>WEIU01019311.1:312275-431684 GCA_013389925.1 Aegithalos caudatus
AGCAAAAGGTAACAAGTGCTTCCCCCTCTGCTAGGTTCTTTCACAGTCTGGGATTTTAATATTGGACCCACTTTTCTTCATCACTCCTGGCATCAGTGCTGTGGCAGGCACATGAAAACATTTTGCTCTTTGCTCATGGGGTTGAGGAGGGGCAAAGGAGCAGAGAAGGCAGCCAGTTTATCTGGAACATCTCCCAATACTCTCCTACTGACCCTCTATGTATACATTTGGATTTAAGATCCCCACTCAGAATTTTAAGGCATCAGGAAAGCTCGCCAAGAAGGAAGCTAATTAAGATGTGCAACATGCACTAACAAGAACACTAGGAAACAAGATGAAGAATGCTGGTGTGAGAAATAATTAAATCCTCTAGGATTTTATGTTTAATTAACTGCTAGACAGTGTATTTGTTGACATACAGATTCTTAATATACATTCATGCATTTGCTCTAGGTGAGACTGAAATACACTTTCTTTTCAATAGAAAAAACATCCCAGGAAGTCATCAGTGCTGAATCAATCTTTAGAAGCTGTCAGAGGTGAACAGTGGCTGGAAAAGACAAAAGATCTCTTCACTACCTTCTCTAGAGAGCATGGACTACTGATGATCTGCTCTAGACCCCACTCAGAGCCCTGGGACAGTAGGTATGCTTAACTGGGAATGCTAATTTCTAGTGCTTGGAGAAATCTGCACCATGGCTGGACTTTGTCACTGCAATGGCTGTGTGCTGTGAGGCTTCTGAGCGCTTCTGGCAAGTCCAACACATTTGTTGCACAGGCAGAGGTTATCTCTAAGAGATGTGCTATCTATTTACTTGGTCCTTCTGAGATCATCACTAGTGCTTGTTTTGTAACACAAGCAGCCCTGCAACCATAACAGAAGGACAAAAACTTTGAGGTGGAACCCAAACTCAATGTAGAAATAACAGAAATGAGATAGAATTGCATCCAGGAGCAGAAAATATATATTAAAGCACAAGCATGGTTCAGGTGATCTAGAAATGAAGGGAAGGGTTGATGTGCTGAGAGCACAGGGAAGTGGCTGCAGATGCAAAACACAGTAGGCCAGACCCCAGTCAATTTACACCAGGCAGGATGACAAACAGGATTTTGCATGGGAAGTCCTGGAAGCCCCTCAGTGGTTTGTGGCTATAGACCAAAGTCTTGTTATCACATCAAATCAGATCGACTAATTTTAGGCATCTAGGCAGCAGAACTTCAAAAATGCCCTGTACAGATNGGATTTCTGGGCTGCAATTGTGCTCTGTCGGATCATGTTGAGCTTCTTACCCACCAGCACCTCCAAGACTTTCTTTTAAGGGCTGCTCTCAATCCACTCTCCATGCAATCTGTACTTGTGCTTGGAATTGCCCTGACCCAGGTGCAGGACTTCGTGAGGTTGACATGGTCCCACCTCTCAGGCCTGTCCAGGTCCTTCTGGATGCCATCCCTTCCCTCCAGCGTGTTGACCACACCACAGAGCTCACTGTCACCAGCAAACTAACTGAGGTGCACTTGGTCCCACTCTCCATGTCACCGACAAAGGTTTTAAACAGCACTGGTGCCAATAATGACCCCTAAGGAACGTCACTCGTCACTGCTCTCCACTTGGACATCAAGATGTTGACTGCCACTCTTTGAATGTGACCACCCAGACCATTCCTTATCCACTGGGCGCTTCATCTGTCAAATCCATGTCTCTCTGTCATATTTATGCAGCATGCTATCTTCTGAAAAAAAAGAGACTAACAGGCATTCCTTGGAAATTCTTTTGTGGTGTCACTCATCAACAGTCCCTCCTGTCCCCCTGATGGAGAGCATCTTACCCACCGGCACAGCAAAGGATAACATGTGCTTCCACCTCTGCTAGGTTCTTTCACAGTCTGGGATTTTAATATTGGACCCACTTTTCTTCATCACTCCTGGCATCAGTGCTGTGGCAGGCACATGAAAACATTTTGCTCTTTGCTCATGGGGTTGAGGAGGGGCAAAGGAGCAGAGAAGGCAGCCAGTTTATCTGGAACATCTCCCAATACTCTCCTACTGACCCTCTATGTATACATTTGGATTTAAGATCCCCACTCAGAATTTTAAGGCATCAGGAAAGCTCGCCAAGAAGGAAGCTAATTAAGATGTGCAACATGCACTAACAAGAACACTAGGAAACAAGATGAAGAATGCTGGTGTGAGAAATAATTAAATCCTCTAGGATTTTATGTTTAATTAACTGCTAGACAGTGTATTTGTTGACATACAGATTCTTAATATACATTCATGCATTTGCTCTAGGTGAGACTGAAATACACTTTCTTTTCAATAGAAAAAACATCCCAGGAAGTCATCAGTGCTGAATCAATCTTTAGAAGCTGTCAGAGGTGAACAGTGGCTGGAAAAGACAAAAGATCTCTTCACTACCTTCTCTAGAGAGCATGGACTACTGATGATCTGCTCTATACCCCACTCAGAGCCCTGGGACAGTAGGTATGCTTAACTGGGAATGCTAATTTCTAGTGCTTGGAGAAATCTGCACCATGGCTGGACTTTGTCACTGCAATGGCTGTGTGCTGTGAGGCTTCTGAGCACTTCTGGCAAGTCCAACACATTTGTTGCACAGGCAGAGGTTATCTCTAAGAGATGTGCTATCTATTTACTTGGTCCTTCTGAGATCATCACTAGTGCTTGTTTTGTAACACAAGCAGCCCTGCAACCATAACAGAAGGACAAAAACTTTGAGGTGGAACCCAAACTCAATGTAGAAATAACAGAAATGAGATAGAATTGCATCCAGGAGCAGAAAATATATATTAAAGCACAAGCATGGTTCAGGTGATCTAGAAATGAAGGGAAGGGTTGATGTGCTGAGAGCACAGGGAAGTGGCTGCAGATGCAAAACACAGTAGGCCAGACCCCAGTCAATTTACACCAGGCAGGATGACAAACAGGATTTTGCATGGGAAGTCCTGGAAGCCCCTCAGTGGTTTGTGGCTATAGACCAAAGTCTTGTTATCACATCAAATCAGATCGACTAATTTTAGGCATCTAGGCAGCAGAACTTCAAAAATGCCCTGTACAGATATAGAATTGTTATATATGACTTTGAAAGATTCAGGAAATGGGCTTATTTGCTAAGGTTGTGTGCTTAAATTGGTTGTGCTGGAAATCTTTTTTTGCTATAAATTGTTCCAGAGAGTTATTTTTACAAAACACAGTCTAGGAAATTCAGATGTTACTCATAATTAGGAGGGGTGGGTGGGAAAGATATTTTTGGATATGACAGCTGGCAAATTTCTGGTTTAATAGGCCCTGAAACAATAAGAGGTGATAACAACTTGGATCTGGTTGCGATGAATAGAAATATTGGTCATAACATATAAATCTGAATAATTTTGAGTTCATTCAAATGAAAGTAGGCAAGAGTAAAATCAAGAGAAGACCTGTAACTAAAACTGTCAGTTCTCAAAAGGCAAATTTTCACAACCTACAGCTGTGTCTAAATTTACATGCTGGCTCTCACCACGGCTCACACAGATCTCATAATTGTCTGGGCTGGAGGATGACTCAAATATGACAGTACTCCTACCTACCTCTGTGTGCAGGCTTCCCCTCTGTGGCACCCACCTGGGATGAACTTCAGTGTAAATGTGGTGTTCCCTGACAAGGAAACCAGAAAGCAGCCCTGCTTTGACTTGTCCAGACACAGCCTGAGGGGAGAGAGTGACTTGAAAATGTCTACAGAGCAGAGGTGCTCAGCTAGTCCAGGGGAAACCTGATATTTAAGTCAAAAGGTGACAGTGCAGCTCCTGAAGACAGAGGAAAGACTTAGAGAATCTGTATGAATGATCACTTTATGAAGGGTGCTAGAAGTCAACAGAGAACTTAAGAAACCAGTCAAATTAAAAAAACCCATAATTTTTCTGCCCAAAGCCATGCTAATTTACATTTTTACATAGGAAATTAAATCAAAGAGCATAAGGTTCTTTATTCATAGAAGCAAAAGGGAACAGAAGAAATCAAGCTGTTATGCAGAAAAGATTGGCCACAGATTAAAAATAATGTGTATATATATAAAGAGTATATACATCGTGTACAAATATATATTTATATATTGTAATATGTTGTATATTTAATCTTTTTGTCACCTCTGACAGCTAATACTCTTAGTTTTCCCAACTAACACAATCTTTATTTGAACTTCCATAGATTATTTTACTTTGTATGTATGTAAGAGTACTTTAAATCAATGAGTTTTGTTCATGGATTGATGTGAAAATAGAGATGCCTCTTGCAGCCTACAAACAAATTCTGCATGTTTTAGTTTGAATGTGAAACATGAGAACTTCATTTTGTATTCCATTCACATAGAATTCTGATACCAAGAAGTATCTTGGAATATTATTTAATATTCTATACAGGATAAAAACAAGTGGGACCAACTTTTTTTGAAGACATGAAGGTGCAGGAATGAAATTCTTAAAATATTATATGTACAAAATTTGAAAATGCATATCAATAAAACTTTTCAACAGAAAGTGGCTGAACATCTCTTAGAGCTTACATTATTGTCAGCTTTACAAGGTTCTTATTCCATTTTTATCTGACATGCAAAAGGATAGAACAGAAAAAATCAATTGTGATGTTAATGGGTATAATTCTTAACTCATTAGTGTTACACCTACTTACTACTGGGATGAATTTGCTCCTCTGAGATTTAGGAAGTCAGCTTTTCTAAAATCATCTACATTAGTTTCCATCTACCCACCTTTCAAAAGCTTCCATTTTTATTCACATTAATATATATTTGCAAGGGTAAAATGAACCATTTTACAGTCCTTAAAAACAGAGATTGCACATTCTTTTTGAAAACAGCACCAAAAAACTTTTACTATTTAATGAACATCTAATGTTTCAGGTTTTTTGGAAGGCTTTCATAAAAGATTCTTGGAAAGATTCAGAGTGTGCTGCCACCAATACCACACAAAAATAAATGATGGGTCAGACATCAAGGTTGAATTAATTATGAGAGTCCCATAGGGACCCATCTGTCCTGCAGTTGAAAGAAGAAACCAAACAGACTGAGGAGAGAAAAAAACATAGAGAAGAAGTGGACAGGGTAACAATTATTTGTTGACAATGGTCAAAATAGCTATTAGAGCTAGAAATATGCACATGGACATATCTGAGTTTTCAATAATATAACTGTGATGACTACCACTGGGGACACCACCATAGTGGGAAGTGGCTGATGGGGATCTGCATATAGAGAAAAAAAGGACTAAATCTGCCATCCAGACTGAAAGTGTAAACCATCTGCATTCATTTGCAAGCTAACTAAAGGCTATCCTCAGCAAAGTACATAGTTATACAGCTAAGGACCTTCCTCTGCTGGGAAGATGAGTCTCTGTGAGACTACTCAACAACCTCAGCTGGGATCCTGGTAAATGTGCTCGGGTTCTCCTGTATGGGTTAAGGTGTTTTAGGATGACTGCTAGATCCTGTAGTACAGTACAAAACTTAAATGGACGGTCCGCTCTGCAAAGATAATTTTGGAATTATTATGGTTTTCTTTAAGAAATGCATTTGCCTTTGGATTTTGTTTTATTTTCACTTCTGGTTAAGCTCTTTTTAAATACTGACTTGCAAGAATTATTTTCCCTGGGGAGTTTTCTGAACTATGCTGCAGGGCACTAAAACCATCAGCTCTGCCCATTCTCCTCCTCTCTCTTTCTCCTAGACCTCCTTTTTCTTCCTTTTTTGACTGTGAAGAACAGGAGAAGATCCTCATTACCCTGCTTCGGTGCTCTGTAAAAAGATTTTTAAAGCTCCTAATATTACTTAATCACAGCTTTCTGTGCTCCTGCTGCCATAAAACATTATAACAATGGGTTGGCACTTCATCAATTGTAATTTGCTGATATTACAGTCACAGTAGTGCCCAACATAATTGCCTTTCTCTACCACTGACTCATAAGGCTTCCTGATCTTGGTCAATCTTCCTCTTTGCTCTGGGGGTTGCAGGCAGAAACTTTGCTCTAAACAGCTCAGATTTTTGATTTTCCAGTTCCTGCCCATCTGAGCAGGATCCATCCTTCCAAATACTCAGCGCACCACTGCCCTCAAATTTCACTCCCAGATACTTAAATCTATTAGGACACACTTTATTCTTCATTATTCTCAATTTTACACATAGCAGCAGAACACAACTCTCAAACAGAGATCATAACAGCAGTTATTAACTGTTATATAGCAGTCATTAATGAAGGAGCAATTTGAAGACAGTAAAATAAAAGAAATTTTGTCAGGGCTTTGAATTCCTTGCAGGTCCAAAACTCCTCCTAGCAAGAATATGACTTCAACCCATACAGATTATTAACAAAATATTTATTTCAGGACAGAAGACACATTGAGGATCAATTTCATTATGTTGTGGGGTTTCTTTCTGTAGACAAATTAAAACATAAATTATCAGCCCAAATTACTTTCACTGAAGATGAAGGACACCAACAAAGTAAGAAGAAACAGTAGCCCCAACTCTCCCTTACAGAACATATTGTTTGTGAGTCATGCTGTAAAAGTAATTACTGTGAGCTGTGAATACTTGTTCTTTATCCACTTTTAGCTTCTCTGAGGTTGGGACAGAGATGATACTACAGAGGCAGGAAAAAGCCTTTAGCAAGAGTGCTGCAGACATGCAAGCACTCTTGTAAATACTTGGAAGGAATAAAGAACAAGATCCATGCCACATTACACTCATACAGGTGTACAGACAACCAAACATAATGCTGAGATAGAGACTTCCTAAAACACCAAAGGGGTAAGGTATATTTTGATGTCTGCTGGGGTTTTGTGCCACTGTCTGCTACCATGGTCTTGTTCCAAAAGCTGTCTTTCTGGGCTTCCTTTACAGAAATGGTGATCCTGGTGAGGAATTTGCTAACCATCCCTCCTCAGCACCCACTGCAACAGCTTTGTAAGCACCTGCAAAAGCCTTTTGTGCAAGCACCTGTGTGAAGGGTATGGCAGCACATAGCTAGGACAAAGTGTTACCACAGGGAGCCACAACAAGGATTATATCCACAGTCTATAGCCCTGGCATGCTAAACCCTGAGATCCTCAAAGTGACTGGCTTGTTTTCTAATGCTCTGGCTTGCATAGCAAGGGTAAGAGCTCTTGTCTGGGCCGTGGGAGCAACTGGGGACATCAGAGCCTGCCAAGCTGGAATTCACTCTATCCAGAGTGCAGGGCTTAGGATGCCATGTGAAATCCCATACACTTCAGCCAATCAACTGACACAAATGGAAGGCTACTGTGAGAATTAAACTTTGCTTATTCTACACATTTTGCCAAGATTTTGAAAACCACTTAATGGACTTGGACAGACTTGAAGAGTGTTTTTTAGATTCAAGTACTACTTGTTTAATGGATTTATTTTATAAATATCAGCAGTGAGATTTTCAAAACTTCTTTGGCACTTGACCTGCTGATTCCTTTTAATTTTTAATGCAAAGTAACATCTGAAGCTGACAACAGCAACATAATTGTATAACTTGAATACTTGCATTAGTTAATTTCATATTCAGAACAAGACCTTCATCCACTCTAGTGGATGAAATAGCTGGCTGATATTGTAGTCTGGAGGATCACTTTCCTTTTGTTTTACAAACCATTGTACAAATATTATGGCCAGAGCACCCAAGTATCTCATTTGAATAGGCCTTTCAAGTCTCCAGATTTCAAATTTTTACAGATAAAACACATAAGTGTATACAGTTGTACTTATTTTACCTACTCACTATGTGTGTTTACTATGTATATTCAAGCAGACATTGCTACATGTGTTCTTGGTCCTTGGTGCTGGCTACATGGCTGTTTGCATCTCTTTAGAATCTGCAAGCATCACTGTTCTGACTCTGCACAGTGCTACCTCCTGCTCCTCCATGGCCACCCAGGATGTGCTAGTGCTTGGAGAACTTCAGCAAGACATTGCACGTGTTCCCTACAGGCTGTTCTTCTGAGGCTATGAGCCCTTCACCCTTCAAGAACAGTAATTATGGAGTGGGAGAAGGATCAGGATGCTGCAGGGTGCGTGGGTAGTGCCAGCCTACAGATGAAATTAGAGCTGGGGAAAGGTGGTGGGGTGCAGTGATGGCTTGGCTGTGCAGAGGTACCCAGTTCACTCCTGTAGAAAAACTAAGGACAGTAACATTGCACTTTCCTGGGACAAGAAAAAGAAGGGGAAAAGGATGAAATCTGGGAGAAACCCAGCTTTCTCATTTAGTCACAACAAACTGAACATGTTTTACACATTCAGAATAGAAGAAAACTAGTCATTAACTTATGCGAGGCAGCTGGTTTCCCAATAACGGCTCCTACACATTCTGGTTTTAATATTATTGTCCTTGTCAACTGTGGGAATGCAATGTATATTAATGATGGTTTATTCCAAATTGGTCATTGTCTGAGTTAATAATTAGGTAGGCAGGCACTAATTATCTCTATTTTGTCTCCAATCACTAACTAAGAAATCTGGAGAAGTAATTTCAGAAGCAGCCACCAGAGCCACACACAGTAAGGCAGGCTCTGCTGTGGGCACAACAGAGATTCTTCACTACACAGGCACAATGTCTGGAAGCAGAGTCAGGGTGATACTGCTCTGGGTACTGGGTGCAGAGTGGCAGCACCTGGGAAAAATACACATATAAATCTGCTCTTTGCACCCTGGTTCACCCATGAGGGAGGAAAGCTCCTCAAAGACAATGCCTGGCACCTGGACAACAGAGCTGCACCACTGCTGGCTGAAGCTCTGGTCCCAAGCAACATCTGGCTGGGAAGGGCACCACCAGCAGCTGCACAGGCAGCAGTAGGAAGAGGTGGAACCACAGGTGTGCACAGAGGAGCTGAAGTCCCAGCATTTACTCTGAAATAAGAATCCTGTGGAAATTGCAACAGGAAAGAGCTCAGGATAAAGATGGGTCTGGCACACATGGAATGAGAGCCCTCGGGCACAGGGCTATGGAGGTGTCTGAGCCCCACTGAGGCAGAGGGCACCTTCAGCACCCCTCGGAACATCTGTGCATTCAGACCACAGCTGAACTGCACTGCTGCTCTCCACCAGCTCAAAACTCTCATCTCTTCTCAGATGTGTGCAAGGTATCCCAACTGCCATCATCCTCCCCTATTTTCCGTACACACTGTGGAGATGACACCAAAGAGGAAGCCTTTAGAAGGAGTTAATGGAACATATTTTGCTGACCACTTTAAATTGAATTGAATGTACCCCCATAGTGCTTTAGCAGACAACAACAAAAATTCCTTTTTCAGTAATTCTGTTTTAGTTTATCTATCTCATACTTGAGTATTTGAGGTTATCCTGCTCTTGTAGGCACAAAACCCCTGCAAGATTTCTAGACCAGCATACACCACCATGTGTTATAAACTTACCTCAACATAGAGGATAGGGAAAATGCCAATTTTGTCACCCAGCATTCCTTCTGCCCAGTTGTCATCCACCCTCCTGATGACTGTCAAAATTTCATCCTAAAATCAGAGGTACACAAAATACATAATCAGATATTTTCAGTACAAAGATGCCAAATTTTAGTTACCCACATGATAGCTTAGAGATTGAGTACACAGAGGAGGTCACAAGCCAGGTAAAAGTGTTTCCTGAATCCTGGGCTAGCAGCATCCCTGGCCAAGCATCTTATCCCTGGCATCCCAAAGTGCACTGAAGAACCCTGCAGAATGGTGCAGCTCATGCTGGCTGTCAGCAGCTCCAAGGGTCTGGGTACAATAGGTATCTCCTGGCTTCATTAGGGGGAGAGAAGAATGTCTGACCCAAGAGGTCAGCTATAAATCATAGGTGAAAACTCCTCAGCATGAAGTCGTCCCTGTGCATCCAAGGGTCTGTTGTGATGCTTGTCTGCTCTGGAACACAGTTCAAAGGGAAGCACCAGTTCAGCAAAGGTAGTCCTGGAAACACTTACAACAAGGATTTGTACAAGGTGCTCAGCAACAAGCCTACACTGCTGACACACTGAATGTCAATTTTTTTTTAAAAAAAAGTATTATAAGGTAAAATTGCAAAGCAGATAAAAACCTAAAGATAACATGGAAAAAACAAATTGCATTCACCTGTTGGATCGGCTCCAGTTTAGATACAAGTTCATTTCCTGAAACCAATTGGCATTTTAATATTATATTTAATCTAGGGATGTAAGAATTTCAGCAGATGATGAACTTCTTTGTGATTATAAAACAAGAGATAAAGCAAAGTACAAATCAAACAGTTCCTGACTTTTCTCAGTTTGAACTACTCAGTTTGTCAATGGATTTCTGCTACCATCCATGTCTTCTGGGGTCATCCTACTAAACCCAGGCTTAAACCACCACCACTTTCTACAACAGCTGTGGAAGGTGGTCCTCTCAACAGGGCTCTGCCTGGATGTTCAGATCTCTTACGAGAAAAAGGAAGGAGTGGGCTGAGAGAAGCTGGAAAGTCAGCTTTGTTCTCTCATGGCATTCAATCTTCTCTGCTCCTGTGCAGAAATTTACAAAAAAGAAGAAAATCTCTTCCTCCAGGAAGCTGAGACAGAGTTCCCTGCTGATCTCACTTTATTTCCACTACTCACTCTGTGAAAATAAGAACTACATATGGTCTACCACGCTCTGTGTAACAAGATACTGATGTCAAGTGGTCAGGCAAGGGCAGCTGGCTTTTTTGCCAATACTTCTCACATAGAAAAAAAACCCCACAAATTCCTGATCCAGGACGTTCACACCACGTATTTGCATTGATAAAAAATGACCAGAACAGAGATGTGATGTGATGTACTTTGTAGTTTTTGAACATGTGCATTTTGAACACGTGCACTCTGAAATAGTTTAAATGTTTCCTTTGAATTATTTATCTGAATGATCCATTAGGGGAAAGCTCATAGAAACGGCTACAAACTGAGTCCTTCAGCTATTTATTACAGCTGGAAGGATGCAAAAAGAATTTGTGCATTTAATTTCCTGAAGAAACAGATAGCATTCCCTTCCAAAGCCCTGTCTGCACAGACCATTTTTGATCTGTTTAAAGAACTGACAGTAATGCATCTCAGCAAAGCTTCCACACGCTCTTACAAAAGACCAATTAGCATAAATTTAGAATCTAGGTAAAGGGTGTAAACGAGGAAAAGAAACGACTGCATCACTTCAGGGACCTGCTATGAGTGTTCCTACTTTTTATATTTGCTCAGCTACTTCCCTAAGAGAGTTTTTCACAAACACAAAATGAGATGTAGTCTACACTACACACACATATATAATCTTATGTGTGTGTAAGTGCATACATATGGGCATGAATAGAATTATAGATGGTTCAGGTTACAAAGGACCTCTAAGATCATTGAGTCCACCCGTTAACCTTGCACTGCATATAAATGTATACATATTTGCATCTATCTACACACATAAGAAATTAAGGAAAAATAATGTTTAAATGTAAAACCCCAGAAGCTTTTGACCAGATTTTGCTAGAGGCACTGTGCAATCCCATCCCTGGAGCAGTCTGTACAGACACCTGGCAGGAAAGGCTTATCCTGTGTTGACTTTGCTCAAGGATGGGGTGGGGAATGGCTGACCTTTGAAGATCCCTTTCAACTTTACCTTCTGTGGATGTATGAAATCTGGAAGCATTTCCATACACAGAACTTCGTTCAGCTCAGCCAAGTCTGGCTGTTGAATATAGTCATATATGAGAAATGCATCCTGAGATATGCTGACATTCAAAATGAGTATCTTTGTGGGAGAGCAAAGTGCAAAGTCTTGAGAATTCTATTACATAATTAGTTTTAAGAAGGGTGTTGAAAATCTCCAGAATTACAGCAAATCCCAAAAAAATCTTTAGATTTTTTTTTTTTTATTACTAGAAAGTTTCTTTGAATTCACAGCCAGCAACATCATTCTATACAGTGAGCTGGTGAAAGCTTCAGCATGAACTATTTTAGAACCTTATATTAGTTGGATAGCCGTGCTACTTATAAATTCCTAGAAAGGTTCCCAAAAGGATCATGAATAGCAAAACGCCACAGATCTCTTGGCATACCACTTCAGCTTTCTGAACTTCACTATTTCATATTGACTAAATTGATTTCCAGGCAGCATAAAGGAATCCAAGCCTCAAATCTCATTTCAAAAGCCAATGGTATCCACTGTAGTTTGGACAAAGATATGTCGTTCTCCTTTTATGCCTGTTGCTAGAGCCTTTAATTATTTGCTCCCTCCTTCTTGCTCGAGTTTCTCTCTATTCATCAGGGCTGGATCAGCCTTGTGACAGGCATGTGGGACCTGCAGTTCCAGTTTATAATCATTATCAGAAAAGAAGTCAAAGATAAATCACTTAAAAAGCAATCTGATTGACAGAGAAATGAATCCTTTTGCTGAGAAAACAGCACAAAATTGTGTCCAATAACTGTCATGATTCACAGCCTGATTTTTATTCTAGTCATTAATGGCCATTAACGAAGCAATACAGAGCAGCTGTGCCTGCTATTCTGCAGAGATAACTGCTCCATCTAGAGCACTGGGGAGATTTCAGCCATAGCAGGATGGCACCACGTGGTGCTTGGTGAGTCCAGCAACAGCACTTGCCAGCTGGCACGAGAATCCCTGTCACCACCTATTGCTGGGATGGTCCCTCTGCAAACAGCAAATGCTGCTGGAACTGAATGCTGAGGGGCTGCTCCACAGCCAGGAACAAGTATTGGATGTGATGGTTCTAAGATTGGCATGGCTCTTGTTAGACACCACTGTGGGCTGGGAACGACAGTGTTGGGAGATGAGGGAAAGAGTTGATGTTATTAAAAATGTGATGAGCAATGAAGCATGGTGAACAGCTGATGCTACCTTGACAAGTTTGAGACTCATCTGCCAGCATCACTCAGTCTTCTGATGGCCATATGAAGATGCATGCAAAGGGTAGTCAAACACCAAAACAAATGGGTGGGCTGAAACTGACTTAGTGTAAAGCTGGAGCAACTACACAGACAACCATGCAACTGCTTCTGATTTGCACTGCTATACCTGAGAGCAGAATCCTCTTGCACTTGGTTTGTACCAGCATCCATAGCCCAGAGGAGGACAGATCATTTTTTTTAAAACAGAGACAGCGGGATCCCATGTCCATACTGTGGTCCCATGTTAGGAGAGATTAGAAAGCTGAGCCAATATCCCAAGAGTATGCAATTAGGTTCTGTAGGCCACAGCATGATCACAGCCACACTAGGGAACATCAGAAGTAAAACTTCTGAAACTACTGGCATTAAATTGGTGCAAAGTTGACACAAGGCTGGAACTAGTTGTTACAGAGAAAAAATAACTGCCTGTTTTGGCTAATCACTGCCAAACACTGAGGGAAAATATATAACATGGGAAATCTGGGATGTTATATCATCTTACAGAGGAGAGAACAGAGGTGAGACCCCTATGCCTGTATGTATGGCTTTTCTGGGAAGGGGACTTGAGGGAGCAGTCCAAATGGTGTAAAAGAATGTTATGTGGGAGCTTTGTTTTTTGCACTGGATACTCAAGACAGATTTTTCTCTGCCTCTCCTGTTTTTGTTCTTACACATAAAAATTACTACATTTACATCTTTGGCCTTTTATTTGGAGATTATTGTATCTATAGGAGATGAAAATAGGTAAATGACAGAAGCACCCTGCAGCACTCCTCACAAAGATCTGTGTAAAGCAGACTTCATTTCCTTGCAATATACCTCTGGAACAATGGAACATTTTCATTTTGAAAAATGTAGCAAAACAAATTAGTAAGAGGAAACACCAAATATCCTTTCTTTGTTTTCTTTTACTGTACCAGTAGATATTCTGAGTGCATAGTAACAAGGGGGATGGGAAAAAGCAAAGCCCGGTGAAAGAACAACAAAGCAAAATGATACAGAAGATCCCTGTGTTTGAGTTTCTTTCTTATAGCTTCCTTTTAGAGGAAAACTCTTCTTTATTATATGTTTATAAGCAAAATCCAATCACAAGTATCTGGTAGCCTTAAAAAGTTGCAGTACACAAATAGGTTATATTTGTATAAATGTTATGCCAATGTAACCCCTCCGCCACAGGAAGGAACAAATAGTGTAAATGAAACTGAGATGTGGTCCAGCATCTTCAGATGCAAACTGAGACATTCAAGTGGTGCATATTGCTCAGAGTGACAAATCACATCTACAGCACTGCAGTGCTCAGAACTCTGTGCAATGGAACTGACTGCATCAGCAGATGATCTATAATCTGGGCTAAACAGGAACCTTCATCAGCACAGGTGACAGCTAAAATTAGCATTGAGAAAACTGATGAAAACATGATGGTGAAGTCCCAAGATGAAAAATAGATTATTCACTGTCAGGGAGAACAATAGGCAGGACATAAAAACTGTTACAAGGTGACAGTGTGTGTAGTGGAAGGAGCTAAAGAAGAAAATGGCAGTAGAAGAGAAAACAAGCCCCCTTGGGGAAAACACAGTTATCAGGGATAAAAGGATGCCGAGAGTAACACGAGGGGTGAAAACAAGGAAAATTGAGAGATTGAGAGTAGAGCTATACAGCAGGAAGAAATGCTCCATGTGAGAATGACATTGGACAGCTTAGAAAATGAGAACTATCACTATACAAAGGTAGTTATTGTAAAGGAGGCTTTCTAATATATGGCACCAAATACATCAAATACAAAAGTGTCTAGGAAAGGACCTGCTCTAACAAAAAAGACCACAACTGCCTGGCATACCTATTAAATTTCTTAAGACTGAGCAAGCAAGGAATACTTTAAGCAGACAAGGACGACTGCATCTCAGAGATGTACCTCTGAGCAGGCAGTGAGAAAAACAAGGCACCAGAAAATATATATTTACTGCTAAGGTCTCAGAAGTAACTCCTGATAACTTTCTGTTAGTGCACGGCTGTTACTCCTCACTAAGCAGCATACTTTCTCACAGAGATTCACAGCTCCAGGGAGGCTGGCGAGTTGCAGGGTTTGCAGTGTTTGCAATCAAACACTTCACTTGCTATGGAACAAAAGTGCTTACAAATCCTTTGTTAAATAAATATGAGAAAGTATACAGTCTAGGAAATTGCATTCTGCTGAGAAACACTGCATGAGTGAAAAAGATGTTACATTCGGTGAGAAAATTATATGCTGCAAATAATTCATTCAGCTATAATAAGTAGCTTCAAAAGAGGAGGTCAGTAAAATCCTGGTGAAGGATATTTTTATAATCTATTTCATATTCATTTTCAGCATAACTGTTATTACTTTATGTGATACTATAACAGCCGCAGACAGCTGAAATAAAACAGAAAATGACAATGAACAGGTTCTCCATGGCATTCACTGCCATAAATTAACAATAGGGGATATGATTTATTTTACTGTGGGTTTCTTGATATCCATGAAACCCATCTAAGGTCACCACAAATTTCTAGGGAGGGGAGTGGGAGGCAAAAAGCAGATGGGGAGGTGGGGGTGAAAGGGAAAACATGACATTTTAAATCCAAAGGAAATTACAATATCTCAGTTTTCTCTCACTCCCAATGCGAATTTATTAAACATTTTGGTTTTAAAAAACCTCAAACACTGTTTTTTAAATGTCTGCTTTTTACTGTCTTTATGTTCCTAAAATAGGAAATACTATTATGATGATAGTGTATTTCAACTGCTAATTGGTATATGGTATGATGCAATACACATTTTGAAGCTGAATGTAATTTTAAAACACTGGAACATCTGATTCAATAAGGAACATTAAAAGACACATTTCCATTAGAATTTTTTTTCTGAAATTTGAGTCATTCTTGGGGAACATTTCAATGCAGATGAAATGCATGCTTTTTAGAGGGAAAAAATGTTCTCAGAAAGCAAGTAGCCAGTTCTACTTGTTGAGCTTCACTAGCTTTATACCAGCCTTGCTATTCATGGCACAAGCTAACTCACAGAGTGCAGGGCAGGCCAGGGAGGTGTCCCACCAGTCCCAGCACCCCTGTGCTCCTGACTCAGCTGCCAGCACCACATGTGCCCCATCACTCCCTACCAAAGTAGATTTCTGAAAATTTTAAAAAAACCTATTCCCCTACCTTGGTGAAGGTCAGGCAATCCTTGTCTTGATCTTTATCCTTTATTTCAAAGTCGTAAAGTGCTTTGCCCTGAGGTGGAGCTTGTGGGAGGGGCTTGATGCACTGGATGTAGCTGGCAGGGAAGAAGCCGTGGTTCCCATTGAGCTCCCCATGGTACCAATTCTCGTCCACCTTGCGCCGCAGGATGATGATGTCCCCCTTGTTAAACCTCAGGTCACCGGGCTCTTTTCCCTCATATGTGTAAAGGGCTTTGCCATAGGGAAGCTGGGAAACACTCTGGGGAAACAAAACAAACACCTTTAAGCAATCTCCAGCCAGCACCAATATCTTTCTTAGAGTCATTGTTTAGCTAGAAGCAAACTGATCAGCCAGGATCATTTACCAAACTTCCCCAATGACTGCAGCAGATTGGCACATAATGCTTTATGCTGGATTTCAGGGAAACTAAGATGTATATGATGGTAAGCCTGAGATGGTAGGTGTGTTACATCAGAACAGGCACTGTCCTTCACATGTAGCTCAGCTGAAACCTGCAGTACCTCTTACACCACTAAGCAGCATCACTTAATTTGCAAAATATCCTATGTAAGCAGAACCGTTTTAACAACTAAACTTGGACATGTCTAAAGGTGAAATATTAGACATTTTGACCTTCATGGTTGCTTTGGTTTCTGAAGCTAAGAAGAGAGACAAAACAATACAAGCTTTATTATTCACAGGGTTACAAAAGCTGGCAAATTGGTAATTTTTCATTGCATTTGTTTGAGCAACTCCAAACATTTTTGAGTTTGAAGCTTTTTGTTTAGCTTTCGATTCTGTAACCAAATACTCTTATTTCTTTCAAAATCCCCAAGTCTCATGCTACTCACTAAGGGCTATTGTAAACAGTTATAATATTCTTTGTTGCTTATGAATTAATATCCTTGTGGAAAAGTAGAATAGACAGAATAGAATAGAATAGACAGAATGCCTCAAATCTTTCTTTTAGAACAAAAAGAGCTCTGAAGCTCTGAAGCTTTCACTCTCGTTAAAAGAATTAAACAAACTTACTAAAAAATCATGGTCCATGAGAAAAAAAAAAGGCCTAAAAAGTTCATTGCTTGGTATGATAAAAGAGTGAAACCTATTTGATGGAAGCCACTTGAATGTGAAGAATTCTTCCCAGAGTTCATTCTGTCCCAGTGAAAGATAGATTATCTCACCCAGGCTGTGACTGCATAGACAACGTTTTGGTGGAAGTACAGGCTTATGCAGCCCCTGTCCTCCCTGTCCACTTGTTCCTCTTCTTGCCGAGTCCCACAGAGCAGGGGGTAACTGTGTTGGACGGAGATTTCTGCTGCTTTGGTCTGTAACAGTTCTTTAACCCATACTGGAGTAGAAAAAGTGTATTGCTGTATTATCCTATACCATTTTTCATTTTATTGAATTCGAACTAAGAGTCAGCTTGCAAATATATAGCAGAGCATAACGCAAGAGAGGTAGAGGGGTCCTGTAAAGTCAACCTTCTGTTAGTCTTTCTTTTTCAGAGTTGTATTTACAAAAATGACATCGTTTTCTTTGCATACACATGCCTTTGAGAGTCTGTTCCCTGCTGTGCATCATGCTTGTCAATGGGGTGTCCTGTAGGGACAATGAAGAAGTAAAGCTATATTTAATAAAACACCCTGGTATTCCCCCAGGTGTTTCTTATGCCTGTGTTTCTGGATGACATTCCTGTGCCTAAAATAACACTCAGATGCTTTCCCCAGGAGGAAGGTGGAGTGGCCCGACAGAAACACAGTATTTCCAGAAAATGAGATGCTGGCATGACTTTTCATGGTATTTCTTAAAGCCACAATAAGAGGCATTTTTCAATTCCGATGGGTGCATTAAATGGACCTGCTCTGGTGGGGAGGGTTTTCTGCTCTTACACCTGCATCCTTGGGCAGGACGAGGAGAAGCCCAGCCCGCTGCCTGCACTGCCTGCCGGCGCCTCCACCCACTGCTGGGCGCCAGATGGTCACTGCAGCAGGCAGACACCGCACTGATCAAAGAGTAACTTTCTTCAATGCACCTTCACACACGGGTGTTAACCTACTCATTTTTATTAGGAAAGGCTTTAGTAGGTGTGCAGGTCTGGGAAAGCTGTGCGACAGATCTTTTTGCCTACAGCCCACATTGAAGGAGACAGGTAAACAGGCACAGCTCTTCAGAGCACTATCCATGTTGTCTGGAGGGGGATTTAATTTCATTCAGATGTGTTCCCAGTTTTAACTTTTCTCATTAGCAATTTGAAGTTCCTCTGTTTGCTCTGTATTCTTCTGGATTTTGCTGCATCTGAATGGAGCTACCCACTTAAAGACCAGTTATTTTGGAAGATCCTTCAAACATAACTAAAAAAGCATAAAATCAACAGCCACCTAACAAAGCATCAAACAGTCTCTGCCAAATCAGTGGCAGCATCCTACTGATATTTTTCTCTCTGCCAGGATAGTTATTTCTCTTGAAAGCAAAGCTTTGCCCCCCTACACAGCATTTTAAAGATTAAGCATACAATACTATCAAGCTCCTTAGGTAAGGCACAGATTGCATTACTCATTTGAAACTAGAATAAACCCCCCACACTAAGCTGAAAGGCTACAGAGTCTTGTAGTAATTTAAAATAAAAAAAAATCATTACTTTAATTCATGCTGGGAGAGACAATTTATCAAAGTAAGAGTAAGACTTCTGCCAGGTGCACACTGCTGATCCAGACACATGCCTGGCAAACACGCTCTGTATCACTTATCCTAGATGGGACCTTCCTATTCCCAAGATCTTTGTAGCAATTCAAGGTCAGATGACTTTCCTTACTTTTTAGCCACTTCCTCTTCCCAAGCCTCATTTTCCTGTGTAAAAAGGCAACAGCCCCCAGTGCTACAGAAGAAGAAAGTGTATTTTACTCCATTGCTTCATCAAAACATCCATTACACTTCATCAATGGAATTCTTCTGCAACACAGGCTGTGCTTTTATTGATAATTAATTGATCTGGCTAGAAGATGATTCAGGTCCCTGTTTTTACCTTCACCTGATGCAAATGAAGACTTTTAAGAAAAACAAACCGACTGCCAGACATAAATTTAAAATCTGGCTTTGTTTTATTTGGAGACCTTAATGTGGGAATTTGCAGTTTAGGTGCTTGTGTTCCTCTTCTCTTTCATGGGCTTATCTGTGAACCATGTCATCTGGGAACTGTCCTAGACAGAGAAGATCTGGGCAACTGACAGTGGGAAGGACTTCCAAAACAAACTGTTCCAATTATCAGCTACAGCTTTTTTAATTCTGAATCACAGCTTTTAACCTAAAAACTCTGTAGAGGCACCTTTTAAGGTAAACGTGTTATTTAGTTGAAAAAATACCCTCCTACTGAAAAACTGAGATATTTCCCAGCCCTTCTGTACCCATTTTGATTTGAACATTCCACATAAACCTTGCATTTACTGTGGCTCAGGTACCAGTGTCCTCTAATCCTTTTCAAATAAAGCTACTTGTTCTGTTCTAAAGCTTTAAGTGTCTGCTCAAATCAGCTAAAGAGATAAAATTAATATCACAATTAAAAACCACAAAACAACAAAACACAAAAATCCCCCCCTGCAAAAAAACCCCAAAATATCCCCAACCAACCAACCCCAAACAACCATGATAAATTCTTGAAGCTTCTTTGATTCTGGCCAAAAGCTCTAGCTTTCAGTGGACTTTTCATGGTCCCATATTAATGGTTCTTAAGAAGCATATTTTAGAAGTTTCCCTTTATGATTCCTATTTTTGGTTAATTCATAAGTGAGAAGCAGATCAGAGTCAGAAAGTTCCTCTGAACTACATCTGAAAGGAGGGAGCACTAATCATCTTTCAGAAACAGAATAAAAACAATCTCTGCTGGTGTTTGCTAGTTGTAATGTGGTTCTTAGAAATCTTCCTCTGATCCTGATTATCTACCTCACTGACAATCTTTGTGCAGGCAATTCTGGCCTACCCACACCCCTCTTCTTCACTTGATTTTCCCAGCTCAAAGGAGAAGTGGTCGGTCAGGACTGATATCTGACTGACATGCAAACTCCCCAAGCCCTGCTGGTGAGCATGTCCTTCCCATTTTATGTTCAAAATCTCAGCTCATGCCCTGTCCTATTTTCTCTCAGGTCTTTGTCCCATGCAACAGCATTTCAGTCAGAAATCATCACCTTCAGAATGCCCAGGTGGTCCTTCCTACAAATCCTTCTAATCTAAAACAGGATATAAAGTACCATCTGAGAGACCAGACTAAAGCAAAGCAGAGATAGGCAAGGTTCAGGTGAGGCAAAGCACATAGAGGTGTTTCTACAGCAGCTGCAGGTGCTCAGATCTTCCTCTTGCTCCCTGCTTCAGCAGAGCAAAACCTCCTTACCCTTCCTATGGCCAATGCATGCACAAGCAGTGCCACAGCAGCTGCTGGTGGACAGCACTGAGCCACTGCCCTACACCCTTGCCATGCAGTCCATCCCCTGCTCTACCACCTAAGTCCCTGCTCATCCACGGGGCCCCATCTTGGTATCTTCTGCCTCACTATGTCCAGGGAGGGGAACTCCCTGCCAAGCCTGGCCCCAGCAACTTCATGCTGCTCCTCTCCCCATGCCCCCCAGCTTCTCAATGGCCACTCCTGCATCCAGGGACCAATGTGGTGGCAGCCTGGCTGTCCTGTGAGGAGCCTGGCAGAGACCATAACCCCACTGTCCTCCTCCAAGTCAGCTCTTGACCTGTGCTTTACTGTGAGGAGCCCCTGCCATCACCCCCTGCCCAGCTGCCATGAAATCTGGTGGAGTGTAATGCAGGTGGCTGCAAAATTAAAGAGCCTCGACATCTGACTGCATCAAATAGTTGATTTGCCCTGCTGGTTTATTGTGAGGCTAACTGGCATTTGGCTGTCATGTGTATTAAATTTCAAAACTCTCAGTGGGTGTATACAGAAATAAAAAAAAAAATTTTAAGAAAGGAAGAAAAGGGATGAAGTCACAGTCAATGGCAACAGCCAGTTTCTTTTTCTTGCCACTAAATCCATGCTGGCACAATGCTGAATACTGCCAAAGGTTTCTTTTCTATTTCAGCAATCAATACTGACGTGAAAGCCTGAAGCGTTAATATGCTGAAAATCCCCCTTGCAGAAGACTCAATGATATGTTGGCAACTCAATCATTCTGCATTTGTGTTTCAGCAATGTCAAATGGCAGCATTTAAGCAGAAACCTGCTGGCAAATTGACAAACAACAGCCATGAAGCAATTAACTGGCAAAGCTGGAGCATTCTTCATTATGTATCCTGAAGAACAAAAGGAATGGGAAAAAGCCCAAACATGCTTGCTTCCAATAAATTCCCCCGGTAGAAGGCTTAGTAGAATGTGAGCTGCACAGATAGAGTAGGTCTTCAGTTTTCAAAAGTTACAGAAAATAAACACTTTCTCAATGTGCTCAACCCAGGCTCTAACAGGGCTCAGAGCCTGCCAACCTCTGCATGCAGGACTTGATAGAGGAGGTCACTAAAAAAAAAAAGGTCTAAATCTTGCCCAAAGTACCATGCAGGTGCCTATAAAACAAGAAATCAAAAATAAAATAAACAGGGCAAGGCATCCAGCTACTAAACCGAGACAGAAATGCTATGACCCAACCCTTCTCTCAAACCAAATTTATGTTTAGATCCTTGAAACCAAAGAAAACTCTTGAGACTCCAGCTACAACTCCTCTCTACAATAGCAAAGCAGAGGGTTGTTTTTCTGCAGCGTGAAAGCCATGTTGATGCTGAAGGGTGATTTCTCTTTCCCAAGCTCTTGCCTTGTGCAGCTCTAGCTCAACCTCTCTGTTTTAATGCCTTCCCTTGCACATGGGAATTCCCAAGAGGCAGGTGTGATGTCGCCAGCCCCACGGGGCAGCAGCATCACCTGACCCCTATGTCAAGAGAATGAAAGAATCAAAGAATTGGAGAAATGTAAAAGGTGGAGGAATATTTAACTCCTCTTTCCCTTTGCTCCATGGATCTTGATCATCATTTGAGCTAGATGTGAAGCAGGAGGGGATAAAGCCAAACAACCTCAGAACACACTACTGGAACAGCCTGATAACACTGCTAGAGACGATTTTTTTTTTTTAAAGCCTGTAATAAGTCACTTTAGCAAAACACACTGGCATGTTGCTTGTTGCGGTCCCTTAAAATTCTCCAACATCTATCTCCATATTCCCCATATTCCAAATATATTTCTCAAGAGTCTGTTCCTCTGCATGAATGTATACACATTTATCTCTTTCATCAAGCATCATCAAGTTTTAACATCCAAAATAAATTAAAAGTTGATAAAGAAGAAAAGGAAAAAGTACTGAAAAGTAATTAAAAGCATGCACATCTCAGTGGTAAAATACAGTTAAACACAAGCAATTACTATAGAGCATAAATAATAATTAAAATACATACTGCTAATTTTTTGCTCCATTACTCTGAAGCATCACACATAACTCTGAATTTCCCAGTCTACACAAGAAAAGATTCAGTGCTGATAGTTTGGACTGAATTTACATTTTTCCAACTGGTAGGAAACTCCCCACAAGCAGGCTGGGTAGCACTTCAGCATATGGTTTCCTGACACCCATAAGAGCTCTGCAGAAATCCCAGCAGCTGTGCTGAGAGGACAGGAGTTGCGTGATGGAGCATCCATCAGCGGGACTGCTGAGGAGGAGGCGGGCTGCTCCCTGTAGCTACCCTGTTACTGGGATATTGGCATCCAAAACCCCCATTCAAATCAGCTGAGAGCAATTCAAATCATGAACCTGCTCGGATCCCTTTAGGATAGAAAAGTGGAAGGCAGTCTGGCACAACAAACAACTCCATTGTGGTGGCAATGACAGCCACGTCTGCTGGACGTGGCAGGGGCAGCAGGGACTGTGTGCTGCCTGCTTGCCCCTCACCATCCTGCCTGCTACACTCACTCTCAGTTTAACACCTTTCCAGAGCAACACCTTCCACCTAAAGTAAAACACATCACCTAGTCAGCCCTGGCAAGCAGGAGAGTACATGCAATAAGCTAAAGAAACAAGGGGTTGAGGCAAACTTTAGCCAGTGCAGTTAAAACAGAAAATTTATACTACCACCAGATCTGTGACCTGAAAGTTTTTAGTGGCTTTTGTCCTCAAGAGGAACTTTCAGAGTGGCAGACCATAAATCATCATCATATCACAGCAAAAGCTCTCCAAAGTTGTCTTCTGTGTAAGATGGTTTGTCTTACGTGCAATGATTCAGAAGTACAGGTCACCTGTCCAGCATATCTCAGCAGTGACACTGCAGCATTTGCTTTCACAGAAAGCTAATTACAGGAAAATTAATCAAAGAGAATCTAAATTTGCACAAAGAAGCAAAGACAAAACCCGGTTATATGCTATTAGTCAGCTCTGCGTGACAGATCAGTAAAAACCTGGAAAATCACACTTTGCATGTACAACCATTTTGAGATCAACTTTAAGAATAAAAGTATTTAAGATGGCAGTAGAAACAGCACCATGGAGAATAAAAACTGAATGTAATCGTTTATATACTCTGGAAACTGGCATGTTTATTGATAGTGTCATACAGGTATTAATCACAATAAAAATAAAACTTCTTAACTAAAGCTTTACTGTTTTATTTGACTAAATGGTTAACTAATATTTAGGCCCTGACCATCACTGGTGCTGCAGATGGGCTGCAGCCCTTGTGACTCCTGAAGACACATGCAGACAACACATGCTTGAGGTGTGTGTGGCTCCCACCTGAAGTAGAAGGTAAAAATGCTTTTCCATAACTAAAAGGTCTTGGGAACGTCGCTACACATTTGCAAGAGGCAGCCTTTATACATGGAGAGGAGGTGTCCAAACAGATTAGGAGCCTATCTGCCATTTCCAGAAATGACTTCTGCAATTAGCATGAAGATACCAGGGGAATTGCTCAACAGATGGAGCACCAAGGCAGGCAGGTACAGCATCGTTCTAGCACATCGACATTCTCTCCAATGAACAGGGAACAACAGTGCTCACCACCCCAGAACAGCACAGGATGGTGCTCATCCTCTTCGGCACTGGGCCAATGGAGCACAAACTGATCTTCCAAGAGGACAGTGTCTGCCAAGGTTATTTTGTACTTTATCTGGCAAACAGGCACAACTTGCATTTCACCTTATAAGGTCCATATTTGCACACAGAAAAATTAAAGAATGTTTCAAAGTTTCTCTTAGCAAATGCAGTTGATGCATGCAGCGCAAGTGAGAAAAAACCAGCAGGCTTTCCACTGCACAACTCGTCACATAGGTCTGTCTGGGATTCTCCACTTTATCAATATCAGAGCTGAGTTAGTTTTACAGTCCAATGCCATTTATCCTAGAAAGATTCACAGCTTGAATGAAAGAGTGCATCTGATCTCATAATCGCAGCTAATAGCTTCACATCCTCACATTGCTTCAGCCCCTCACTATCTATCAGTATTTACACATTCAAAAATCTCTCTTAGTAACTCATCGTTTAAGTGAAGTATTTTCAAACTACTTGCTCTCCTATTAAACAACACGTGATATTCAGGGTCAGGTTGGATTTCCAGCTGTGAATTCACAGCTATGGCTGACCAGAGAGCCAGTGGGTAACACCAGCCAGCTGTTTAACCATGTCAGCACAAAGTCCCTCAAGTTCTGCAAAACCCGAATGCTTCCAAACTCTCTGCTCTTTAAGAAGTGGTACTGTGAACACACTACTGGCCTGGTAGGTCAGTTTCTGGTTTCAGTTGAGCCACTTTAATTCCTTTGATCTTGATGTAGTGGTACAGATGCATAGAAAATTCCTACCTGGTATAAGGCTTTATCTTACAAGTAATCTTCTCTGAAACAAAGCTAAATGTCTGGCAGCCTCTACAGAGGAAAATATTTAGTCATGTGTTGGTTTTTTAGTGTGTCTGTTAATAAAATCTGTTTACTTTTAAGTTAGGCCTGCTTTACCTTTTTCCTCCTAATTCTATCTCAGAGCAGCAAAAAGACTCAAATCACTACTACACTGAATTTAACAAACAGAAACAAGTGAACGTAAAACCACTACATGGCCGTAGCTTTTACAAAAGCTAGGTATGTTCTAAGAATCTGTCCTTCACCTTTCAGGCAGAAAACATTCATTACATCCTAAAGACCAGATTTGATCCTTATAAGCCTGTGCAAGGATCTCAGTGAAAGAATTGTCTGCTGTGCACAGACACAGCAGAAACTGGTCTACAAAAAGTCCCTACCAACAGCCAAGACAAATTCTAACCCAAGTACGCAGTGTGGCTTCCTGAGAATCCATCAGACAAAATATGCCTCAGCTGACTGCCTCACAAGGGCAAGAGCCATCAAACACTTCCTGAGCTTCAGGAACTGGTGGTGGGTTAACACAGAAAAAAACACAAATAACAAAAAAAACCATTTTCCAGTGCAACTCTACTAAGCAAACTGACAGCCATGTGCTATTTGAGCCGTTCAAAAAGGAAAGACAGCAGAGTTGGCTACATTTAGCCTGCCAGAGCTAGCAATAGAGACAAATCAAATAGGAGATCCCTTGAAGCTGCAGAGAAACACAAAAAACCCTCCTTATACTCAAGGCATTATAACATTATATATTTAAGGTTGCCTTGTGTTCTCAAGTCAAAGTGTTTTCAAACCTTTAAATAAACATGAAATCTTTCATTGATTACTCCCAGATGACACCACTTTGGTCAGAACTATGACCCAGTTTTTCCAGCCACCTGACAGAAACAGTCCTTGCTTGCTTTTTAATAAAAGAGATGAGTTAAAAGTCAGTTCCCTGTGCAATTTTGAGAGCCTTAAGCTTTACAGGCTTCTTCGCTTCCAAAATGGCAGCACTTACAGTTCTGGAATTTTCCACAATTCCTTATGCTGTAGGTCACAGCAAGAAAAAAAAAAGAACACTTTGGGGAAAATACAAGAAGTATTGCATAAAAGCCCACAACATGAATCTCTGCTGGGACTGCTTCGTTGGATCTTTCCTGGTGGAAGCTGATGAAGCACAGGATGGCTTACATTTTCCAGCACTGTCTTTGTAACTCTGCTATCCAGCGCAATACCTCTGGTTTACTTTCCAGCCTTTCCAAATCTTTCTTTTTGGCTCCTTGCCTTGTGACTCAAGTGTTTCCTAAGCAGAAACCCTCTCTCACTTCCACCCCAGGAAGGACTTTATGGTCCAGTGCTGCTACAACTCATGAGAGCTGGGTTTCCTCCTGACAGAGACCAAGCAGGTCACAGCTCAGAGATCCTACTCCCAGACCCTGCTTTTTTGGGACTTTTCTATTGCACTTTTTCTCTCTCAGCTGGGCCACAGGGAGGGTAGAGGGATAAAGGAAGGGCCTGGAGATGAAGCTGCCCCAAGAATGGAATGGGCAGCTGTATTTACCATCTGGCAAAGCTCCCAGAGCTCAACAGAGGGAGCCCCAGTCCGGTGAATCTTGCCAGGATTGCTACCAATAGAGAAGAGATGTCAATATTTCTCTTTTTTTCTTTCTTTTTTTAAACATAAATGAATTCACACCAGAAAAAATATTTCTCCTCTCTTACTCCCTTCCTTCACGCAAATAGTAACTTAAAAGTTAAAAAAGCTTCTTCTATCATTTAAATCACTTAGAATCAGGAAAATTGGCACCTGAAACAACACAAGCCACTTTGGCAGCCTCATCTCAGGCTGCAGCACAGAAACAAACCAGTCTAGAGAAATTTAAAAATTTAAAGATTTTTTTAAATTAGTCTTTCTGAGGTGACACAGATGGGTATCATTCCTCCACACTGATACCTGCATTTACTGAGGAGCTGAGGAGTCTCTGAGGCTGTGAGATTATTGCAAGGCCTGAAGGGTGAAACAGGGATTTTTTTTTTACAGGGGACTGAGCAGGGTCACTTGCAGGGTTTTCAAGGAGTATGGGAGAGGCAGTATAAGACAAAAGATCATGAAGACCCTTTGATAGGTGAATGGGATGAACAAGTGCCCACCCAAAGAACCTGCCTGTGGTGTCAGGGTGGCCTGTAAACTGAAATAGAAAAATGGGTGAAGGATGAGAAGCCAGCCTTGATTTTTAGTTCTGATGAAGGGGAGGATCTGAAATTCCTCTTTAAACCCCAAACTTCTGCAAAAAATCACATTCAACTTACTTATGCAGTTTTACTTCATGTTTTATGATAAACAAATGTGGTGCCTAGGAAGCACCTCTTTCTGTTGTATCTTTTTCACTGCATGTGACCACAGAGCAGATTCCTTCACTATAAAACAAAATATATTCTCTGCTTTCCACTTGTCCAAAGTTTTCATAAGACAGCTTTAAAAAATGTACTCTAAGAGAACTATCTGAGGTGGTATTCACAGTTTCATAAATACTGTATTACCTGAACTGTGCCTTCCCTGAACTGACAGGGCATTTGATAAATGCACCATGGACTGCATACACAGTGGAGCTAAAGAATGTTTCCTTGGTAGCTCAGTTGTAAACTTCAATAGGTGGATAAATTCCCATGTCACCAGAGAATATTTACAACTGAACCTTATTTATCAGCAGCGTGCCCTTACCAACAGCCCACACAAATCCTGTTATACAAAAATGGCTATGGCTCTTTTCTCATAGTTACATGAAAATCACAGAGGTTTCTTTTGCACCAGGACAGGTTTTATAGCCAGCGAGAGGAAACTGCATTAGGAGATGCTAATGTTGAAATATTCTTGGCTCAAAATGTCAGTGTGAGAGGAGCTAGCTCATCCACATCTGCACTGTGTGAGCAGCCTCCTTGTCCCTTTGCTGTTGGAGACATTCTCAAGTGGGAGCTCAGCTGGAGTGTCCATCCTCACATTGTCTGAAGAAATGTACATGATGACCACTTGCCAGGAATACAGAGAGATCATTTCCCCTTTGTTTTCTGTCATTAGTAATATGAAAATATCTGCTATCCAGTAAAGATGAAAAATATGTGCTTTTTAAATCATAGCATTTCAGCCCTGTTTATCAGAAGTATCCCTGTGGTTGTTATTCTCCCTCAAAGAGGACCTTATTTTTCAGAATCCATGCCCACTCCTTGGTGAGCCTGCAGGTTCCCTATCATCCCACACCCTGCCTCCACTTTGTTCTCCCATCCAGATCCTGTGCCCTGAAATGATTCATTAACTGCAAGTTACTGACACACACTTTCTTCATGCAGATGATTAGGAATCGCTTTCAGGCCTCAGTCCTGCTGACAGGACAGGCTGGCCCTTCCTGCATGTCACCCAGCTGGCTGCCAGGAGGGCTTTAATCAGCTCTGACTTTGACGTGTGCTGGGCACTCTGGACAGGGGTGCCCCACTGTGCTGAAGGGGTCAAAGAGCATCTTGCACTCCAGTGCTGCCAGTCCTCATCTCCTCTGGGGTGGAAAAGGCCCCTCCACTGCTGTGCTGGGCTCCCATCAGGAACAGTTCAGCTTCTCCCCTGCATGGAGCAAACCTCTGTGCAGTTTGATGTTTGGAAGCAATAGTAGTTGGAGCAGACAAGGAAAACATCAAGGAAGTACAAGGCTTCGTAATGCAAATCATGCTTTTATATCATTCTCCCAAATCCCCTTTGGGGAGAGGAAAGTTGATTATCTACAGAATATGGGTCAAATATATGCCTTAAGGATCTTTCAGTGCTTTGGCTGCTTGCTGATATAGCATGGGGCTCCTCACTGCCTTTTCAGGCTAGTGCTTTCAAAGTGCTGTCCCTGGGCATCATCATCATCAATTTCATAATATTACTAAAAAAATTAATTTCCTGCACCCACTCTCAGGAGTTTCTCTCACGCTGAACTTAATTGATGCTTCCTCTTGCACTCTGAGGAATGATTAAAATGAATGCTGCACATGTTAGGAAGCACCTTGGATTTCAAACTCTGCATGGTTTCTAATTAAAGAGACACACACAGGATGCTTGTGCTACATTTCACTCCTCTCTAAGGCTATTATTATTACATACATTTCAGCAGTAGTCAAAAGAGTCTCCTCTACCTCACATAATAGGATCCTGATTTAGACTGGATAATCACCAGTCATTGATCTGGGTGAAAAATGTCTTTAGGAAAGGGAAAAGTCTTGTGCTGTAACCAGCCCTCTGGCAGAGAGATTGATATTAATGACAGAAGCGTTTGAATTCCTGGCTAACCTGGATTATATAGTATCCAGTGTTAAGCAATGGCTAATGAAGTACAATAAATAAGAAAAGAAAAACCAGCTGGAAAACCCACATAATAATCAGGGTGCCTGATGCTCAGAGTTTTTGGAGGAAAAGGCACAGGTACGTGAGTGTCAGCACTACTCCCACACTACCCTACCCACCATCTCCTACCCAGTTTTCTAGTCTCTCTGTGTCTTGGTGATAAATACTTGATTCCTGGACAAAATTGCTTGACTTCAAGTACAATTTTTGAGATGTTGGTCACCTTTACCTACCTCAGGAAATCTCAGGACCCAAGTAGCCAGGGGGAAACAACCAGTGCTGAAATCTCACTCCAGTTAGTTAGACATCTGCATCATCAGCACCTGCATTTGGCATCAACAGAGCTGCACAACACAGCTAATACCCCTGCTTTCCTGTGAGAAAATATGGGGCTGTAAACCTCAGAGGGGAAAATATTTCACGTAGGTGTGTTATTAATACAAAGTCAGCTCATAAACCCTATCTTGCCAATCTGTGCACTCATTTTGAAAACTGCAGCTACACCTTGCTGGATGCAATGACCTTACTGCTTTCCAAGGCCAACTTGTGACTTTGCTTACATGAATGTAAATAAATCAAGCACTCTCCCACTGCCCATAATGACAGTATTCCTGATTGTCACTGTTGTGGCAGCACACTCAGGTTATGTGGCAAATGACACCAGGGGAAATGCTATGATAGCAATCCTGTACTGCATTTTACCACGAACTAATACTTAAAATATGGGATCCATTTGCTTTTCTGGTGTCTTGTGAAATGCTACAGGTTATAAATAATTCAAACCAATAATAACAGGATGTCTGGGCATTTCTTTTTTGGGTTTAAGAAGGTAACTGTCGAACTTGGTGAAATAAACTGCTTTTACTGAAATAGTTTTTTCTGCTGATAAGAAAATTATTTTCAATTGGACACACTGCATATTAGCAATAGAAAAAGACTTAACAAACTTAAAACCAAAGCAAAATAGTGCTGGTTTATACATTTTTATTACTTATTCACCTCTATATGGTTTCAAATCCCTTCAGAATAGAATTGAACGCCTGTGCCTCTACCTTGGGTTAATGCTACAGTCACAGGGATATTGTAGAAAACAGACTTCTTCTCTGTCCATATTATAAAACTGGAAACTATTTTGCTTTTCAAAGAGAGATTTTAGACATTACTTGGAAAGGATTAGGGTATATCTCACAAAAGAAAGAAGAGACTTGGGCCTCTAAGAGGGGCAGAAGTAAGACATACAATCCTCAACAATTCCCAAGCAGCTAAATCAGCACCCTAACTTTACATCTCCCCTCCTTCAGCTAGCACCTCAGGCTCCCAGCCTGCCCTAACTCTTCTCACTGGGATCAGGTCCCTATTTCGGGACAGTGACTCTGGTATAAAAGAGACACATCTGCAAAACCCAGGTGAAGTATAGAGTTCAGTGTTGCTTGGAAAAAATATAAAGATACTCTGAAAAAGACTACATCTTGCACTTCCATGACATCAAAACCAATTCAGCTTTGTTTCTCTGCTCATTATGCTTAATTATTCCATCATACTGCCTTCCAAGAGCTATTCATAGGTATGTGTCATGTGACCTCAGCACATCTGAAGAGCAAGGGTCTGCAAGTGCATTTTGCAAAATAGCAGTGAGGGCTCTGTGGTCAAGTCATCTTTCTCTGAGCTGCTGGAGAAAGCTGCAACTCCCTGGACTCTCTCAGCAGTGGGACCTAGAAGAGAGGCTTTGAGAAAGAAGTGGCCAAGGGTACAATTTTATGATATATGAGCCCATCTCCAGGCAAATCTTTGCTGGTTAATGTGTCTGTGGGTTTAGCTTCCCAAGCTGCCTCAGCCTGTTGGGTGAGGACAATGTGCTGCACAAGGAACACAATGAGATTTCACATCTAATGGGGGGGCTCAGAAGGGAACCAGCACCTCCTTTTAGAGCAGCAGCCCCCAAATGGGCTCTAGAGGCTCATCACTACCCTAAACACACCGGTTCAGTATGACAGTAAGTGATAGCTCCAAGTCTGAGAAAGTGCACTGGATTTTTCACTTGAGCAGATGGGAATTACCAGGCTATATTTCAAAGGATGGGAATTTAATTTTCATATCATGCCAGTGCTTTCTTTTCACCACCTTACCTCACTGCCTGCCAGAATCTCAGCTAAGGAATTGTCCATAACCTCGCTTGAATGTTTCTATGGATTTAGAACTTGAAAGACTATATCTGTGCTCAGAAATTATGCATAAGTCCATTATAGCACAACAATAATTCTGCTGTAATTGCCTAGCAGTGCAGGCTGGAACAAAGCAAGTATGAGCAAATCCAGAGCCTGACCAAGTAAGAGAAAAGTCAAGAAATAATGGGCAGACCCCTTTGAGACTGCAGGACTCCCACATGGCCCGAGTCTAGTCCTCTGCAATCAATCAACAAGAAATGTTGCAACAGATTTATTTCTCAGATTCTCAGCCATGTTTTTTTTCTATATGCTGCACTTCACCACAGTCACCAAAGCACCTTCAAATCCATCTCATGAACTTAACACCAAGCAGGAATGACCAGAACCTCCAACTTTCACACAGTAAATGAAGAGAGCAGGACATAGCAGAAACAATGTCGATGTCCTGCTCCTGATAAAGAAGGGAGCTCAGCAAGTTTGGAAAGAGGGCTGGCTCACCACGAGATGATAAGTTCCAAGAATAATTGAAAAACGTATCATCAATGTACCTTGTAAGCTGAGTGGAAGAGAAAGCTTCTTTCTGCCCCCAGATGTAAAGAATGATGCAGGCCTAAGCAGACACTTGGTATGACTCTATGCCCTAGTGCACCTTGACCTGTCTCCTGGCTCCAGATATGGCCAACACCCAAATCATTGCAAGAATGTCAACCCCCAATTAAGCTTTTTCATGCAACCTGAAAAAGTTCTGCAGCATGAGATGAAGGCAATGTAAGCATGATGCAGCATGACAGTGGCCTTAAAAGCCCTTTGGGCATATCAGTGTTGCAAATACCTAGTGATTCATACTTCTGGAACACTAAACATGCCATTATTCCTGCAAGAACATGGTAACAGTAAAAATCCCCAGGCATATAGAAGGACTGTTCAGCCAGTGAGACCCTGTAGCTACTAGATCAATCTCTTTTCACACAGGTAGGAAATGAGAAATTAGTTCAAAGACACAAATTTCTGCATAGAACAAAAAGTGGGAAAAAAATCAAACCCACTTCCAAAACATTGTACTGAGAAGCTGTCAATCCCTCAATTTGGTCTCTATTATAACAATTGCTGGCTATTTTAACACAAAAAAAATTGCACAAAACTTTGCAAACTTGCCGTCCCACAGGGTTATTTCAGCAGAAGTTGAAAAGTGCTGATGGCAGTGGAAAGATCCTGTAGACTGAACTCTAGAAAATAATTCATCTGCACTAATGATGTCCGGCAGAAGTGACAGAAAATGCTGCTTAAGGGAGATCATGTCTGGTTTACCTTTGAGTAGATACTACACAAAAGGACAACAACAGTTTAAGATTTTCCCTTCCATGTTTGCCAGTATCAACCTTGTTTCAGGCAAATTATCAGTCTAGATCTCCTCTGAACTTCCATCATTATGAGTGCACACACACCCTCAATGTCTGATGTGCATACATTATCTACATGAATTAAACCAATTTGCATTTGTACGCTGAGCAGCTGGTCTGAAATTTACTCCAGAATAATTTTTTTTTTAAGTCCAAAAACCATATATGCAGCTGGGATTGCTTATGAGTGAAAAAAATGTGGTATCTTTATAGCCAACAGCATATGTATTCAGTATGCAGATCTACAAATATTGGATTCACTGCCAAAAATCATTGTTAAGCAAACTGGCTGACTCGCTGCATTTTCCTGATGAACCAGAAGGAACTCGCTGAAGAGAGGTAGAGTACTTGCAAAAATTTCAGATCATGGATTTGTAGTGTGCACAATGCAGTGCAATCCAGCTAGTCCCAGATGAGTGGGTATGTCCCTGCAGCAGAGCACATTTCTGACTGGGATATAAGCATGGATCCTGGGAAAGTGTCAGCAACATTCTGATGAGCCCTGATGTAGCCCCTGTGGCCATATTGCTGCAAACCAACCTGTCTGGAGCAAGGTCAGGGGCCTCTGCACATAGCTGAGGTGAGTGTTGTAGACCCGCCTAAAAGCATCCACAAGTGTAACGATGAAGATTTTGTTTTCAAACAAGATTTAGTGGCCTCTTGAAGTGCAGGTGATGACACATGCAACAACCTCTTCCTTTGCAACAATTAACCAGAACAGCTATTGCTTAGTTTGGAAAAATAAAAGTAAAGAATGAAAAAAAATCAGTTTTCATTTATGTCTCTCTTCAGAACATTAACAAATGCTAAATTCCCCCCTGCTTACTTCAGATAATGGAATCTACATAATGAGAATCATTTTTAATAGACCTTCTCTGTGCTTCTATCATGGACATATTTTAACCCACTGTGTGGAGCTGACTTTGCACATATTCATTCTGCTATTTTAGCAGTAGGAGACTAGGTTAACACACCAGTCATTCACTCCTGGAGATCTGGATTCAGTTCCTGGCCTACATGACAAGTGATAATGAGTTTGGTTATTGAATCTCCAGGGGATATTTGTTCTCATTACTAAGCAACCGCATAATTTGGCAAGATGTGTTAAGTATGTGCTAAGGATAAGACCAGGGGCCAATTGCTCAAATGACTGACACAATGCAGCCTCCTGCACATCACTGCACCCAGCCCCTCCTTTGGAGGTCAGGAGAACCGTGCAGGTTTTTCAGCCTGTCCTTTTCCTGTCTGTACTGACAGAGCCCCGTGCACAGACATGCAGGTGGGATCTGAACCTGCAGATACACAAAGAAACACAACCCATGTCCCTGCTATCAAACTCAGCACATAATTCAAGGTTACTTTAATCAGTTATGCATACTTTTTCAGCACTTGCTGTACCCAAGAAACAATAAAAGACAATTAGAGCTGGGGGGAAAAAGGGGTGTAAAAATATAATTACATAGTAATTTTTGTTTACCTATTGACATGGAACTCTGCAGGGTTGGCATTGCTAGGGTTTTCTCTGCAAACACAATGCTTACAAACGTTCTTTTAAACAAAATGAGAATTGAAACTTGTATGTTCACAAAACTCCATAAAAATGTATGTTGCCCATTGCAAGTACCACTCCTATGTCACACTGGCTAAGAATTTCAGGCTTGAAATTTCTTTGCAATGAGCAGATTTAGCAAAAACAGTCACTTATGCTAAGGCTACTTCCAGTAGATCTTCTTTTGACCCTAGTCTAGCTGTCTGTGCCTCAGATTCAACAGGCGGCACAGGTGGGATTTTATAGATGTCCTCTAGACTGGTGGCACAACCACCTGGAGAGCAGATTGGGTCTTTCATGAATGATACCTGTGGGTGGGTATATAATCACTATGATATTTTCACAAGTCTGGCAATCTCCTTTCCCTGGGCCTCTGTCTAATAGATCTGTGTGCTCTGAACACAATGTCCATCCCAGGATTTGGGAAGAGAAAAGCAGACTTTGCCTTATCTCTGCATTAGAATAGCACGTGTGTGGGTGCTATGTGACCAGAGCCCAAGCAGTCACGATTGTCTGTGTGCTCCTGCATCTATGGATCTTGGAAACTTTGGGGCCAAACACTGAAGTGCATCAGAGATCTAGATACTTAAGGATGAAAGGTGTTCTTCATTATTTTCTGGGCTGTGGTGTCTACATCATTTAGGTAAGGGATAGAAAACATTCTGGATCCTTTCCTTGACATACTCCAGTAGAAATAAACCTGATTCATAGGCCATAGCCATCTGCTACAGATTAAGGCTCAAAAGGGGTTAATACTTCCAGAAAACAGGAAATCCAGATGTAACATCGTCACCCAGTTGTATGACAAAAATCAGAATTCATTGATAGCTTGTGCAGGTTCAGCACCTGGCAGGTTTAAACCTGTAGAACAGAAGAAAAAAAAACAAACAAAAAACAAAACAACCCAGCCAAACCACAAAAGGAATAACTCTGCTGCCATTCCAACAGGAACAACTCTCACCATGGGGGTGACTGGTGGCTGAGTAAATCTGGAATGGCTGCAAATCAGGAAATTACTTGTCAGCCAATTCCAAGTCTTTTTTTGGCACACAAGCCTCTTGGGGGGATAGTGGCAGGAATGAGGCATTTCTATGTGATCATTTGGGAATTTTATGAATAAAAAGATAAAGTTCACTTGCTATGAATCACAGAAAAACAGAAAACTCTCCCTGCCACAACCAAGAAAGTTTATGAATAAAACTTCATTGAAGAGAAGTCACGGTAGAGCGTGACGTTACTCATAAACTAACACCAGTCAGTTATGCTCACTATGCCCTGGCACACGCAGCCAACAATTAAAGAGTTCCCATTTACATTGGAAGCAATGTAATGGCACTGTTCCAGCTTTCAGGGAAGGTCTGGATGGTGACAACATCTGAGCTATCACGGAAGGTGGATGTGAGAGTGATGTTTCACCTCTCATGCTGGTGAGAACATGGGGCTCCCCCCACGCCGCCCCCACCTTCTGGCAGTGCCTCTGAAACACACACTAGCAGGAACCTCAAGTACAGCTCTGTGGGTGACAAACATGGTTACAGCCCACCTGATTTGCCAGCCCACCCAAGAAAACATTGAGTCGTGTCAGAAACGACAGATAAAACATTTGCTTTGATTTAGAGTGCCTGCCTTCTATTTAGGGGATGCCAGAGACTCCTAAAGTGTGAGCAAGCAGCAAAAAGAGGATGGCATCTAATCTAGTGCTTGAATTTATTTTATATTTATTTTTCTCTCTTCTATCATAACACTCCACCTTCCCAAGATTTCCTCTAAATCAAGTCCTGCTCCAGTCTGATGCAGTTCTTCATAGTTGTATAAACCTGTCTGCCCAAATGTTCCACCTGCAGAAAAGCTGTGCCAGCTTTAACTTCATCAAACCAGCCATAAATCCCACATGTGCCAGAAGGTGCTGCTGAAATGCGAAAGCAAGGCACATTTTCCAGGCCTCCTGCTGGGAAAATGAAGCGTCTTTAACCCCAAATGAAGAATTGTAAAAATCAAGGGAAACTACAATTGCTTTTAGATAATTGGAAGACCATTAATATAAACACCACTTTCCTCATGCATAAAGCTGTCCTCCCCCCTGCCAGATTTTAAGGATAGTATCTTTTTTTTTATTAGAGCATTAAGGTGCATTCATCTCCTGCTAAAAAGCCCAAAATTATAATGATAGGAGAAATGTGAATATTCATCTGAGATGGGGGGTGGCTGTGAGACCATGTTTGCCAGTATCTTCTCCTGCACACTTCAAGTAAGGCATCACAGAAAGAATCCTTCAGCCATGCCAGAGCCTCAGGCAAGTGTCCCCAGGACAAGCACGTTGGTCACTACAGTGTTGACCATATACACTTGACCAAGACCAGTGCTGGCAACTGTCTCCAAAAATAACAGTGCCCTGAAACTCTCAGGTAGATAGGCCTTGTGATCCACTGACAATACTGTAAATCAAGCTTAAGCCATTGCTGAAAAGGCAGCTCAGAGAAAATAAGTGTCAAGAGCCACTTTTGGCACATCAGATACTGAGAAATGGAGGAATGCTTTAACAAAAGGCCTCTTGACTCAAAAATCTGCCTCTGTGTCATGAGCGAAACATGAGCTGTGGCAAATTCAGATAATTAGGGCCTGATCTTATTTACAGCATGATTTGGTGTAATACTGGTGGTGTCACTAGGGCTGGGGCAACCAACACTAGCACAGAAAGTGTCCCCATATGTTGAATATACCATGCCTGGACATCTCTGACTCCTGGAAGCTGCTGAGACAGCATCTGCTGCAGGTCAGCTTTCAGCTGGAGGGATTAAGCAGCTCAGGAGTGTGGTAACAGGATATGGGCACTTCCATCCCCACTCCTGGCTTCAGTTCAGCCCAGGTTTACACAGATCTTCATGAAGGAATGGCTGTGCCAAGAGGGGGATACAGAGGATGGGCTCTCCTTGTGCTCCCAGCAGATGTGTTTCTGCACCATGGAAGTAAAGCCCAGTGCAACTTGGTAATCTTTCCATGGAGAAACTGCTGGGAACGCAGTTAAATGGTCTCATCTGTCCCTCAGAATGAGGTCAAGGCATACTGGCGGGACAGGCATGGGGTTCTTCTAACTAGGTGAGGCTGTAGAGATTGTTCAGCATATTCTGCCCAAATGAAAGCTGGCATTTTCAAGCAATTCCTGAGAAACAGAAATCTTCAGAAATATTTTGTTCTGACAGTAAAGTAAAATTAATTTTGTTCAAACAACAGCTTAGCTGTTCTAAGCTCCAGATTTCCATGATAAAAGCCTGTTTATACTGTGTCTGAATGTCAAAATAACCTGGTTAATCCAACAGAAAAAGCAATCCCCTAACTTTCCATCCAAAATCAAGAAAAATTTAGCAGGAAAACACACCAAACATAAGGGATCAGCAGACTGCTTTGGGTGCGGGTCATCTCACTGTAGCTGCAGTGACAGGTTCATAGGTTCATGTTGCCCCTGAACCCACTGAGAGCCAAGGACCAGCAGTGTCCCCACCACTCTTCTTCCCTCTAGGGTTTCCACAGATGCTGAAGAGTGGCTGAAGCCCTGCTGCTGCCCTCAAGATCCTGAGTTTTCTGCGAGAGGGAGGAGCAGCTCCCTTGCCCTGTGAGCTGTGCAGGCTCCTGGGAGGGCAGCTGGAGCCTCCCAGGGCAGCTGGCACAGACCCTCTGCAGCTGCAGAAGCAGGACTTGCCCCAGCAGGGTGAGGTAATGACACAGTTGTGGTCTGTTGAGTTGTGTAGCTGGAACAGGAATTTCTCTGGAATCGCTTGCTGCTTATAAATGTAAAAAAGTAGTGTGCTTATACAATGCTGAGACTGAAGGCTTGAGCAGTGGGACAGATAATATAATACTCCTTCTGTGGCAGTGTCATTAAATAGAACTTTGCATTGAAGCCAAAGCACAGCACTACAAATCTCTCTCCCTGGCAAAATCCTCACTGCCTGCATTTTTCTGTATTGCTCATTACCACCAGGAGAATGATTTATTTTGAAATAGGAGGGAGAGGAGACACTTGGCACCGCAGCTTTGAAGAGTTCCAGTCTTCTGTTCTGCAAAAAGTATTCCAGCAAAAATATCATTAAGGAAAAAAGAGAAAGGACTGCACATTGAAAGGAAGAAAAATAAAAGATTTTCTACAGTATGAATTCCAACATGATTCACATCCTTTCCCTGCTTCCTCAACATACGTCCTTACAGTAGTATGGCGTCTGCAAAGAGTCTTTCCTTGATGGGGAAATTCTCCAAGGAAGGTCAGCACAAGGTGTTTATGCAAAACAAAAGCTCCCCCTGCTCCGGTGCTAATAGTGCTAATGGGAATGACTGCTAATATGAGGCAGTAAATAACAATGACCTATGCATGGCCAAAGGATGGAGGCACTAAAAAAGATGGCAAATATTGACATAAATTCTGAGTACATGACAATATGTAGGGAGGAGGGCATGAGACAGCAGGATACTCTTTGTTTGAGAATGAGAAACTCTAATTAATTAAGCTGTGGTGACCCCTTGGCATGGCAGAAAATACTCTACCTTCTTGCAATGTCTTGTCTCTATTTTAATACAGCTCCCCAAGGGGATTTTAAGCACATGGGGCACCAATCAGTTCCCAAGTTTCTTTTTAAAAAGGTTCAAAAGAATTATAATTCTTTGGCTGGCCTAACACAGTAATGATGTTTTCCTCCTGAAAAAATAAATACATAATGATATTAAAACTCCCTCCTGCATTTCGTTTAAATTTATTGTGAATTCCTCCAGAATGAGAGGAAATGGTCTCAAGTTGTGCCAAGGGAGATTTAGATTAGATATTAGGAAAAAATTCTTCACTGAAAGGGTGGTCAAATATTGGAATGAGCTGCCCAGGGAGACCCCACACCTGGAAGTGTTCAGAAGTATATGGATGGCCCTGGGGAAATACAGCTTAGTGGTGAACATGGTAGTACTATGAAAATGGTTGGACATGAAGATCTTAGAGGTCTTCCAATCTGAGTGACTCTGTGATTCTGTCATCATATAGTCATAAACCAGAGGTGCCTTTGACACCAAACACCCTAAAAATCCAGTAACTCAGGGTAACCTGCTCAGGATTTCTGATGGCTACCAAATTATTCCCAATCTCTATAGTTACAGCTTCACCTTTCCTCTTTTATAAATGTCTGAGGTAGCCAAGTCTGGAAGATGACTTGAAAAGTGTATTGGAGATGCTGAAAATGAACAAGTTTTTGTTCTCATCCTCCACAATGTGGTGGCCAATGCTCAGTTAGGCAGGAAGCATTTGCTGTTTCTTGGACTACCTGACCAAGTCTCAGCTGCAGAACTTTGCTTACCCCTCCCAGTCAGCATTTCTACTATCATTAGCTGTACAGGTTTCCACTGAGTTTTTCCCACTGTTACCTGTGTGATGGGCAGTTGTCACTTTGCTGCTGCCCTTTCCCTGGCTAAGCAGCCCTGGGAGGCAGCTGTTTTGGGTAAACTGGATAGTGGGGCTGTGCTGACCCATTTGTTAGGAGTGAATCACTGGCTGCACAGTCTGCAGTTTATTAAAGGATGCCATCATTTGATCATGTACATGTAGGACTGCCAGTTAAATTGGATTGACAACCCATTGCCAGCTCAGTACAAGGGGAAATACCAGTGCTGACAATATGACAGCTTTCAGTCAGGCACCTGTGGGAATGGGACAATGTGACAGGGAACAGGCTATTAGAGCATGCCATGTCACAGCCCCAGAAAATCCCAGAGCAGAGCAGTTTAACTACTACAAACTTACATACTTGTCTTCTTTCATTAGTTCTTGTCCAATCTCATTAAGCTAACAACCTAACCAATGGTAATAAACCCCTCCCTCAGCAAACACTGTGTAGCTCTAATTGACATTAAGAGGAGATACCCTCTGGCCCCTCTGTGTGTCAGAAAGGTGCTGTCCTCCAGCCCTGGCTCCTTTGTGGGAGCCAGCACTGCCCATACCTGCTACTTTCAAGGCCAGGCTGCTCCCACCTTCTCCACGAGCAAAGACAGAGGGAGAGGCATTTGAGCAAACAGCTCTTCCATAGGGCTGGGAAAAGGAATTTAGGTACAATTTTCCTGTGCCTTGCTAATACTGAATGCTAATAAGGGTCTCCAGCAGCAGAGTGTAGACCATTGCATGCCCTGTGAGACTCTGCCTGGAGGACCAGCACTGTCAAGGATGCTCCTACAACTGGGAGAGCACTGGCCCTCTTGTACAGAGTTTTTGCATTCTTTAAGTATTCCACAGAATTACATTTCCACATCCAAGTATGATAAAAATTGGCGATATACAGTAGATTTACTCCCTCAGATTTATTCTTGTACCACCAACAGCAAAAATCTCCCTCCTTGGTTTATTCCACGTAGTTCCATTTGTGGAATTATTCATTTGCACTTCATTTATAAATCAGACGTTAGAAAAATTATTGGCAGTACCTCCCACTTTCAAATTCAAAACTTTAATAAAAATAGATTTCCTTTTCAGTGTTTTGTGTACACAGTATCTAGCAATAAGTTTTTAATAATGTTTGAAAAATTCCATCATAAATCTTTACCACTGTATTTTGTTTATGTCATAGGTGTGCCATCGAGCACAAGTCTTATTTAAAAAACAAGATGCACAGAGGACAAGTCCTTTTAGTCCCCCATTATTTCCCTAAATTGTCACCCCAAGGAAGAAGGACTATTTAGCTTCATCTTTCATTACTGGTTAGACACCAGTTTTCTGACTTGCTTCAGAAAATTTGCTGCTCTTGGCTCCTTGAGGTACAGCAATAGGACTGGATCAGGTGTTGCTGAGGGCTGGTGCTGAAGAGTTAATTTGGGTTGGTGAAGCCTCCCTGTTCTTCTGCCAGCTCCCAGCCCACCCAGTCACAGGGTTAAGGCACCATTTGACTTCTCAAGGAAGGGCAATCACTTGCTGAGATGATGTGATTTGACCACATGCCAAGCCCCCATGCCTCCTTATCCACTTAGAAACAGATTAGCACAGTGTGCATTTTGCTCAGAAACATCTGAAAAGATTAATAAATTATGAGATTGATAGTGCAAACTATTCCTCACATAAATGCTACCCTCCTCCTAGCTATTGCCAAGTCTCATAAATCTATCAGGAGTCTCCAGGTTTTCAACTTCCATAACAAACTAAGCTCTTGGAGGCTAATGTAGCCTTCTGGTCCTGCTCTGGTGAAGAGGAAAATCTATTGGAGGCCATGTCAGGCATGTCCATTGGTCATTTCTTCTCCACAGGGACAGGCAAAAGCCAGTGGCAAATTCCCTTTTTAATCAAATTAGGTGATGTAAGTGTATTTTTAAAAATAGAAATTTATTTTTACAAATCAAGAAGGTTTTAACTCACATCTTCAGAGATACGAGTAGAGAAAGCTTGTCTGCTTTAGTAGGGAAATTCCACCAGGTGATTTTCCTGTCTAAAAAGGAGAAGGCAAGTTTTGCTGAAAAACAAATTATCTCACAGTGCATGCATTAACTGTAAAAATTTATTTGGTTAGCAGAAATAGTTAAAAACCCCAGCTACTCATCTTATGCCCTAATCAAGAAAATACAATTGCCTGGGAGATAAATATTGCTGTTTACTATTTATAAGTGTTAATAAGTCTCATTGCATGAAGTAAACAATTTTCATTTCCAGTCCAAGAGATTCTCCTTACTGAAAGAAAAAGGCACAATCTGATTTTTCAAAACACACCAAAACTGGTCAGAATTAGAGAGGCCAGTATTTACTTATAGAATTTCCTTCTCTTGTGATAATCCCCATCATTTCTCACCCTTAATGACTCTCCTGCATATTTCAATTTGCATGGCACATTTGCTTTGAGGATTTATTAAGTTAAATGGCAAAAGAGGAGGATGGGGAAGAGAGGCCTTATGTGAGAAGTGAGGTTTAGAATACATCCAAAAGAAAGCACATTGTGAGACAGATGATAATCATAACTGGGGCATTTCTGTAATCTGTTTTTCAAGTAACATGAATTTAAAATTTAGACTTTTTCCCCCTTTGATCTAACTAGTCTGTGGTGATGGTGTTTTTTTGTTTGTTTGTTTGTTTTGTTTGCTTGTTTTGGGCAATTTTTTTTTTGTTAATTTGGGGTGTGTGTGTGTTTTGGTTTGTCTTTTTTTTTTTTAAGGAATACTTGAAGTACAACAGCAACGAGCAAAAATGTGGTGGATGTGAGGAGCACTTGATACCAGGGCTTCAGCACTTCACAGAGAGAACACTGAGGGCAAGGTCTGTGGTTGACAGATCAACACCTCCTATCAGTGGTGCTTTCAGGAAGCCTTTTCATGCTGTAAAAATGGTCTAAAATTATCAGGCTCGGCTCTGCGTTTCCTTGAAAGTAAAACAAGATTTTGTACCAAGCAAAGAAACGTTATCCGCCTCCTGCTTCCACATACTAAATGCCCTGTTTTACTATTCATCTGTGGTTGTTTTACCAGCAGGAAGATGGAAAGGAAAAATGTACAAATTCAAAAATGTGTCTGTAGACAGAATGGAGTCATGTACCTATTACATTACAGACTCTGTCGTCTGCTGTGATAACAAATATGTACAGCAGCAAGCAACCCGAGAAACCCTGCAGACCCCTGAGCAGATCACCCTGTGCATGCAATGTGATCAGGCTATTGTTTGAGACCTGTTTTAGGGGATGAAAATACTTCTCTGTCAACGCTGTGAAGGTAACTGTTTCAGTTATTATCTGCTGTGTAAGCACCTCTCACATGAATGAAATATGCCCAGGGACTATGAATCATGTGACAGACCTTTCCTGGCTGTATTATCCATAGCACACTCTACATTTTCAGATAGGAAACACATTTCTTTGCTCCTTTGTGTTTGTTTACCTTGGTCTTCTCATTTCTACTTCACGTTACTGATATCTGCGAGGCAGCTGGCTCTGTCAGGATGATAAAACTGACAATTTCACAGCCACACATCCTTGCTCTGAAAAGAAAGCAGTTTGCCTCTACCACTCACAAGAAATTCAAGCATGAAGGCTCACCCATGAATATGGTCAAACCCTTTTCTGGGAAGCACTGAGAACAGGCATTATCAGTGGCTGGTTGGAATTGTCCATTGGAAGGGCTCTCAGGAGAATGCACCTGAGGGGATGTGCTAATGCCCTGCCAGAGCCTTGTGAGATGCCGCATGTGACATGGCGGGGCTGTGGAGCTTTTTAACAACACTGCAACAATGATGCACTTTCTGTAGTGCACATCACCACTTCTTCTAAACACAAGACCAAGCAGCAGTGACAAGAAGGAAGAGCTATGAGATACAAGCAGGAACAATTTAAGAATTTGGTATGTGTGCAGAGTGGAGAACATCACAAAACCAAATTAGCCACTTTAGATCCCCCAAATTACACAGAACTGTCTGAAAAATAGTTAAGATTACTACAGCAAATAACACTCTCACAAAAAAATCTTAAAATTAGGGAATTTTAAAATTCCAGTTTGTCCAGACTTTTCCTTCTCCTAAAATTAATTGTAATATTTAACCTGATGCATTGAAGGTACTTATAAATAAAGCAGCTATCAATAAGTAATTTTAACTGCTACTTATCTATGGAGATTTGCTGGCTTACCTTTGCCATTGCTACATGCAAGGTGAAAGAGTAGGATCATCCCAAGGACAACAGGCTGGCTTCTGCTTTGGCTGCAGCAGGTGCTCCCCAGTCCTGCCAGCCCTGCACTGCCATAGGCACAGCACATCCCATGACCAGCAGCAAGAAAAAAATCTCAAATGTGGCAGACAAAATACAAATGGCTGAACAAAGGAATACTCTGCAGTCAAGCAAAAAGAAACTCATGTCCTTGTTCCTTTCCTAGAAATATTGTTTGTACCAGTCAAAGATGATAGTAGAGACATTTTCCAAGGGAATAAAATGATCTTGTTTTTCTGAAGATAACAGTACAAGCCCAAAATAAAAAGGGTATGGAGTTACTGTATCCATTCCAAGAATTAATCTCCTGAATACACTTGTGCACAAAACCAGCACACTAATATGAAATCAACTTCTCTTTATCCATCTGACTTGTTCTTATGAGTCATATTAAAATAATAGCAAATCTTTTTTCAGATTCAAAATCTGAAAAATTTCAAGATATCTCAAAGCATGAACTTTTGAATGATTCAATGACATACTAAACCAAACACAGTTCCTTTTATTCCAGTTTAAAATCAAATTCCAAATTCTCCTGGCAGGTCCTACATTGAGGATCTTTGCCCTGTTAAGTCTTATTTCTGCTAATCATCTGCTGAAAGCTGAATAAATATGCTTTCAGAGCAGCCAATGTGCTTTGAGGGCTTTGGCTGTCTCTTGATATAAAGAATCCAAATTTTCCTCGTTCCTGGTTCTTTTGGTTGTTGTTGTAGTTTTGAAAAAGATTATGCTAATTCCTTGAAAGTATTCCAAGTTGGTTTTTTTTTGTTTGTTTGTTTTTTGTTTTTTTTTTTTTTTTTTTTTTTTTTTTTTTTTTTTTTTTTTTTTTTTTTCCTTTTTGNTTTTTTACTTCAGTAATTATTTCCACATCTTGGAGTGCTTCCAGATTTAGAAATATTTCCAGGATTCCTCCTGGTGGTCACTTTCCCCATCACATAAATGGTGGTAAGCATACTACATTTGTTTTTCAGTAACTGGAAGGCCTGTAGCTAGCTGTGGAATAAAATTACTCCAAAGCCAGCCTTGGCTCTGTTTCAGTTTCAAAGTTACTTCTTACTTCTACGCAGCATTAATTTGGGGATACAGCAAACACGTTTGTCCTAATTTGAAAATCTGACTCAAGGGTTTACGTGTTGTTTTCACTCACTCTGCAATAGATCTCTCCACTTTAAGGAAACATTTACTACATATTTTCAACCAATTTGAGGTTTAAAACCTTCTTAAGGTGATGACCTTCACAATGATCCATTTCCATCACAGCTGAATTTAAAATACTTCTTTGAGAGTACACTCTACTTAATTTTCCGTCCTGAATGAGACTTGGTTTAGAAAGCCACACTTTTGTACAGGATGGATTTCCAACTTAAGTTTTGAAGCATATCACAAAAGTTAGAGGGAGGTAGGGAAAATCAAAACAGTAAAGAGACTTTAAGAGTGATGGGCATCCCCTGGCCAAGAGGACTAGCTGCTGACCTGCTCATCACAGCAGGGTTGACTTAGCTGTCCTCATTCATGGAAGTAGGCCAAGGAATTTGAAGGGAGCTTTACTGAGGAAGTGACATCAAGCTCAGTGTGAGGGTGACAAGAATTAGCTCCTCAGCTGGACAAAAAAGCCAATCTCTCTTGCTCAGTCCTCTCCTAAAAGCTGTGCCTTAACCCATACAACCACATTGCGGTTTTATTTGCATTTCCACTTGGAAATCTGAAAGACAGGGTGATCTAGGGCTCTGTGATGCTTTAATTGGTTCACTTGGGAGCCACCCAGATTTGAATTCCTGATTTATGTTAATCACAGGCTGAAAATTCTCTTTCTGCCAGAGAAGCCCTTCATATTCCGCCCTCACTTAACGTCATAGCAGGGAAACATACATGAATGCAATTAACATTTATGTTCTTGACTTGACTTGGACAGAAAAAAAATAGTCTCTGTCAGCTAGTGTAAAATTTACCACTTCTATTTTTATTTTAAGAAGAATTAAATAGCTCAGGCTTTTGAAAAGTAACAGACAAGGCCTCTGTACCCATCAATTCTACTTTGAAGTCTCAAGTGTTACATGTATATATTTGGATGATTAAAAAAAAATCAACAGGAGAAACTAAAGGGTTTTCAAAAATGCAGATCAACTTCCCCTTTCCCAATTTATAATTCCCCGACTCTTCAAGAAGTTGGAAGGAACTCATTTTCATCCCGTGGAAAAGCAAGTCTCAGCCAACTCTGTTGCATGCTCCAAAAGTTCATGGGGACACTTTGGAAGAGGAAGTATCTGCATACATCAGCACATAGCTTGGAGTCACAAAAGTGTATTGTCAGAGTGGAAGAGCTGGTGCTGAGGCCTAAGGACCATGCTGTAGGAGCTTTGTGAGCTTCACCTCACACCAGTCTCCAGCCTGCAGCCATGCACTAAATGTCCATTACTGGTCTGGGGGGCATTGCGTGTGGTAGGCTCCATCTTCCCACTCAATTCCCATTGAAAAGTACCAAATTTGTGTGCTTCAAGTCACCCTGTGACAGAGCCAAAGCACAGTCAAGCAGAATGCTTGGATGAAACACTTCAAACGCACATTCCTGGTCCAAATGATAACCATGGAGACAAATGGACAGTGTCCAGACAAAGCCGGTGAGTGGCATCTCCTTCTGCCCCAGGAAATGCGACAGAACAAGTGCCACCTCTCCTCAGCCCTACCCTCCTACCCTCGTGTAGCTGAAGGAGCTGTCACACCTCTTCTTTCCCTGACATCCATTCTTCTGTGCTTGCATCAGCTGGCTTAAAAAGAGGCAGTATGGATCCACTATACAAAAGAACTTGTCATTCACAAAGTTCATAGTCTTTAAATTCTGGCAGCTTGCACTGGACATAGGTGAAACAGGATGGGTAGATTTAGAACAGGGAGAAGGAGATGTGTGTGACCCTCCAGCCCAAGCAGCAGCAGTGACCCATTGATGAGAGAGACCTTCTGGAGTCAGCTGGGGTTGCCCCATAGCAAGTCCAGCATTTCCCCCACCAGCACTCATTCTTCCACCCTCACACCCCTTGTAACACGAGCAGCAGTTCATCATGCTTTCCTCACCATTTATGCTGCCCCATGAAATGTTGTAATTACCCTGACACAATACAATATAGAGGAGAACCAGAGGAATGACTCATCTGACTCACTCGTCTGACTGCCTTTGACAGAGATGAAGAATCTGATCTTTTTTGGAGACCCATGGAGATTTGACCACTTTAAGGGAAGCTCCAAGCCAAGCGGATTTTTCCTACAGTGGGAGGCAAGGTGGTAAGGACAACAATTCCTGAAGCACCTCCTGCCTAAGCAACAGGAGAAGCACTGTAATAAAGTCTGTCCAGACCAGAAATCTTCCTCCCATGTACTTCCTCATCTCCAGCATAAGTGCTGCATATATAGCCTCCAGCATAATAATCTCCCTGCCCCAAAATCCTGAGTGAATGAATGAATGAATACACAACCATTTAGCTTGTTTATCCTTCAGCTGCTTGAGTTGCATTCCCCTATTAACTGCAGTCCACTCAAAGCAGTGCTTTTTTATCAGCCCTTCCTCCTCCTGTCCAGTTTCTTTCCCAAAAAGACTGCTCCAGTTCATGTAGATCTACATCTTCCAGTTTTGCCAATATTATGTTTTGGATTTAGTGTGTCTTTTATATAAAACAAATATTTATCTGCTGTGTATGTCCTAAAGAACTAAGAGAGGGAACTTGTGCTTTAAAAATTCACATTTTAAAAAAACCTCCTGTTTGTGTGTCATTCATTTGAGATACCGAAGACCAATTTTCTCTTAATAAGGTCTCAGGGACCTGGAGAACCTGGACAGGACAGATGAAGTGGAATTGCTTCATTTCTAATAAACCATAGGCATAGTCAAAGTGCTCTGAGATGATTTCATTCAGCACTTATTTATTGCTCATAATTCACCTCCTTCTGACAGAGAAGGGCATGATAGAGCTAATTTAATATTTCCATGGTCAGATTCCATTCATATTTGAGTGAAATATCAGTAAATAAAACTGAAGCACCATTTATTAGGCTTCTGAAATTGTCACAGGTTAGGTTATCAAACATTGTGAGCCGACAGCATGAAAATTAACTCACTATCCTGCTCACCAGACAGTGCCCAAAGAATCACTCAGTTCGGGTGACCAATAGTTTTGAGAAGACTCAGTTCTCCCAAAAATATGGCCCAAATAAAAACTCCAGCTGAGATAAATGAGAAGTGTGTCAATATGGCAATTTATACAGAATTGTTTAATTGAGCTGAACAAAACTCCTTGGTTGGGGTGGAGAGAGAAGAAGGTGTGTTTGGCGTATGGGAATCGTGGAATGGATTTGTGCCAGATTGCTCCATGACACACAAGATGAAATCTTTCCCATCCCCAAAGGAAAATGTTCCATCTCAGGACTTATCAGCTGAAACAGAGCTGGGTTTTTTCCCCCCAGAAACTTATCTATTTCAATCAGCACCTAATGACTGGCCATTGCCAAGTCCTGGTTCTGCTGGGAGAAGTCTGGAGATACCAAGAACATTGGCTTGGATTGGTGTTTTCAAGTGCTGCAGCCTTGCCTTTCAGCAAGTTCTCTTGGATTTACTGAGATCCAGAAACCTGAAAGATCTAAATAAGGATGTTACAGAAAGGTTGGGAAAAATAAAGATTCCTTCAGACACTGCTAAATTCAAGGTAGATCTGAACTAATGCTGAGTTCCAAAAATATTGAAAGAAATATTTCCTTCTCTTTTCCCCCAGTACATACATTTCTTTAGCTTACTGCAAGGTAAAAAAGGGAAAATATGGAAATTGTATAAAAGAAAGCTTGATCTCACAATATTTCCAGCTGCCTTTGGCAGCTTAAAGAATATTGCGTAGGTTGCTGAACTACTAGTTGTACATCCAGCCTGACCCTTTGAAGTGCACACATCTTAAGTTCAAAGTGAGTCAGAGTTTAATAAAGTGATTTACTTAAATTGCCCATATTTTGAATTCTCAAGGGCCAAATGCCCCATTTAATTTGAATGCCACTAACAAACAGCAATATACTAGAAGTCTGGAAAAGACCAGAAATCTAAGGCTAAAAGCAAGGACTTACATAACCTTACATTTCCTACTTATAACCCATTACAAAATAAAAGGATTTTGCAGGCAAGGCAATTAATGTAAAGAAATGTAAGAAAGATAGAGAATATCAGAACTAGTCAACTGGGTGTTTTAACTAAACTTATGCTTCTGGGCTATGATTTATTATTCTAGTGGATGTGCCAGTTTTTGGACTGTCATAGTCCACCCACAATCAGTGTTATCTGCCAAATCAAGTCATGCAAGGACCAGACAGGGAAGGATCACTCACTGTAATACAGTACATCTATCAAAAGGGACTTGGTCTCTAATCAAGCAGCAAATCATTCTCTGCTTTTGCTATCAAGGACCATTACTTTTAGGAAGTGCTTAATCTGAAAAAAAGCATCTATTTGAAACTACAGGGCATGTGGTAAGATATACTGAAGACAGAGGAAATTAAATATGTGCCACACAATTTACTTTCCCAGCAGCATTTTATGAATACCTTATTTGTGGAGAGAGAGGTGAGTTGCTGGCAGGACAGGAGTTTTAGCTTTCTATTTGTCTTGTTTGCTGAGTTATTGCAAAGGTCACTCCTGCACTTCAATTGCCTAAGTGCCACTTTTAATGGAGGAATTTTCAGATTATATCCCAGGTGCCTCAGATATTTGCAAAAGGCTTCAGGGTACATGTGCCTTTTTAATTTGAGTGCCCAGATAAAATTACTGTTATGTCTGCATGTTAAGGCATTTTCCCATCAAAGTCAGGGTAAAAGCTTGTAAAGCATCAATGTTGTCCCATCCATCCCAACACAGTTGTTCTCCTGCAGGTAAAACAGCCTTATTAGGGCATGCTGTGCCACCTCAGTGTGCTTCCTGGGCCACTTACTGCATCCCTGTGGCCTGCCAAGCATCACTTGGGAAATCCCAGGGGACTGTATCCAGAGGAACAAGCAGCAATACCAAGGTTGACTCCCAAATCAAGTTTGTCCTTTCTTTCACATAACACAGACATTGCAGACCTAATAATTGAAACAAATCCACTGTGAAGAGAGACAGATATAAAACCCTCTATGAGCTTTCAGGAACCAACAATGATGGTGGCACCATCTGAAGAATTACTGTTCTTGTCTTCTGTGAGTTTGCTCTCAAGGACAGATTTTCTCAGTAGTCAAAACAGGCCAAGGTGCCCCCAACCCCTGTAATACAGGTCACCTTCCTGATGCCTTCTGCAATAGGAAAGAAAAGATGTATAGACATAACAGGCTTGATAAAATTTAATGTAGGGATGGTTGAATTCTGCTGGATGTTGTTCACCACAATACTTTGCTCCAGGAGTGATTCCACTGAAATTCATGGGGGACAATTATTTTTTAAGCAAGGAAAAGATGAGATAAAAACAAGCCCTAAATAGATGTAATATGGTGCTTTCTTGTACATATCTTCCTTGTCTCTGTAGATCTCCCAGATTTTTGGGGGTAATATTTTATTAAAATTGTTTTTAACTGCTTTCACAAATTTAGAATTTAATTTGCTGCTTAATGAATCCCACTAGTAGCCATTTTTTGTAATTCCCAATGCACAGACCATACAGAATACTTTGTAATGGCCATTCAAAATGTGATCTAGATAATGAAACACATTAGATCAATGTGTCTTAGTGCACCCCCTCTGCTGCCACCCACTCACTCTGCCTGCATGTGTCTTCTGATTCCTGACAGCACATGGAAATGCCTCTACTAAGTTACCCTCAGGTAAGTACCTACTTCCAGAAATGCCCAGAGGAAACCAGGTTTTGGATCTAGCTCTAAGTATAGATAATCAACAAAGCATATTTTTTATTTTTTAACGTATTTATTTCAATTTCAGCTTATTGAATTCTCTGCAGCCACAGAGAGGACTCAATCATCAGTGCTGCTCCAGGAGGTAATTCAGGATTCTGTCTGGAATATTTGTCCTTTTTAATCATCTGCCACACATTGCTCTTTCAGGATGTTGTCACTCAGAGACTGAAGAACAAAAAGGAACATTAAAATGAAAGGGTGTCTGTTTGAATGTGGCAATTCCCTGCATAAAAATGAGTCCCATTAACAGGAAAGCCCAACCTATCTCCAGGCAATATTTCAAATCCTTGTCTGCCTGTAACCTCAGAGGAATTTAATTCCTCTGTATTATTCAAATTATACACTTGACGAAGAAATTACGAGATACTGGTCATTTAAAATGCTTTCTTTAAAATATATAATTAAAAGAGCTGGAAGACCTACTAACAGCAATTTTATTATGACAATCTTAAAAAAATCTGAATTTATGGCATTTACAAAGTGTCATTTTCTCCTACAGCCTTTAGTCAGTAAACCACAATTTAAACAATTTCCCTAGCAGTCTCATTCACTCAGCATGTAAAAACAGTAAATTAAATGGTAGTGGACCAAAACAGGTAAATGAAATGGTAGTGGACCAAAACAGGTAAAAAAGGAGTTCTAAAAGAAGATGTACAGTGCTCATACACTCCTTAGTTCAAAACGAACTGTGCTCAATGTTTTTCTTCTTCCTAAAGTAGTTCACTGCATGGTTACTGTCTGGTTTGGAAAGTCCTGGGGGACTGAGTATTTGGGCCAGACTTTTATCTCAGTTACCTGATTGTAAATCTAAAGAAACTTGCTGATCTCAAAGGTATTATTCCAGTTTATGGGTTAGGAGAAGTTCTGCCAGAGCTGTGAGCATTTAGAAGATCAACAACATCCTTTCTAAATTCAGCAGCGGTTGAAACAAGTGAGCTGAAAATTACCTGTGTTGTTAGGAACTGTCACAAAAAGGTTAGGACCACAGTTGGTAACATCCTATTGAAGACAGGCTGAAAGAATAGGGGTTGTTCTGCTGGGAGAAAAAAAGGCTCCAGAGGCACCTTATAACATCTTCCAGTAGCTACAAGTGGGCTGCAGGAAATCTGGAGAGGAACTTCTCACCAGGGCATGTAGTGACAGGACAAGGGGCTAATGGCTTTAAACTGAAAGAGGGCAGGATTAGAATAGATATCAAGAAATTCTTTAATGTGAGGGTGGTGAAGTACTGGAAGAGGTTGCCCAGAGAAGTTGTGGATGCCCCAAACCTCTCAGGGTTCAAGGTCAGGATGAATGAGGCTCTGAGCAACCTGGTCTGGTGGAAGATGTCCCTGTCCATGGCATATTTGCTGCACCACTACATTCAGTTTTTTTCTCCTCTGTAGGAAGTCCCTATTTCTTAAGTCTTGTGCAAATCACTTCTGAAATCCAGGGCGTGTTCAACAATGTATTAACCATGCACCATTATAAAACTTGAATGCCATTAATGCTAACATTAAAAAAAAACTTTCTGCTCAAAACAGCAGGGAAAAATGCGTCCTGAAAACGTATATAATAACTCTACAAGAACTTGGTTCAAAGGAATTTTAAAAGGAAGAAAACCCACCACAATCAAGGAGGTTTTTTTTTGCTTGCTTATATATATGTGCATAAAAAATACATTCTTCTCTGAGAGTGAGGCTGTGGAGAAATTCCAGTACATGTACCATTTTAGGATCAAATATGTAGTTTGTAATTTTATTTGTGGCATTCTAAAGCAAAAGGCCATATTCAGGGGGGAAATTTGGCATCATTTCCAGAATGAAAAGAAATGGAGGGTTAAATTGCTCCAGAGTAGAACATGTGTTTGAAAATCAGATGACCCAAGTTCACATCTTCCCTGTCTCTGGATAGCTGTGAGAACACAGGAGGTGGATGCTATTTATTTATTTGCTTATGTACTGGAACGGTTCCACTTTTCTATAAAGCACATGCTCACTGGAGCAGGAATCCACATTGCTCCCTTCCCAGCTCTGCTACTGGCAGGATGAATACTCCTTCTGCTCTGTGAGTATATTTAGTACTTCATAAAAAAACACCTTCAGGACTAATGGCTGAGAGCAACCATGCTGATGCTTAAGGCATAGACCTAGTTGGGGTGTAAACTTGCCTCGAATCGAGCAGACATGGATATTTTCCTGTTCCTGCTGTCATGTCATTGGCTTCTCCACTGTGTTGGCAAACAGTGCTTAGATCCCATAAAGCACTCACTCTCAGCAAGAAAAATCCAAGCATGAACTATTCCAAATATTTCCCCAACCCAACTTGGGGTTTTGTTGTTTTTTTGGGGGGGTTTTTTTTGGGGTTTTTTTTTGGGGGGGTTTTTTTTGAGTTTTTAGCCTGTTTTTTTAAGATTATGTGATGTTACAAATTGCCTGCTTCTCCAGCTGTCCCAGGGACTGGGACTTTTGGCACTTCCAGCCAAACCTGAGGCAGCAGAATAGAGTTCCACAGTAACACAGTGGACAAGCAGAGGAGATGGTGGTGAATCCATAGCAGCCAGGAGAGCTGGAAAGAGGAAGGAAAAGAGAGCACCAGTCCTGAGTTCTTGCGTAGTGGAAAAGCTTCAGTTGAACCATGTATTTCTGAACAACAGAGCAACCTCAAGGGGGAACAGCTTTGGCTGGAGAGCCTGCTAAGGGATGCACACATATTGCAGCTGCAGCTTAATTCAGTTAAGAGTCAATCAACCAAGAGACAGGCATCCATTGGAAAGCAGGCTTTGTTAGTCTGGCTGCTCATGGAGCGAGTTGCTTATTAGCTGAGACAGCACCTCTCTCAATGGTACGCTGAGGGGAAAATTAATCCAACTTGAAAAAGAATATGGGGTCATCTAGGGTTAGTAGGAAAGCATAACCTGAGAAGAAAATACAATGAGTAGAAGACTATAAATTTAGTATGTCTTTTCCACAATTAAAACTGAAATGAAACTACAGTGGAAGGAGTTGACTTCACAAGCCAAAAATTGAACTCATCTAGTTCACTGTGACAGAAAAAAAATATATAAGGCATTTGCACATTCCATTTCAATACAAAAAGGTAGTTTTTCTGTTTTGCAGGATTGTAACTACCATCTGATTTCTGAAAAAGAACCACTGTTAAAAGCTTAATTTAATGTCTCAGTGTTTAAGTTATGGGGTTTTATCTGCCAGTGCTCTATAATACAATGACCTCCTTAACATTTCTTAAATATAAAAATAAAGCATTTTCTGTTCTGCTTCTAACACTGATGCACAGGCAACTGCAGGAATTATGTGAAGTGAACTGGTTTTTAATGGCTCACTTTAAAGATATTAGTATGTTGATTTATGTTTAAACCACCTTTTTTTACCCAAGGGAAATTTATACTCTAGCATCTCATTTTCTCTAACCTTTCTCTGTTCTAAGGCTCACAGACACACCATGCTTGTCGTGAAGCTTCTGGTAAAGTTAACTGAAGTTAACTTCAGTCCTCTATGTTTTCAAACTTCTTAGCACAAGTAAAGACCTCTAAAAATTTGCAAAGAATAGGGATCTGATCCTTTCAGATGAAAATTTGATAGAGCACTCTCTGCACAAATATGCACACAGGAAGGTAAAATCTACCCTCAAAATCAATGGGGGAGATGACTTTAAACATTAGATAAAGAAATTAGCATAATTGTGAGAAACATGGGCTATCTGTTTCCAGAAATGAATCACAACTTTAATTAAGTCTGAAAGCATCAACAAATATTATGAGGGAACCTAAATATCCACAGCAATACTTTTTGTATAGGTAATACAGTGTTCCCTGATAGCTGTGCTACCTAGTGCAACCATAAACAAGCCTCTTTCTTTCCCCAGGTTTGTTGTCTAAGAGTCCAGCAAAAGCGCACAATAAAACAGTGTTATTTTCCCTGGAGCACACTGTATGCCTAGCACTCTCTAACTCCCCCAACTCGCCAAAGTTTCTAATTTAGAAATTACAGAGGTTTAGCCTGAGAAACTCAGATATTCAGCTATACATTGTTGAGGGAAATCTCATTTCCTATTGGCAAAATATGACTTGCATATATGCAAGCACGTAGCTCTATCTGAAATTCTTATAATTCAGGAATTTGAGATCATCAAGACCAAGCTGCACTTTGGGTTGTGACAGAAAAGCTCATGCATAAGTTCATGTATGTCTAGCTGAGCCATTAGTTTGGTTTCCACATTACTAAGCTTAAAAACCCTGAATAAAACCAAACCAAACCAAATCAAACCAACACACCAAGCAAACAAACAAAAAAGTGCCAGAATGATAGAAACATTTTGGGAGGCAAAAACCTGGAAGTAAGTTTTTTTTTAAAAAAGGCCTTTTTTATTCCTAGCACTCCAAACCACAGCTGATCAAGCTGGAATGACTCTGAAGGAAGGTCCCACATTCCTCTCACAGTTGTGAATGGATAAGTCTCAAGTACTGCCTTGGGCTCTACTTGGATGGAGCACCAAAAGGTTAAATGTTTATTTAAGTCTATGTCAAACACTTTGAATTTTTTCAGTATACAAAGCTGAGCTAGAATGTAATGAGTCAGTGAATACTGGGACATTCTGGTATTTCCTCCTCTGCTGTAAAGGTATTTCATCTTAGAAACATGGCTTTGGTTCTGATTAAATTCTGGCACAAATTCAGACCAGTGCTTTATTTATGAATATGGTATTTCCATTCCCTGACATTAATTCCTGGACCTTTAAAAGCACAGCTTCCACTAGACCAGGTTGCTTACAGCCCCATCTAGCCTGGCCTTGAACACTTCCAGGGATGGGGCATCCACAGCTTCTCTGGGCACCCTCCTCCAGTACCTCACCACGCTCAGAGTAAAGAATTTCTTTCTAGCATCTAATCTAAACCTGCCCCCTTTCAGTTTAAAGCCATTAGCCCCTTGTCCTGTCACTACATGCCCTTGTAAAAATCCCCTCTCAAGCTTTCCTGTGGGCTCCCTTCAGGTACAGGAAGGTCTTCCTGGAGCCTTCTCCAGTCTGAACACCCTCAACTCTCTCAACCTGTCCTGATAGGAGAGATGTTCCATCCTTCTCTCCACCTTTGTGGCATTCCTCTGGACTCACTTCAACAGGTCCATGTCCACATTCTTCTTATATCAGGGCTCCCAGAGCTGGATGCAACACTCCAGGTATGGTCTCATGAGAGTGGAGTAGAGGGGGAGAATCTCCCCCTCAACCTGCTGGTCAGGCTATGTCTCACTGTTGTGGCCAGGCACAGTCCCCTTCCTCCTCATCTGCTCTACCTCTCCTATAACCCTTGTATCCTCTGTATCCACCTTAGTATGGAACTGGGAGCATGAATCCCAGTGGAAAACTATTGTCTTTGCTTTGGGTGAGTGTTCCAGATGAGCTCACTGGAATGACACAGTGTGTGTGTCATCTAACCACAACCCAAAAGTGAGTAGCAAAGCCAGTCTGGTGTCAGCAAAGTGAAAGGTCCAGCTGGAGGGAGAGTGCCACTCTCAGGTGACAGCACTCCATGTGACGGTGCTGCAAAACCCTGTGTCCTTCCTAGGAGCAGGTGAAGACAGCTCCCGAGCACCAGGAGATCCAGGAGAAAGGTGATGGACAGAAAGAGGAACACCCAAGTTTACTGTCTTTTCCCATGGGAAAACCTGCCAGCCTGGACAACATGACCAAGCAGAAAGACATATTATAGAAGACAAGGATGAACATTCAGTGTAAGAGCTCCAGCAGAGGTAAATAAAGGTCAGTCAGTCAACTAAAACACCAAAAAAAACCCCTCAGGCACCTTTTAAAAAAACCCTGAAGTGTGACCAGAGGCAGATGACCACAAAAAAGGATAAGGCTAGGATAAGCCTGGACATCATAACTTTCTATTCATCCTCCCAGTTGGGTCCCTTTTGTTTATCATGTAGGACAGAGGCTCCTTCTGTCCACTCTCCAAATCCCTCAGAAGCTACATTGATTCAGTGTTATGCAGGACTGGTAGTGCTGAGCTTCAAGCTGTTCGCAGTGATGGCAATGAAACACTAGAGCAGAAACAAACACTGAGGGCAGGGTCAGGGGGAAAGGAGAGACAAAGATGATTTCTAAGAGGTTCTTTTCTCAACCTATGAAGACAAGATGAGAACAGTGTGCCATCTGTGTCAGCTCAGAGAGCACTCGCTGGGTATGGCCTCTCAGGGATATTAAACTGACTCAATAATTTTAGTTTTCACATTTCCACTTTTTACGATGGTTCAGAAAATCCCCCACAGCCTTATGAAAGTTATTTTGCTACCATGCAACTTAACAGCAATTCAATGAACTTTCAATGAGCCAGGATGGCTTTGATACAAACAATAACACCACCATTTGCCAGTCAGAATAATTTTCTTTATGCCCTTGGTAAGTCCATGGCAAGTTCATCAATGTATCCAAAGACAAAGTTTAGAGGCAAAAATGCCATATCCCAAGCTTTGCACGTGGAAGTGCCAGTCATTTTTACAGTGCCACCATCTGTTTTGCCATGTACAGGCACTACAGCTTCCAGAAGCCCCGTAAAGCACTAAGCCATTAAACTTCCTTATAGCTTTGGACCATCTGCTACTTCATCCCAAAGGTTTCTCTACCTACCTACTGTGTATATAATGTTTACCTGAGCTAAGAACCAGAAGAAAAAAACCCAAAACCTCCTGAGTAAGGACTGGGCACCTTCCAGCACATACTGGTTCAATGTTACAGTTACAACAGCCTAAAAAATTATCTTGGACAAACTGTGCTTAAATTCCACATTTTTACAACTACACATAAGGGTAATGCAACACGTGATGCTTCCAGGAATGCACTCAAAGGCTCAAAACAGAATTATAATGAATTCCCAGGGAATTTATCGACAAAGACTTTTTCTCTTATTCATTCCTTTAGCAATGATCTATCTTAAAGGATACCGTAAGAATGTGTAGAGCCCATGGCATTTAGAGAGAAACCAGATCTTTGTTTGTATACTTTCTAATATAATTTAGATCCCTAGAGATAAATATCTTTTGGATTATCCCTTTTTATGCCTGAGTACACTGCTCTTTCCCACTGAGAAAATATTCTGTCAATCAATGTGGGTCCTGCTTCCTCTTTGTCGTATGTCAGTTTTCCTCCACAGTGCCAAATCCAGAACTGACAACTTACAGCAGGCAGAACAGATGGAAACACAACTGCCCTGAGCTATGGAGATGCTGCAAACTACTTTTAACAAATACCAAAAAATTTATGAATGGTTTATAAGCAGCCTCATTTAAAAGGTGAAGCAGTCACCACAGCATCTTCCAACCATAAAATCCATGCCTGCAGTTAAGAGGGTACCTTCAGGGCCAGCTCAGTTTAACTTACATTTAAATATAACAGAAGAGCCAGTTACCAGCATCCTGCCAAGTGCCCAGAAGTGCCACACATAAAAAACTTGCAGGATCTTGGGACCCTGCATACATGAGTCATGGAGCCTCCCTCCTGGCCTGCAGCACCAGCACAGCCCTGTCCCACTTTCCTGCTTACAGAACAGCCTGAGCTTTTTTGAGTCCTTGCTAAATCCTCATGACACCTTGGCTGGAGGGGCAGAGGCCCTGAGGAGACATAGCCAGACAATGCCTATCTCAAGAATAACCCAGTTTTGCTTCAGCAGACATCAGCCCTGAAACAGCTGACCCAAATGTTGTCTCTGTGCATGCACTGGTTTAGTTTTCAAGCTTTGAATGTTGCATACATAAGTTGGTATGACAGGCATTTTTATTTCCAGTACTTGTTTTTTAATGACATCTTAGCTTCCTGAAACCACAGTTTCCCCACTTAATAAACTGTGTAACCTGAAAATAAGAATCATTTGCTACCAGCACACAAATCAAACAGTTGGGAAGGGGAAAACAAAGAAATACAAAACACATGAAGTATATTCCTAAGAACAAAAAAACAGGCAAGCAATGGTATATGTAAGATGATAGCAAGAAAGATCTCAGTACACTCTGGGAAGTAAGATTTTCAGTGTACCACCTGAAGATACTCATATAAACACTCTGTGTGTAAATCAGACTAGACAAAAAGGTGCCCCTGTCTGGGCAGCCATTGCATTAAGAAATAGATAGGACTTTATTGTAAAATTTGAAAGCTTCTCCAAATTTCTCCTCAGTGTGGTGTAGAAGTAACTAAAACTGGTGAGAGTTCTTATATATTATTCTTATTGGCTTCCAGCTTCCCAATACATTTTTGCTTTATATTGCTAGGCCATTTCTTTTCCTTGTGCTAGAGATATATCAAGTCCTTTAAAAAAGAAAGGCTGAGAAAGGCGATTCAATCTCCCACATAAGTCGTTTAACATATGCTTTGCTTAATTGGTTGGAAAACCCTAGTAATTTCTGTACTGTTTATTATAGAGTGAGACAGAAGAAGGGATAGGAGCCACTGGAGAGCACACTACTTTGGGGCAGTGCTGGCTGCAGAAGCTCACTCTGCTGACCCACAGCCACCACTGCCTCCTGGCACTGCCAATTGCTGCCCCTCCAGGTTTTGCAGTGCTGCCAAGCTGCACTGATCACCCAAGAGATCGGACTTGAAAACAGCCACTTCAAAGTACACCATAAAAATTGCAGCTGCAGAGGATTGCAGCCATCCTTTTGCACACCAGCTCCCTCCTGGCAATGGTCCCCCAGGCTGAGCAGAGGACCAGGCCCAGGAGGCTGGTGCCAGCTGGGAAGACCTGGGGCACCTGGCCAGGTTCATGCTTGCCAAAAGCCATCTATGTCTGTGCTGCTGCCAAAGGAAATGGTCCCCCATCTTCCTGACTGACCCTCTTTCTTTCCTCCAGCCTTGTCTCTTTCATACACACACACCCCCCACACTCACACACTAAGAATATTCTGAGTTGGAAGGGACCCACAAGGATCATCGAGTCCAGCTCTTAAGTGAATGTCCTATATGGGGACACAAGTGCAATCAGTCCATTCAAGAGTTTAAGAGGACTGAAAACAACCCTTTTTCTCCTATCAGATTTGTTTTCTTGCAATGATTAACCAGATCATCACAAGGATGTCTGAGTGCAAGTGCCTCACAGGGATGTGATAACACAGTTACCAGGTGCTTATTCTTATTGTGAGAATAAGTAGCATGAGCAAACAAATGCAAAGCATTATTCACTACTGCAGACAAGAAACTGTTTCCTCTAGACACATCAGAACAGGGAAACTGTTTCCATCTGCAAATGTGTTAGCTAACTTGTTTTAACTAATGCGATTTTAAGCCTGACTTAACATTAAATGTGGACAACCTACAGGCATCCCCAGTGATCTAACCACAGCCAACCTACAAGCCCTTGCTTGTATCCTACACTCCTAGAGTTTTCCTGATTGACATATCTAACTGATGGCTTGAGCACACAAACCCAGTGATCATATTAGGAGGAGGTACACAGGATTCACTGGTGTGCAGCCATCCTGGGACCCAGTTTTGCTGGTGGGCTCAGGCTGCAGAGCTGCAGAGTGTAGCCACTGCAGACATCATCACACCACAGGGGAAGAACACCCTGAAGTCTCAACAGAGACTAAATGCTATACATTTAGGTCAAATGCCATCCTCCAAATGGTGCAGAAATCTAATATGAGCCTAACCTTGTGTGCCCAAAAAATGGTCTCTAGTGGGAGGTTCCCAAATACTTTTTGGATCCTAAACCACATCTCAGAGACAGGCAAAATTGTATGGGGACCATGAGAGATTTTTTCAAATGTCTGGAACTAGACGTGTGGGAAACTGGGGAAAATGTGTGCCTTTTTCATGGTCCTCAGTCTTGCAGTGTGTCCCGTCTTCCTGCTTTGACCCTCTCATGCAGTATCACTTCTAGAGGGAACACAACAGGAGCTGAATTACTGGAAGTTGTGTTCATATGCCCTGCATTGAGCATAGCCTCCTAAATTTCTTCAGGAGCACAAGCTGCCTCAGCACTCTGCCGCAGTCGTCACTTAGAGGCAGATCTCTCCACAACTCCTCTTGCAAACCTTTCTTTTTTTCCCCAAGAGAATGAAAGACCTCATTTCAAAATGTCAACTGCTGAGCAAAGGCAAGATTTTATCATGTTTTTGACATACTTTATTTTCTAAGCAGGGTAAAAATCAGTGAGTTTTTCCTTTACCAGGTGACCCTTCAGAACCTATTTCATCAGCCACTGAAGTTCCTCCAACCTTCTGGGGCATCCTAATGTACCCACTGATATTTGGGCACACTTTGCCTTTGGCTTTGAGGGCTAAGATTGAGGCTAAGCCTCAAAATTTCTTGTCTCACCTGAGAATAGATACTCTGGGTTTAGTTTGTGAGGCATCTCCAAAGCCAGGGGAGCAAGAGACATCTGCTACAGGGCTGAGACCTTATGTTGCTGCATTTCTTACACTGTTGCAGCAGGCAACATCTCTGGTAGTGTGAAAAAAAGGTAAGAAAGGCTAAAACTCGGGGTTCTGCACTCTGTGGTAGGCAGCTCCACACAGGGATTATGCATCAGGCAATACATCCCTACGTAGGAGACCTCAGCCCTGTTTCCCCACTGCCAGCAGGAAATCCATACCTAATTTCAGATGTGAGGCCTGAGTCTGTTACCTCGGGCAGGCTGCAAACACAAAGGTCTGTCACCTAAGAGTAAGGAGACATGCCTTTTAATCTCCAGAATTTAAGCAGGTTTGTCTTCTCAACAGACAAATGTTGCCTGACAAATCTCATAATGAAACTTTCATAAATTCTAACATGTTCTTCTGTAAAGTACAGCTCTGAGAGGCTGCAGAGAAAGGCTAAATGAGCTCCAGTTCCCATTCATGATGCATGATAACATTCTCTGTGAATAAAAAATGTCTTTATCACTCTGCTCCTCCTCCATGAAAATGAAACCCTGTGACCTACTACTCCAGCAGATTATAGCTTTACATTTCTAAGGGAAAAATAAAAAGCAAGCCACCAAAATGAAACTTTGAAGACTATCAGCTGCATGTGCATTAATTTAAAAAAAAAAAGCATTTGTATGCCTGTCTCTCAAAGATGTGATATGGAGCCCAAAGACTGTTTAATACACCCACTAAACATCTATTTTAGCCACCCTCACATAAGACTTAATTTGCACTCAATAGCAAGGTGTGACATGGGAAATTTGCATCCACATTTCAGAGACCTCATCAGTGCACAGGAGGACCAAGAGGCATGCCAAGTCCAGAAGGCTTTACTCCATGTATTTACTTTCCATACTTTGCCGTCCCTCCCCCCAGCTCAGACCTTTTCCATCATTGGAGAGAAATTACCTGTGTACCTTGCTTTTTTCTTGCTCCAATTATGGGATGAATTCTGACTGCATTTTGATGTCACTTGTAAAGTCCAAGAACAATATGCATTGTGACTTGTAGCTGCTTTCTATATTGTGCTCATTTTTAATACTGTAAAGCCAGAATTCCCAGAGTATTAAGGCAGCCAGAACTGAAAAGAAAAACACCAAAGCCACAGCTGCATTGCAATTTTTACTCAGGTTTACTCCTCAGTACACAAAATGATATGACATATACAAAGGGACTCCTTCAAACTGTCCCCAAAACCAAGTAGGATTACACTCATGAAGAACATGTTAGATTTGGCACAGACACTCTTCTTGTGTAATCATTTTAGCAAAGATAAAGGGTGCTCCAATTACGTTAATACTATCTTGTACTCTCTATAGATTCTAGTTATTTAATTGCATTAGGTATTAAATCTGCCCTCCAACCATAACCTGAAGTTTCCACATAATTAAGTACTCCACCTATGCTATGAACAAATAACATTTCCTCTTTCTGTACAAACAAAACCAGCATGTATTATGTTAATAGTGTCTCTTCTCCCCCTCATGAAAATATTCTTTGCTACTTATAAATTTTGTTTGTGTATGTTCTCCCAATCATTTTCTGTAAACGCTTCACAAAAAAAGTTGAAGCCTATCAGCAAAAAGAAACATGGATCCCCAAGGAAAAATCAACAGCAACAAGGGTGTACTGCATCACTCTTCCCTTCGAGTCCCTTTCATGCTTTCTGTGACACTGAACACAGTGCCACCCCTCTGAACTGGAGCCCAAAGGTAGTTCAAAGGTTAGAGCATCCCATTTAACTCCCACACAAAGGCTTCAACATAAAACCCTACCCTGATTATTTATAGCATAAATCAAGACACTGTCCAAAGAGAGTTGGACACCCAAGCCTGCCTGAACCAGCCTTATCAATAGGTTGTTGTTTTGCCTTATGCCAGGTTTATATTTGCAGCAATAATCATGCAAATTGAGGGCAAGTCATGCATATATATTTGCAATTTATGTGCTCAGTCTTTACCCAGCCCCTTTGGTAAAACTGTAGTGGAAGGACTCTAGCAGAGCAGGAACAAATCAAAGGACATACACAGCAAAACTGCAGAAAAAGCTGTAAAGAAATACTCTCAGAAGAAGATTTAGAAAACACTCAGTTATCAGTAATGGATTAAGTTTTATGCGATATGCCCCATCATTTCAATTATTTATTTCACCCATTTTTGTAATTTAAGTCTTTTACAATGAGTTAAGGTATCTTGCTCTACATTTTAAAAGCAAATCTATGTTTTTATGAAGAAAGATACATATTCATTATTTTTATTAGTGTCTGTAACAGACTATTCAGGTTTTTAAATATCTGAGAGAAGAAACTGGTGTTGTTAAAGGGCTGGCTGGACAACATGCAATGCTTAAGCTGTGCATAGTTTTTAACTGTAAGCTATTTATTGAAATAAAACGAAGACTCATCATCACATAAATATTTCATGAATTCGTATCAAATTTGCTGAATTGTTAGCTTCAGACAAAAGAAATCAGTGAAAAATGGAAAGGCTTCATTTTGACATTTTGAAAATGAAAGGTTTTGATTTTCTCATTTGAAGTTACTTCCATATACAAATTTTCCTTATTTCATAGAATATTTGAATTTGTTTGAAACCAAAATAAAATCTTTCATTCCACGTCAAACAAAATGTTTCACTCAACTCAAAGCATTTTGGAGTCTGTGGGGTACAGTGGTTATTAGCTCTCAATTCACTGAAATTTTCATCTAATTCACTCTCACTCTGACATGAAACCATCCTTCTTTTCCTCACAGGCACTGTGAAACAGAAATGCCTGTTGTTCTCTATCCTCTGCTCAGTGGGCATTTTTCATATTCAGCATCTGATATTCTACAAAATGCTTTTAATATAAGGAAAGCGTACTCAGTGCTTCAAATACTTTTTTAGTGGTAAGTAAAAAAATCCAGTGTAGTAGCAACAGAAATGCCCAGAAGTTGCTTATTCATGTTTTCTTCCAATTTAGAAAAGCTTCCTTAGAAACCCCTACTCTAAGGCCTAGGAACTCAGCCTTTATATGTTAATTCATGAATAACAATGGGATTCAACGAGCCTTTAAAATCACCCAACTTCACAGCTGTAGCAGCAGTGGTACCATCACACAAGGTGACTTTTCAGCATAATGCAGATTCTGAAGGCCAGATGTATCTCATCCACCCTGAAAGTAGGCATCTGGCTTTTCTGGCAGTGCAGGGACTTCCACTCCAGGCAACAGAGAGTAACAGGCAGTTCCATTAAGTATTTCATTGTATTCTGCGAGAGGTGTCTCAAACAAGGAGGAGAACATACCTCTGGAAGTTCTACCACTAGCAAGTGACTATTAGGGAATGTTTGCAGACTGCATTTCAGGGTAAATGTCTAGTTTCAAAATAAGTCTGGATCTGGCAGCCAGCACAGACCAAAAACTCTCATAGCCCTTAGCTGGGAAATACTGGCCATATCAGCAGTGTACTTTGCCAGCTCTGTGCATCATCCTCAAGTCCCCATGGAGAAAAAGCTCCCATTTCCAAGTGAGCATCACCATGGAAATGCTGATTTGTTATAGCTCCTCATCCTTGTCTCCATCATGAACACCAGAAGAACTTAGGGAAAATTGCATTTATTTCTGTGTATCTGAGTTCAAATGTCTTGAACACAGTACCTGTTCCCAGCTGAAGCTCAGCAAAAGGAGCAGTTATCAACCTCTCTGTGCTTCACCTCCAGTTTTCTGCCTGAGGAGCAGGTGTTCCTGCAGCTATTGCTTGTTTTTCTTAGTCACCTTTCACAGAGCATTTAAAGGCTGTGCAATGAACTCTGTTAGTCTGTATATGAGAGTTTGCCTGCCCCACACCCTCCACATTCACAATATGTTCCTGCTGAACAGCTACCTTTCCTCCCCTCCCAAAACCAGAGTACAAAATCTCAATAAACCTCCTCACCACCACTGTCTCCAAGAAGTAGCAGAGCAGAAGCAACAAGAGAGAGGACACCTGTGTTTACCTGTGAGCACACCCCTTCCAAGGGTGCTGCCACTTCTGATGCCTGTGTGGCAAACCTGCCTGCCCGCTGCCCTGCCTGCACGTGCCAAAATGCACCAAAAGGTCTTGCACCTGCCTGGCAGTCCTCATGGGTACCCATGCTTGTTCTTGGCAACCCACCTGAGTGTCTGTTGATGGTTAGAATCCCTTGCATTCCATCATCAAGCCCATGGAAAAGGAACACCAACAGGGCTATCTGGAACCAAGCAAGGAGGTGCCATATTCCCAGATATTGATGTGTTCTCCACTTTCATCCTGAGGACAGTTTTCTTAATAAATTATTACTGCTGAGATTTTTTTCCTTGTTGGCTTATCTTTAGACATTCCAGTGATTTAAACCTTGGCACAAGGCAGAATAGTATCATCCAGCCTGACTGCGGTACACTTTAATAAAAAAAAAAGCATATATTACCTAGTGCTTTCGCACTGAGAGTGTGTCTGGGCAGAATTCCACTTACTAAAAGAAATATAGAGAAAAATATTTTTCTAGAGCCAAAGATGAGTAAAAAATACATACTTTTGTAAATAAATATCACCTTAATATGTCATTTAGAGAAGAATCAGTCTGCGGAAAACTCAAATAAAAAGACCATTACTGTGAAGTAAAATATATTTGCTGCTTTTCTCCAATTTTCAGTAGTATTACTGTGGATTATTTGTGTCTAATTGTTATTTCTTCTTCTGTGTTTTTACTTTAACCCATAGTATAGTCAGATTTCAAAACAGAATTGCACTGGACCTAGTGCTCTCCAAGGAAATTGTACTGTCACTCAAACATTACAATGACTTGTCTGTAACCTGAAGCAAGAAAAAAACCTGAAATTAAGGCACTGGGGAAGATCTCATCTGAGTCCTATCTACTACTAGTAAATATATATTCTGTGTCATTTAAACATGGTATATTCTGGAAGGTTTTTTTATGATGTTTGAATTTCCTTTTAGGAAAGTAAACTAAAATGCAGGGTTTTATTTTATTAAACAGATGTACAATTTGCTGAGAAAAGTCAAGTCATTCTGTGTTCTGCTCTTTATATACATTCTGAGTAGTATGTCAAAGAGTATGAGCTGCAGAAATCAGAATAATTTCTTTTGGGACTAATTGTTAGGTAGCAGAATTCTGATGATTATTACAGAAACTATTCTGATTACTTCTGTGTCTAAGTAAGAATCACATCTAAAATGTTAGTTGCTAATTTAGTCTGAATCCCTCTTCTGTCTGCTGATGTTATGGGTGATTTACCAGATTTTTAGATACACTTGCAAGATAATTAATGCACTGGTGGAGCTTTAGCGCCTTTCTCAAGCTCCGTTAATTTTCCACATGTTTGTATCCCAGGTATAAAATCACCTTTTAGTGAAGTTCCCAATATAATATGAAAGAAAGAAAAAAAACCAAAAAACAACAAACCCTGAAGATTTATAATTTGTGTCTAACTGTAAATGAATGGGCATGAAATTAGCAGGAGCACAAGCAGAGTCATTTTGACTTGTCAATTGATACGTAGTGCATGTCTTATTTCAGATCACAGTTATTATTAGCTCAATGCTCATTTTCTCTGCAGATGCTGTACATTCTGCAAAGAAATGGCATGTGCCTGTCCAGTCCCCTCAGTTACCCACAGCTGTCACACTGGCATTTCACGACTGCCCTCATTACTATCACCACATGACGTGCAAATGAGAGAGCTCCATGTGGAAAGTCTATCAATTTCTGAGATCCTGAGACTCATCAAGACTATATCCATTTTGAAGGGAAATAAAATGTTTTAAAATAGCATTAAAAAAAAAACCATATGGAGGGAAATTACTGAAATAACATATCAATATGGGAAATAATCTTCCAGACCACCCATTTGTACAATCTGAAAATTACTCATTCACTGATAAGATACACTCGATTGTGGAGACATAAAAGGTAGCAATCCTTTTCATAATTACTTTAGCAATACATATGTAAATGACATTACAATTGAATCTTGCTCAGAAAATCCTTCTGTGTATTGGCAGAACATGGATTTATACAAAAAATGTCTACAAAAAGAAGAGTGGAAAATAACAGCAAAAGGAAGCCAAGGGAAAAGCCCCAACAACTTAACCTAACGTGTAGTTATAATGAGGGGTTTAAGGTTAAGGAGAACTACCTGAAACAACCACTTTACTTGAATTGCCTCCTTTATATGCAATAAACAGCAGTTATAGATAAAGAATCATATAAATTAATTTTTTTAAGCTGTCACTGAATGGCAGAGCTTCAGAACATGTTGTAATTGCACACTAATGTCCCCAAATAAGAAGACCAAAAAACCCCAGAATGGAAGACTTTACCACAAATCTTATCATTATGATATCTTGACTCAAAAATTCACAAGTCAACTTGAGTTCCAAAGGGTGGGGTTAGCAAAAGCACAAGCCCTGCAAGGCAGTTGTGCAATTTGCAGTGACCTTCTAGAATAAGGCTCTGCTGGAAACAGGTTCAGAAGAAAAAGCCATAAGGTCTTGGTGGCTGCAAAGCCATATCAGAGAGAAGGAGAAGCTGGGGAGCCAAAGTTGGCTCTTCATGGTTTGCTGCAGGATTTGAAAAGACCCAGCAAAAGAACAACTCTTCTAACATGGAACCCCCAGGAGGGTCCTAAACTATAAACATTCCGAGCTGTTAATTTACCTGAGCTGTTAATAGGTTTTTATTTTTGTGCTGACATTACTTAATATGAAACACAACAAAGGCAGCTAAGTTTTTTGTGTCACCTTCACAATCAGGAGAGAGAATTTCCCTCCATTCTGTGATATCAATAGCTCTGTGGTGAAGTACAAATGATTATGAGAAAGTTGAAGATATCTATCACTGAAAAGGGACTGTTGCCAGTGGTTTTCATCAGTTTACCACTCTTTCACCTTCCTAAATGTTATCAAAACACAACCATTGGTACTGATCAGGTTATGCAATATATTGAAACCATTGTTCATATGAAAAACAATGGGCAAAAAAGACAAAAATTGAGAACTTCTGATAATGCCATCTCAGAGTTTTATGTCATCTTATTCTTCACATAACTTCTCAGTGTAATCTGGTCCCTTAACTATTCTGATGTGGCCATGTGTACATCTCCCACACCTGGAGCAAAGCCCTTTTCCACCCACATTCATGTAACTCAACCAAGGTATGGCTGTCAGAGGCTGTGCTTCTCCAGTCTGGTCCTCACTCACAGCACATCCACTTCCCACTGCTCTTGCAATGCATAAAGGATGCCTTCAAGAAGATACCAACATGCTAAGCATAAGAACTGAGTGTGGAGTCTGGGAGTCAGTCCTTTCCTAAATGTCTTGCAATCTAGTAACTATGACCTCCTACACCATCTAAAAATATTGTTGATACTCTCAAACGCCACCCATATACGGAGATAAGTCATATATTCACTACCTTAATTTACACAGTTTCTTTGAATTAGGAGGCATTCCTAATAAATGGGCCAGTCCAGCAAGTCACAGTAATTGCTTTGTAAGTCTGGCCTAACCTAGAAGGCACAGGATGTCCTTGTTTTTGTCACAACTTAGCTGGAAAATACTTTACCATCATCACCTACTCCATACAAGTAACCTTGCCTTTTTCCAGAAAAAATACAAAACATTAATGTTTATTGATGATCTCTCTTTTCTGCATCATTAACAATTTTGTCATCTCCATCAAGCAATGCCTTATACTGTTGCTAGGATATCTTTTTTTTCTAACATACTTAAATAATCTTTACTGTCCCCAACTCTGCTAACCATTGATTTTTCCTTGATGTCTTTAGCTTTCCTCATCAATTATCTACACTTTGTAACTTCTAACTTTTATTGATTACCATCTCCTAAGGTTTTTTTTAAATTTATTTAGCTAAAATATTGTTTCTTCATTTCTAATTACTGCCTCTTTCATAATCCTGAAACAGAATGGGCTTTTAGACAAAAAATGTGCCACTCTGTAGGAGAATCTATATCTCCTCATCCAATAAAATCCATTTTAAAAACTCTTTGCATTTTTATAGCAAAAGATTTTCCCATTGTTTATTTTACTAGTAGTTTTCCTCAGCTTTGTGTATTGATCCTTCTGAGAAGCAAAGCAGATATATTACTTTTTCTTTAATGCCAGGCACCTGTATGCCCATATTGAATGTAACCAGGCCGTGATCACAGGGTCCTCACCAGTCACTCAGGTAAAACTTCTTTATCCATTATAAGAAAATTTTAGAAAGCAGTTGTTTCCTGAGGTAGGATATTCTCATCCATCTTTTATTCAAACTTTAATAAGGTGTTAGCATTGTCTTCAGGAGGCAGCATGTCTCTCTCCCACTGTGATGCCCTACATCCCTGCCATTCTTCCTTCCATCCATCACAGACAGAAATGTAAGCAGCACCTTACTGACTTTACCCTTTCTGTTAACCTTGTGTGTGATCTGAGGACATCCACCACCACACCGTTCACTGCAGCTCTCTGATTAATATTGACCCACATGCTTTCAAGATCCCAACATTATCCATATTCATACAACAGGAAGCACTGACTTTATGCAGACTGTACTGTAGATTCTCCCCACACTCTCCCTCACCCTTCTTGTCCTCTCTGTCTTTCATAAGCAAGATAGAAACCAATGACCTTAATATTTCAGTGTTAGAAACCAACCTATTAGTTTCTAGAAAAGGCATTTGTACCATAATTGCATCTTTTCTTCAGGGATAATGTTTCATTCCTACAGCTTGTCTGAAGTATTAAAGCAATTTCTAAGCACTAAGATTATCTCTTTATCTGACATTCTATATCACATTGACTCATTTTGTTTTGCAAAAAAATTCCAAGTTTGAACTGCTCTCTCTTTTGTTTTATGTCTCCTTTGATAAATTATCTAGTTCCTTTTCCTTGCACTTTGTATGTACAGGACTCTATGATCTGGGTCAGATGTGATGCATAATTTTCCATAGAACCTTAAATTCCAGTTTCACCTCAGAAGGGCAGTCATCTATCCAAACCCTGTGTCTCCTAACTTCAGTGTTTTTCCCTCATTCACTTGATATCTAAGAAAATCAAACTGGCTTTTCTCCATGCCCTTGCCCAAAGTCTTCTGTTATTTGCATAATTCAACATTTACCCAAACAATTTCCTCTATTGTTAGTAACCATTGGTGGAAACTTGCCAATCTTACAGTTTCTTTCAATTTTTTTTATGCTAGGGAGACAGCTGACAGATTTATTTCTAAATTCTCTATTCATTCACCTAAACATAGCACTGCCTGTGTTACCTGAACTTTAGGATGATTGAAGAACTTCATATCAGCAGACTAAATCCTCAGTTCCCCAAGCTGTGACCCCTCAATACCTCTCCAGTGGCTATCTCTCCAGTGGCTCTTTCTTCTGCTCTACAAGAGGAAGTTTCTTCCATACCTTTTTTTTTTTTTTNNNNTATCTGAAAAAGGGCTGGTATTTCTATCAGGCTGCATGTCTTCTGGTTTGCTTCCATCATCTCATCATATTTCTTAAATTTCTAATTTTTCCTTTTCTCCTTTTCACACATTTCTCCCTTTAGTATTTCAACAACATCTGGTGGTCCAGGTGTTTCTTTCAAATACTGCTCATTTCCAGGACCCTGGTTTGTAAAATCATGTAGGTTCTCCTTTGCTGATGATTAGCTTCCACTCATATACCAGAAATCTCATTTTTTATCAAGAAAAGTCAGTCCAAAGTGACTCCAAACTCTGGATCTTACCAGAGGGCCACTGAACCTGTTACTGCAAAAACATTCAGATGTCTTCAAGAGGCTCACAAGAATCTTGCTTTGCCAATCACAGAGAGAACAAGCCCTGTCCAGTAGAGACAACTGAACAAAGAAAAGGAAAAAGGTGCAAATGCAAATGCTTTGGCAAAACACCAGACAGACCTTTTCACCTCTTCACTCAGAAGCAGCCTGCAATTCCTGCCTTGCCCAGGTGACCTCTCCTTAGCATAACCACTGCCACGTCCCTGTCTATATTTTATGTAATATTTGACCATTCTTGTTTTATAAACTGTATCACCCTGTGAGACCACAACCAGTTCATTTAGGACTGATGATGAACGATGAATGATGAATGATTCATTTAGGTCATTATATGATGGTTTATGCAGATTAACACAGATATGTCATTGTAAACTATGCCTGGATTCACAACTTCAGCAGCTAAAAGAGGAAAAACACACAAGGGGTCTAGCTACAGCTATGCACATGGGCTTAGAATCATCCTTCCTGACTTCAGAAACCTACTTGAGCCTCCCAAACTGAAAGTGCAGTCACCTTTGCCTCCATATTTAGGCAATGAAGAACGATAGATGGACTGAGTATCTCTTGAAAAGAGACAGAAATCAAACTGCCTTCCAGAAACTGATTATTCCTCTCCCTCTCTTATGGAGACGGCCTCTGCAACAAGAGTTAGGTGCACTGGTCCCTCACAAAGGTCAACAGCTAGCAAATACCAGAGAAAATTGACAATATTTGCTTCCTTTGATTTACAGTATTTTCCCAAAATACACTGGTCAGATTCCCTCCAAAGAGCTATTTTAGTTGTGAATTTTTCTAACAGGCAGCTTTTGTGTTCCTGTTCAGACACAACCAGTGATTTGATGCGTTAATAAAACCTCAGTACTGAGGTAACTCAAGATTACCAAATGCTGAGGATGTGTGGTGTTCCAGTCTAAATGTGCTTTTCCTGAGGAGTGCTGCAATGAGGCCAGTTTTTAAGTGTCATTATGACACACTCCTGGGCTTTAACTTCTTTTCACATCTTGTTGAGCTTTCCAATGTCTGAAAAGGTCATTTTGATATGTGGAGGTCACATGTTAAAAACCTGAAAGCAAGGTCCCTTGCTAATGGTGAACTGAATGCAATTGTTTGACAGTTCATCACATAAATCACTCTATACATTTTTGGGGATCATAAAAGGAAAAAACTTACTTTGTCCTCTAAGGAGGGGATGTAAAGATTATGTCCAAGAGACATTGTTCAGCCACTGAGAGCTGGAATGGGTATTAGAATAAATGGGTGGGGAGAGAAAGGCCACTGTTCTCAGCTAGCAGCCACAAGAATACTGGCAGGTGAGAGAAGGTAAGAAGGAAGTCTGGGGAGTTATAAATAACAACAAGAAGAGATAATGTTATTCCTAAATGCAAGTATAGAGGCAGACAAGACTAAAAAGCTGACATCTACAAGTCTAACATCAGATTTTTGTTACACAGTCAAGGTAGAATATCAAAATTTATTGCAGATTTTCATAACTTTCCTATAAAATTTGTGCTAATTTCTTTTTGGAAATGGATTTTTTTAAGGATAGTTTATTCCACTTTTGGTGGAACAAAGTGCTCAGCAATGTTAATGAGGCAAAGTAACGTTAATTAAATCCAATGAAGGAGACCTCCCACAGCCTGCTCTGGCACTTGAGGCCACTCTGTCTTAAAGACATACTGAAAGTAAACAGATGCAATTTATCTTTCTGATTTGTCAGGAAAACGTTTTCTTCAAATTCCTCAGTGTTGAGAACAATATATAAGGCTGGTTGCCTTGGTGGATTGCAGGAAGGAACAGCTTTGGTCATTACAAAAAAAGGAATCACATCAATACATGAAATTCTGCCTCAAGTCCTTTTCTCCCAAAACTGAAACAGCACCTGGAGAAACAATCCACAATTTCCTCCCTGTATGTACAGAGCCACTAGTCCTTCAGAATACTGCTTTGGGACTCAGTAAGGGTGTGACAAGGTTATTTGCAAGTTCTGAATCAGACCATCACACTCTTGCAATAGGTTTGCAATAGTCCTGCCAGCAGGACTCATCCCACCAGAATAGGCTGGACTACTCAAGGGAGCAGCAACTCAGGTGGGACCTAAAAGACTGGGATCTGAACCAGGTATTACTATTTGAGCATAATAATGTTAACAGTACTTAACTATAGTGTAGTCCTTCTTTAGCATTTATATCAAGAACCATAAAAGATACAATTACACATACACCTAGCAACATGCTATACAAATACTGGCCATCAAGACTGGAGGAAAAAATGAAAGGGTTAAACAAAAAGATAGTCTGGGCTTCAAGAGCTCAGATGTGGCTGGAGCCTAAAAGGAAACCATGAAAAATGTAGCACCAAAATTTACAGAGACAGCACAAATTGTTCCATTTGTTTGTTTTTATGGTGATCATAGGCAAAATAGAAATGCTAGCAGCAGTAGATTTTTGGGAAGCATTTGTGTTGTTCTGTTTTGTTTCTAGTTTTCCATCTCGATTTTATCTGCTAATGTTGCAGACTCAGGCTTGCAAAAAGGCTAGGGTGGAGAGAGACCAGACATTTTAATATATATGAACCTGGCTTGGTAAAGGCATGTTTACCATTGTCCAGTCAAGTATTGCCACTGACAGCAGAACCGGTTGTGAAAGAAATGGGAAGCACTGTGAAGCTTTTCCAAGACCAGCAACTTAATGAGAAAAATCTCAGTAATGTCATGACCTCTGACACTAGGTGTGTACTGTATTTTTTCCTGAATTAGCATCTCAGTAGAGTACAAGTGCCTCTAAATGATAGCATGAATTATTTTCATACACGTGGCTATTGATACCATGCACCAACTGTAAAGTATTTTAATACTCTGTGCAGTTGGAGATGATGTCAGACATTCTGAAATAGACACTAAACCTCTGGATCACAATTCAAAATGTATGTTCTTCCTGGTCTGCTGAGGACATGACGGTACAAAACTAGGATGCCTTTAATGAATAAAACACTAGTCACTGATACCATGTGCATTATACATACTTTCCAGTTCACTGGCAAAGCAGTTACAGCTTTCACTGCCTGGAGCCATCCTGCATTGGGCTGTGACTGTATCACATCTGAGAACATAAGCACATTGAGGCGGTGCGGTCTTTGAACAGGAAACGTTGAAATGAAACCAAACGTGCTGCCCAAAATGTTCCTGGCACCTCTGCCTCTGAGTCAGCAGCAAACCCACACCCCAGCCTGCTCCTGGGGTCACCGTGCAGCTCTGCCCAGAGGCCCAAACCACATGTTTGCCTCTGCTCAGAAGACCTGCCGCTCAGCTTCTGGTTGTTTGGCCAGATTTCAGTGCAAACAGTCAGACCCTGCCTACTACCTCTACTTCTGCAGCAGTTTCAACAGAGTATTGTAACTTCATTATTTTTCTGCCCTAAACTATCATTTTATGTCCTTCCACACTGCTAAAATAACTACCATAATCCATGCCAAAAGAATAAGGCAGCAATACTCAAAACCACATTAAGGCTTTAACCTGAGCTTGCATCCAGCAGGGTGAATTTAAAGTACCTCAGCGCTAATTGTGCTAAAAGACCCCAGAACCAGGATCCTACCTGGTTTGAATCTGGCAAAGAGTGTGCCTTTGCTAATCCAGAAATGCCAAAGAAATTCAAGCTGGAAATACATGAGAAACTGGCCCAGATCCTATCAACTGCAAGAGAATAATGCTTCATCAATACACGCATTGATTTAACCATATTTATTCCAAATTGGTTTTAGGACAAATTTAATGCAAACTGGAAGCAGCTTATTTTTGTGCAATGTCACCAGAGACAGTAGTGAATAGTGTTTGGGTTTTTCTTCAGGACACAGCTACACCAACACAAATGGCTCCTCCAGGAAAACATGAATTTTAATGGAAAGACCCCTCATGACTTAGATAAATCATTGTCTTAACCTGGCATTCAAGTCTCTCAGCTTCCCACATGCATGACATCAAGTCCCTTCTGATGGTGAGCGTCTACATGTCCAGTACATTGGACAATGTAATGGGTATTTGTGATTGCATGAGCCAAGAGGAACAGGGGTACACTAAATGATGGGGCTCTGGGGACAGCCCACACCCTGCCACTGGGTCCCCCTCTCCCCAGAACCTCAGTGCAAGGTGCACCTTGCCAGCAGATCACAGCTCCAACCAGTCAGCAACAGCTGGATACCACAGGAGAGGATGGGACCTGCAAACTCTCCATTTTCTGTGGAGTCTCCTAGTCAATTCACAAATAGTGCACAAGCTGTGTGCTGGATTTAGTGTAAATTCACTGAGCTATTCTCAATTCCACCCACTCTTATTCCAAACAGAGAAAGACCATAAACAACTTTTGCATAAAAGTAGGTTAATTAGGTTTGCTTTTTTCTATTTTTGTCTAAGAGTGCTTGAAGTTTACTCCCATTGTACACTGATCAATATAGCAGTCACTCATGCATCCCCCCCAGACTGCTCACTCACAGAATGTGAGTGGTTCAGCTGTCATTTGCATCTGTACAAATTAGGCCTAACTTCATTAAATAAATACAATTGCACCAATCAAAACAAAAGATTTTTGACAGACTACAGTTAGTGCAATAAGATTTAAAGTAATGAAATTTTTAACTGTTATGGGAAAAAAAAAGAGAATATGTTGATTTCCTGTTTTCAGTTAAACATTTCTCTTTCTTATTACACCTTTCCAGCAGAGCAAATATTTTTCGATTAGGCTTAGTAACCAGTGTTTCCTAAGAGATCTAAGATGAAGACTGTTTCCAAAGCATTCAGCTTTCCATTTCCTGATTCTGGCATTTCATTCACTTTACTGTAAACTTATCCTGTCAAGAAAGGCCTGCCTTTTATTTTTTTCCAGAGTCCTCATAATCCAGGTCCTTTTGCCTAGACATAATGCATCTTACTTTACTTAATGTCCAAGGTAGATCTTCTACAAATTCAGAGCAGATTGCTTTTTCCTTTCCTGCTCTCCAAGCTATTCTTAGTTACCCAACACATCCAGAAAAAACTGCCTTTCTCCTTTTGGCTTTGGGAAGTAGGAATTATTTCTGAAGAAATTTATAAATATTTGCTCTGAATGCCTGAACAAATGAGTTATTTCCTGTGACTTGCCTCTTGATACCTCAAATCTGTTAACATTTTGGCATCAGATCCTCTGTTCCCTCAGTGTCTCAGATCACAGTGTGAATGGATGGCTTATGAAAAAAGGACAAAGTAATCTCTGGAAACACTGAGAACCAAGAAAAAAATAATTAAATAAAAATAGAAAGGAAAACAGCTTAGGCTCATCTGGAAGCAGAGGCTGGAGTGAGCAAACATTAGCAGTTTCTGGTGGCTCTATTATTCTGGTGGTTTTACTGTTGTCCCTCCAAAGGGCAGATTTAAAAGGCTTCATGTCAATGGGTCCCTCATGGCCCTCGGGCTGCTGCTTGGGATTTATGAGAAACTCTGCAGAGACCTCAGAAAACACCTGAGAGACCAAAGAATTTGGTGCATTTACAGCCACTTCTCCACCCTCCAGCCAGGGTTTTGCTTCAGCTACACTCACTTCACTCCGGAGAGAAGTAGGGCCAGTCAGTGCCTGTTAGCCCATGCTTCTAGTTTGATGGGAAAAATATTCTTATCAGACACTGAAAATTTTCTATACGTGCATTTACTTCTCTCAGAAACTGGGCTTGGAGGATGCTACTCAGTTCTGGGAGTAGGAAGCAAGTTGAGAGCATTATTTTCTAATGTCAGGACAGGGCTGGCCTTCAAAAACAGATCCACAGTTACCAGTAATTCAAGGAAAACTCCAGTTGTGAATCATAGGGGATGGACAGCCCTCAGACAACAGGATCACATGCAAATCCCAGTTCCTGAAATCTCTGTTCTGAAACAAACCAACTGCCCAGAACAAGATCACTTATGGAGGGGGAGTATATCTACATCAGCTAGTTTTAGTCTTTCCCAAAATGACTACACTCCAGAAGCACTAACAAAGAAGCAGATGTAAGATTTTCAATGACTTATCTCCAAGGCAATTATTTATAAATCTCCTTGATTCATTATGTGCCAAGCCTAAATTAACCCCCTAGTTTAATAACAGAAATGTATATGTAGTCTTGAACATTGCAACCAATTGTGCATGCTAGGCATTTTGCTTTATAGATTATTTTTGCTAGCATGAAGTAATTTTGTCCCTTTTGAATATTTTAGGCAGAAAAATAACTTTCTCAAAGACAAGACCTTGGCTAGGGCCAGTTGCTGCTGTGGGATCCCTTATCTAGGTCCTTCTGGAGACTTCTGAAGGGCCAGGGAAAACTGGCATTATATTTGGTTGAGAACTGCACAGAAAATGCACATACCCAGATACTCACTTCCATATGCACACATAGAGTTATGTAGAAAACTTCAAAGTATGGTCTTCATATCCTCCTTTCCGTGATAAAAAAAATATTAAATGGCCTGAGTCCCTAAAGACTAACATTCCCCAAGATTAGCTATTTTGCTTATCCAACAGGCATCATACTCCTGGTGGCCAGAGGCAGTGCAAACCAGGAAGGATGGGGCAGCTGGCATGCAATGGTGTAATTCTGTCTGTGCTGTAATCTCTGCAGCATCAGCTACAGATTTGAAGGGGCAATGCAATTTATGCAGTGTAAAAAGCATTGCAAAGTTCATGTTTGGAGGCTGATTTTATTGGTTTTTATTCCTGTCCTCCACCCAACCACCAATTGTTGTTGCTTTTTAATGGAATTCAGCAAAGCAAAGGATTTTAATTTAGGCTGTCAGTCAAAAATAATGGAAGAGCTAGAAGGCCTGACACTGCTTCTTTTCTGTGTGCTGACTAAAGCTGTGACAGGGGTATGTTTCAGCAGGAGTAAGGGAGGAAGGACCAGGGCCAGAATAATTAGCAACCAGGCCTTATCTAGGACAAATATTACAAGGGAATAAAGCCATTAAAAAGCTGCATATTTGCTGATGTTAGAGCAGACATGGCTCCTTTTCACAGGAATTAAAAAAATAATCAAAGCAGTAGAAATTGTGTTCTGTGTTACAGTATCTGGGGGAAACTCTTCTTTCATCATGGGCAGGAAAGTTAAACTCAGAACAGGAGCTCTTAAATAAATGTCTACAGCCATACACAGCATGGTGCTGGCTGTTTGCAGGAGCCCGACCAGCTGAGCGAGGCGATGGACACCTGTGGGTACTCCTGAGGAGGCTAGCCTTGCAAACCATCCACGTGTCTGCTCAGAGCCTGTCACCCATGGCACTGAGCCCCTGGGGCAGTAGGGACTTGCCCTTTCTGCTCCTCAGGGCTCACATCTCCAAACCAGCTCTAGAGCAGCCCACTGCAGTGGAGTAGACAGGTGAAAATAAGCAAGGCAGATCCATACGTGTTCCCCTAGGGACACCTACTGAATATGGGGAGAGGGAGCTGCTCAGATTGGGGTGGTGGGTCTCAGAGACAGGATTGTCCCCAGGTGCAAGGACCCTAATGCAGAGGGTCTTTTGTGTGCACAAAATGGAGGGGAAGCTTCCTCATGCCTCTTATGTTCCTCATCACGCTAATTTTCATAGAATCATTTGATTTGCAAAGGACCTTACAGGTTGTAAAGTCTAACCATTAACTACTTGTCACTGCCAAGTCCAACATTAAACCATGTCCCCATGTCCATACATCTTTTGAATACCTCAAGGATGGTGACTCCACCACTTCTCTGGGCAGCCTGTCCAAATGCTTGACAACGCTTTCAGTGAAAAAATTTTTCCTAATATCCAATCTAAACCTCCTCCAGTGCAACTTGAGGCCATTTCTTCTTGTCCTATGTTCTGTCACTTGGGAGAAGAGACTGATACCCACCTGGATGCAACCTCCTTTAAGATGGCTGTAGAGAGTCCTAAGGTCCCCCCTGAGCCTCCTTTGGTCCAGGCTAAACAACCCCAGCTCCCCCAGCTGCTCCTCACAGGACTTGTGCTCCAGACCCTTCCCCAGCTCCATTGCCCTTCTCTGGACAGGCTCCAGCCCCTCAGTGTCTTTCTTGCAATGAGGGCCCAGAACTGAACACAGGATTTGAGGCCTCATCAGTGCTGAGTACAGGGGGACAATCCCTGCCCTGGTCCTGCTGGCCTCACTATTGCTGGTACAGGCCAGGCTGCCCCTGGCCTTCTTGGCCACCTGGGCACTGCTGGCTCGTGTTCAGCTGCTGTCACCAGCACCCCTAGGTCCTTTTCCACCAGGCAGCTTCCCAGCCACTCAGCCCCCAGCCTGAAGCAATGCTTGGGTTTATTGTGATCTAAAGGCAGGACCCAGCACCCTGCCTTGATGAACCTCATCAATTGTCTTTGTCCCATTGATCCAGCCTGTCCAGATCCCTCTGAAGAGCCTTCCTGCCCTCCAGCAGATCAACACTCCTACTCAGCCTGGTGTCATCTGACTGAGAGTGGGTTCGATCCCCTCATCCAAATCATTGATAAATATATTAATCCAGACTGGCCCCAGTACTGAGCCCTGGGCAGCTCTACTAGTGACTGGTGAATGCAACTGCATTCACCCCTGTTCTCTGGGCCTGGCTATCCAGACAGTTTTTACCCAGTGAACAGTGTACCTGTCCAACCCATGTTCCACTCTCCAGTGCTGAATGTTTTTTCTCCTGCCTGTCCCTCCTTTCATTATTTCAAGAGGAAGCGTTGTCTGGTTTTAACTGCTTTGACATTAATTTTCTATATGGTGTAGGAGGATAACACTTATAAAAAACTATCTATCTATCTATCTATCTATCTATCTATATCTCATAAATGAAGAAATAACTCAGCCTTAAATGAGAGACAACTCCTGATTAAATTGCTACATTAGTTATATTTGACATGCTATAACCTTGAATACTAAAAAACTGGGAAAAAATGGTATATGAAAATAGAAGGATGATATTTATGTACCAGACAGAGCTAGATTTCAATCATTTTGGTTGAGATGCTCAGTTTTACTCCTTCAGTTGCTTTGTAAAAGGGCTACAAGTCCAATTCTCATTTTACTTGCAGCATTCTGGGACTCATTATTTGCCATTCATGATGTTATTAATTCTGGCTGCCTGAACATTTTCATTATCAGAGGAAAAGGAGGTAACCAAAGATAACTTGGCGGGCATTATTCCCGTTTAGGTGCTCCTCTGAGATTTCCTTTTGACTGCAATGTATTTCATTAATTCACAGGACATTCTGGCATGGATGTCTAATTAGATCTGCGTAATGGATTTCATGTCACAGAGGCATGTAAATCTTGCTACAAAAGACAAGGTTTGCATTGAGAGATAGTATCTTTTATTATACTCCCAGATAGAACTGAAAGGGATGGACATAATTTTCACTTTTTAAAAAAATGTTTTGCTATAGACTTTTTAACCTCCTTTCTTACCTCCTCAGACAGCCAGAGCTACAAACACCTGACCAAGGCAGTCTCTTCATGGCTTATTTTAATAATCACTTGCCTTTCAATAACCTTTTTCCACATTTGTATTTTCCCTAATTCTTCCAGAAGTTTAGTCTTCTGACATTCATCTGTTTGCCACCCACTACACGTTATATGCTATGAGTGCTTATTCAATTTTACTTATCCAGAGGAGGATGGTATCTCAGATGGGGTTTCCTTCCAGGTTTCTATATCCAAACATCACCCACTCCCAGAGATTCCAAAAGCTACTGGAGGCATTGCCTTTTTTGTGTTACTGCCCACTTGACTTGAATCGAGAGCACATTCGTCAGCTGCATATGTTTGTCAGTTTGGACACTCAAGACTACCCTTAAATATCCATTCATTCATCTTAAAATCTTTAGAAGAGTCCTGCAATCTTTAGAGGGAGACGAGTTGCTGTGACAGACTTAGAGGCTTGCCTGTTCTCATGAGAGCAGTGTAGAAAGTGCACATGCGGGCCACTTTCATCTTTCAGCTAAGCTTAAATTTTTGATGCTGGAGGTGTTTTATGTAACTGACAAAGCATATTCTGCCTAATATATTAGACACCACATAAGAATATGTACCTAATTTATGGTGGCTTTTTATGCCTGATACTGGTATATTCTGCAAATCATGCAAAATAGATTACTACAATTTCAAAAACTTTAGTACTTTTAACTAGTTTGGTATTATATCGCTTGAGGTCTTAGGATGCTGTTTAACAGGAATTTCAAATCTGTTTTGGCAGGTACTACAAATATTCTGGATTTATCTTGCTGTATTTCTTATAAACTTCCAATCCCTTTTTTCAATTATCTCTCATGACAAATTGCATGGGTTTATTTTTTGTGACACCAATCCTGTATCATAACCCACTGTGTATGACACTACCTTCAAAGCAACCTGTACGTATATCTGCAGGTCACAAAAATTGCCACTTCTAAAAGCACAATATTGTCTACTATTCTTGGAAAAAAATGGGTTGTTACAAAAAAAATCTCTTACCTGTAGAAACTAGAAATTAATTTACTCACATATAGTTTTGGTTTGCAATGAATGGCAGGGGGGATATATCAACTCCTACCTCAAAAAAATATAGCTTTATTTTTTAATGCCTAATCAGTTAATTGTCAAAACTGATTTTTTAAAAACCTCAGTTTTAGGGTATCTCAATGCTGATTTTCAAAGATTGGGCAATAAGAAACCTCTAGAAATCAGACCATTTAAGATATTTCTAATTTGTCACCTGAAAACAGAAGCTGTAGAAATGTTTTTCTTACAAACACATTAATTTCAGTTTTGATTAGTCAATGTTTATTAAAACATAAAATTAGGCATATCTCATATCTAACACAGTTGTACTTTAAAATAATATTGCCTTTCTATTTTCCAAAATTACATCCTTCTCCAAGTCTAAACAAGGAAGCAAACTTCCCTAGTGCACATCAGGTTATGCCCTTTCCAATATTGGTAATAGCTATTCAAAATGAAGTGTCCTCATGTTCTTCTTCACAGAGCTAAGTAAGAGTGGGTTTTGGCAAACAGAAGATCCACCAAGCAGGTTTGTAAAAAGCAAGCACTTGCTGATATAGAAGAACTTTAAACTGGGTAACCTGGAAACTGGTTACCACACCTTTCCATTATCCTCAGACACAACAGCCATAAAGGGCTTAATTTCAGTCTGCATCAGTAACAAAAAAAGCCATTAGCATTGGTAATTGCTGCTCAGCGGCCTTTGGGAAATGATTGCATGGTCTCAGTTCAGTTCACTCAGCACAGGTGGCCACATCACAGAAACCACCGAGTGCTGCATGGGCAGGAAGAACCAGCTGCCCCCTTCTCCCCAGAAGCCCCTTCCCCCTGAGCACATCTGGGCTGTACTCAGCAAGGGGAGAGATAGACATTTTCCACCATCAATTAGCTGCTTCTCTCAAACAAGAGGTTCACTTCTAGGAGGGTGGAAGAAACAAGTCGAGCCTCATCATCAGCCTGGGGTATTAATAAAAGCAGTTTGGTTTACAGGATAAAGTAGAGCCTTTATCATCTGCAGTTCAATCTATCAAAAATATGTGAAATCACAGGACTGGCTTCAACACTACATGAAACAAAATGCTTAAATAAAGACTATTTGGGGAAGTAATTCTAAAAGATAAATAAAGAAGGGTATCCAAGACTAAAGGTCATACTAGACATTTCTCCTACCCTGCAAAACTTAAAGTACTGAATATAGTGATATGGTAACACACAGCGTAATAGCTGTCAAGAGATTTTCTTTAAGAACATAGATGAGGAGGGGGGACAGGTCCAGGAGAGAATCTCAGATTTGCAGAAATGGAGGGAGTTATAAGTTTTTAAATTGTGTTTTATTTGCCTGCTCCTTTAGCCACTTTAATTTTTTCCTAAAACTTAAACCTCCTTCTAAGCTTCTGGTTTCTTCAAGGAGCAATTTATCACAGTCCTATTTCATTTTGAAATGCACTAAAACATCAAGGTAAAAAGGGAAGATGAAGTCCATTTAATCCCTCTGTTGCACTGCACTAAGAGCAAACAAACAGGGAGTTGTAAGTTTATGAGGAAGGCAGAAGAAGAAATAGGAATGGAGTAATCTCATTGTAACTGGGTTTGTAGATCCTTAAAAAAACACTAATATGCTTCTAGAGCTCAGCTATTTGATTGTAGAGCAGAAAAGCACTTTCAGCCTCAACTTGACATCATTTGGCATCTCCTTAACTAGCAGGGCAAAGAACACACTGCTATTTTACATTGCTATGAAGTACATGCCACTAGAGATTTTAGCTGCAGTGAGGGCCAAGTACAGACATCAAAGGCTGGCATTTGGATGCAAAGAAGTGAGAAACACACTTTATTTCTCATAATGAGAAATGCGACTTATGCTTTATCAACCCCGAACTTCTAATAGGAGTTACATAACACAAAGCTCTGCTCCTCTCTGCTGACTGCCAAACAGCTATCAAATATTAAAGAGATGAGCACGGGCTCTGAAAGGGGGTTGTATGATCACAGTGCGGCATCCTTAATGTGCACGTGTGCATGCATGTGCCTCTGTGTACGTGAGCAAGAGACTCTTCACAGCAGGGTGCATCCTGAAGGTCAGTAAATAAACCCATAAACCTCTTCTCTCTGTGTTACATGCCCACCATTCCCAGTTGCCCCAGGAGTAACGAGCCCTAAGCAGGAAGGGAAAGAATTGGGTCAGGAGCTTTTTGCAACCACTCTGATGATTAAGTAACTGTCAGGGATTGGCTGTTTATCACAGAATGAGAGAATTGTTTGGGTTTGGAAGGCATCTCAAAAACCATCCAGTTCCAATGCTACGGGCAGGGACATCTGCCACCAGCCCAGGTAGCCCAAAGCCACATCTGACCCAGCCTTCAACACTTCTAGGGATAGGACATCCACAACTTTTCTGAGCAACATTTTCCAGTGCCTCACTACCCTCACAGTAAAGAATTTCTTCCTAATATCCAATCTAAATCTACCCTCTTTCAGTTTAAAGCCATTCCTATCACCGCAAGCCCTTGCAAAAAGTCCCTTTGCATGTCTTCTCTAAAGTACTAAAACACCTCAATGAGGTCTCCCTGGAATCTTCTCCAGGGGGAACAACCCCAGCTCTCCAAGCCTGTCCTCATAGGAGAGATGTTCCATCCCTCTGATCATCTTTATGACCCTCCTCTGGACTTGCTCCAGAAGGATTCCACGCCCTTAAGTCCCAAAAGCAACATGACATGTTAGAGATAGCAGTGGTACCAACCCTCCCAGATGTGGAGATTTTTTTGAGAACCAGTTATGGAATAACATTAGTAGCTTGCTGACCACTGTGATTTAAGTAAATCTTGTAGGTTTTTCTAGAGACGAGGAAGGGAAATGGAAGCTGCCTCTTGGATTCACAAGACTTAAAGTTGGCAATATTAGGACTGTGACTAGAAGAACCAAATCAAGCATTGGGAAGAAGATAAAATGTGGGGAAAACTCTATTGGGCATTTTCAATACTAACCTTCAGCTTAAATATACTTTCTTGTAGTGCTGAGTATGCAGGGAGGTAAGCCCTCCTGACAGTGGATGAGGCTTTTCAAGTGGATCAAAGACCTGGAAGGCAAAGAGGAGTGGGATGTCTCCATTGGCTTCCAGGTGGTTTTCTAATAAGATGAAGTATAATTTGATTCCTTTTGTACTCTCTGCTGACATAGTCATTTTCACAGAGGGAATAAAAACAACTTCAGGACTTGTGGGGAGCAAGACAGAACTGCTGACTGCTTGATTCCAAGTAGTTCACCAGTCTTTATAGCCTAGTCAAAAAGCATCCTGGACAGGTATATAAAGAAATGCACTAAAATTTAGTATACTTCTGAATTTTTGATCTAGAAGGAAAGGAAAATAAATAAAGAGGGGGTGGGGAAGAAGAGGGGAGGTGAGACTGAAGAATAGAAAAAACTGTTACTCTGATCCAAATACAGTAAAAAAAAAAAAAATTGGAGAGTGTCTCAGTCTATGAAAATTAAATTCAAATGCGAACTTGAACAATGTCACTGTGAGGTAAGCTGAGATCTGAGTGTGAAACACTGCTATAGGCTCTATCTATAAGGCACTTATTCCAGAATTCAGGATATTTATGTCAGATGTTATTGTTCTGTCAGTGGAATTAAGAAAAGCAGAGAGAATTTATCACAATTTTTTTTAATTGTACCTGCTTTGACAAAATATAGACTGAATAACCCAGGATGTGGTACATGTTTTATAAAGGTCAATAACATTACTGTGGAAGAATTTTTTAAAAATGTATTTTGATGTATCCTGTGTGTGAAGTTTTTTAATTTATCTGGAAGCCTTTGCGACAAGCAAATTTGCTTGTGAATTTCTGAAACTGTGCCAGGTAAAAAGATTTTCCTTTATGAAAAAAGAATGTAAGAAATTAATCTGTCAGTGGTTAACATCGCCAACAATGTAGTGGGGAGCACTTAATGAACAAGAAAAAGAAAGTACTCCCATATTCACATTTTAAAGATAAAATCAGAAAAATCTTTTCGTAAAAGAGAAATACATAAGCCAGTGAGAAAAGTATGTGCATGTGTCCTACTTAGGAAGGTAATTAATGAAAAAAACAAAGCCCAGCCAATCAAAAACTGCAATGTTTTTGGCAACAGGTGAAATTATCCCATGAGAGTCTCCCCAGCATGCTTAGCAATGTCTTTCACAGGTCTTTGCTATCCATTTAAGTTTTAACTATCCGGTTTTGCCCTATTGCCTAAAAGCTAAGAGCGGACATTGAAAATTGTCCATCCTATGGTCTGCCTTTGAAGCCACCAGGTCACAAAATATAGTGTCCTTCCCTAAAAATTAGTTTCTTCCCTTTTTTTTTTTTTTTTTTTTTTTGCCACACCCATAGAACATGACCTACCAAGAGGCACCTCAATACAGGCTCCTGGAACAAGGAGACCCAGCCCCACAGAGAACATGAAGCAGCATGGCCCAGGACCAAGCTATGCTAGACATGATGGCTCCTGTGTCCACAGCCTTCTCCCTGCAGACCCACAGCTCACCCCAGACAATGGCCAGCACCCACTTGAGCAAACTAGACAGATCATGCAGCAATATGTTCCTTTATAAACTCACCTTTTCAGTGTATTAGTTAAACTTACATTAAACTGATACTCCAAAGACAGAAGTTCAAGGATTAATGCCATGTAAACAATGACAAGCCTTTGCAGTAAATGAAAGCCCACCAACCTACAGCTGAGTTTAAACTGGTAGTGCCTGCCACGAGTAAATGCACTTTAATGCTAACTGCTGGCATCACAGCTACACTCACTCAGTTTTATGATTCAGCTGATGTTAGTCCTTTCATGAAACAGTTCAGTGTACTAAAGCCTTTTTTTCTCCCCCCGCAAAAGATCATCCGTGCCTTTGAGATTTCTTTGGATTAATTTTCAGTACGAATATGTCATGCTACGAATGGGGTATTAAAGAACAGGTTGGTGGCAGACTGAACTCTCCCTTTTAGGTTTATGGTCAACAGGCACCAATAAAAAGAGTACAAAGGAAAGAGGTTTTTTTTTAACTGCCACTTAAAAGTGCCAGCTATTCCCTGAAGCTCAGGTACTAGACTTAAATGAGTCAAATAAAAAGAAAACTCAAATGATAACAGTGGGCTGGTCGACCGCAGGCAACTCCACATCAGGCAACATACTGGGACCCTGATTTCTGCAAAGGTCTCCAGAGGATTCCCACATTGCTTTGCCCTTCTTGTGTTTGAGGGTGCCCTGCTCAACAGGAAGAGGCACTGTTGATGTGGTTTCTCATGCCTCCCTGGAATATGATCAAAGACCTAACAAGTAATTTTTGTAGTCCCACACAGTAACAGTCTGAATATCAACTTTTCTTTCAAGCACTACTATTTATACTTGATTGTTTTCAACAGTACATTAAAAGCCAGCTGGAGCAGGAAAGAAGGATAGTGCAGAGGATGTACATATTTTTTACTCCAGACACATTAAACCCACAGCCTTATTATGCTTTGTACTTCAGAGACATTAAGTAAGCCTTTGACAAACATCTATCTTAAAAACTACCAGTTATGCTTCATTTGTACTATCCCTCTTTGGTTCCATGTGGTAAGGTATGTATTTTACTGTAATAATGATACAAGAAATTAACAGACAAATAATAACCATGCAGGGCAGAGAGCACAGCACTGGCAGTCACCATCCAGCTGCTCTCCTGACATCCATGCTCCCTCTTCAACTGTGCCCATTCCTTCCCTCTCTTTTTTGCTTTATTTTTCTCCAGAACATTTCCTTTTTTTCTAACTCATTGCTTCTCCTTTACCCACACACAGCTATTGTGTGAACTTGGGCTGATAACTGGGTTTAATTAACCATACTTGTATAATGTAGCAATACAATTTCAATATGACTGCTGTGTTAGGAATGGTGGGCTAATATAATGGTCTACTGAAGCGCAGCATTGTCCATTAAATTGAAGGTGCAGCTTCTTCTAAAAGCAAGCAGCAAGCAAAGCCACCCACATGCTTCACATAGTATTAGAACATCCTTATTCAAATTCACTATCAAATAGACTTCTGAGAAGAAAAACTGCATCTTGCATAAAGTGGACTGAAACAAAACGCATATTTGTTTATGATGAAAAAATGCCGCTGTCACCAGCTGGAAACATCATCCACTCAGCACTGAAAATGTATTGCGAGAATGACTGCACCAAGGAAATCCATGTCATAAGCTTGGTGTGAGAAATTTTGCAGCTCATCTACCTTTTGATCTTTACATGGTCACCTTTTGCTTGATGCCTCTAGATCCTTTCTTATTTTGCTTATTTTCATAATCTCTAAAGTTCTGTGCATACACACACACATACACACATGAAAAATCACTGCAGAGGTCTCAACTACTCCATGCTGATCAACACATTTCAAAACATTTCTCTGTCCTGTCCAAGGACACAGGTAACATTTTTGCTGCCGTAGCCAAGAGAAGTCACACCGCTAAATCTGCATGTGTAGATGAAGTTAGGATGATGAAGGAGGGATTATGTTTAGGCAAATTTTGTTTACACATAGTTAGGGATGTTTGAAATCTTCAGGAATCTGAGTGCTGGAGCCAACTTGGAAGCAAATGTTCCCACCCTTGCCCACAGGAGGATCAGCAGAGTGCTGTTGGGAAAACTGCCTCTGTAGGAAAGAAGGCAGCATCTACCTTTCCCCCCATCCTGTTTTAAAGCAGAACTGAGGGGCTTGGTGTTTTCCACAACAAATCAGTAGTCAGGGTGTTAAATCAGAACAGTAACAGCCAGGTATAGTTGCCTGCTTTGACTAACTCAGCCCAGGCATTTGAGTATCAGGCTCTCAGGTCTGAGGGAAGGGTCCTAAACATAAACTCCTGCCAGCAATTTTCCAAACTGGTTCTTACCAAACTGTTCAGTGTTTTATAAAACCTGATATTGGCTGTGCTAAGGTGAGTCAAGCATTACAGTGTGGAGACAGGACCCACACAGGACCCTGGGAGATCAAGGCTCATGGTTCAGGCTAGGAGAGTATAATAGTTAGAAAGATGTAGAAGAGCTGAAGCAGGACACATTGAAAAAATATCTGAAGAGGAACAGAATGTTGATCATGGGCAGTGGGGAAGAAAGTATGAATCAACACATATCTCCTGATTATGATAATCCTATATGATTTTCCAATCCCTTAACCATTTTCCCATAGCAGCCAAATATGCTGTCTCCTTTAACCATGCTGTTACATCAGTGGCAGGTCTCAGGGGCCACCTGTCTGTATCATCCAGGAGTGGTCATTACAGACAGGCATGTGGTACCCTGTCACACAAACCAGTGCTGATGGGGACCTTCAGGACTCCAGAACACACAAGTGTTCTGATATCTAGCAGTGTGCAGTAAGTCCTTCCAACTGAAGGAAATCTAGATAGATAGATTAAGGAATGAAGGCCTTAAAAAGAGCATGAAAAGTCAGGTCTTTCTAATCTCATTCATCAAACTATGGCATGTTGTTTCTACCTTCCAACAGGTGGGTCTGGACATTGTTGCCTTTCTCCACAAATTCTTCCTTAGGTTAATTTCTATGATTCTCTCTCTCTCTCTATTTGTAGTAGTAGTATGTTTCAGTGACTAGCAGTACTTTTCCAGCTACAGTGTTTCAGATTGGGAAAATTAAGAGAGTTTGCTGGCCATTCTAGACATGGCCAGGGCACACAGCAGGGCCTCGCCTTCTATTTCATTCACAAGCAGAACATGCCAGTCTGACTGCAAGACAACCCTAAGGAAAAGTTTGATGCAACACTGTGTGCTAGGAGAAAAATGTTCTGCATTTCCCTTGCTGATCTGTGTAATGGTAATGACAGGATATACAATATTTAATCACTTTGGTCAGATGGTTGCATGGATTACAGAATACCCCTGAAAGCACCTGGTTGGCATGGGTCCAGGTGCTCCAACACAGATCACAAAGCATTTTGTGAAGCACTTAACAAGGAGCGGGGCTGAGGTGCAGCAGGGCTGAGATGCAGCTGGGCTGACACCTTTCGGATATCAAGGAAACCATAAATGACTTTTGATTTTGGATCCAAAATATTCAAGTTTAGAGATGTCTGGGCTTCAGCAGGTGTAACACAGACTCCAGTATGGCATAGTCTGTGACCACTAGCCCACACGGGCAAGGCTGCCTAGTGGCGCATCCTTTGTAAAGATGGGACATCTTCCAGCGCAAGGGGGACATACAGCATCATGCACAAAGGACGTGACAGCAGTGGTGACACAGTACAGTCAAGCACTGATTAATGCCTAAGACTCATCTAAGTTCTGCCTGCTGTTTCGTACCTAAAAGTCAACATTTAAAGGTAAAAATTCTCCTATCACAGGACTCCCCACACTGCAGATGAACCTCCAAGTAGTTTCATTAGGGCAGCCTGCAGCCAGAATGGGACTTGCCAAGCCACAAACACTGTAGTTGGCAGTGGAGCTTTATCTGTTTAGGAAATAGGCACCTTTGCTCAGAGATGCTGCCAAAATATAATGGAGGAGCAAAATCCAGTGTGGAAGTGCCTCTGAACTAGTGTAATTGGAAAACTGTGCCTGTAAACCAGTTTCCTTTTTTTTTTTTTTTTTTTTTTTCCCCAGCACAGGTGCTGGGAAGGTTTTAGAAGGACATAAACAAAGACTTTTCTGATTTGAGGTTTTGTTTGTCAAGTTCTGTTCCTCTATTCCACTTCTCCACAAGCTATTACATGGTAGCCTTTATTGTAGATAAGAGGCTGGACCATGACTAGGGCTGAGTCCATACAGAGTGGATTAATTCTGCTCCAGCAAATGAAGTTTGCCCGGATTTACAGTGATGCAGGAGAAGAGATTCTCGCCTGTTTCTGCTCTTCCACTGAAGGAATTAGATAGGGAAGCATGACCATTTTGTGCCTGAGGAAAAAATATAGGTTAGCACCCCATGCAAAAATAGTGATCATCCTTGCAATTTGGCTCAATAAAAGAGTAATTTTTTTTTTTTTTTTGGGGACAACAAGACCCAGTTTTCACTTACTAATTTATGGGTTTGTTTCAAGGTATTCAGTGTTAGCTCTACAGCCAAGTTAAACATGATTTGTACTATTCTGGAAGCCCTGAAAGTAGGCAACTGAGAATTCTTTTAACACCAGGAAATTCTCATTTGGCATAGGACCAAAATGGCCAGCTGTACACAGTGTATGGGATCTGTCAGGGACACTGCTGAGCAAAAAAAAAGCATAAGAGTGCAAATTACAACAACCAAGTTGTTGTTTTTAACGTTCCTGCCTCCACTTCAGGTATCTTTGTGTGTTGCACTAGCCAGTGGTGGTGATGTCTAGTACAGCTGCCTTGAAAGGGAGTATGATCAAGGAGGCCAGAACAGCCTATTATTTGATGTGATAAATTAAATATGACAGATCATGGTCTCTGCAGTGCTGGGTGGAAAGCTGGGTGTGGAATGCACTGCTCTCTCAAACTAACAACCTCCTCCCCCAGATGTGGTTGGCACTGGGGCAAAGCTGCCTTAGTGCCAGGCCAGCTTCCTCCAACAGCAGGTTTGGCAGTGTTGCTGTGCCCTCTCCAGGAGCTCTGGCTGGCAAAGCCCTGCCAGCTACAAATTGTACCTTATCATGGCTCAGCTCAAGTTATGCTGGCATGAAATCCCAGGGTAGACTGGGCCAAGCCTTGTTAGGGGGTTGTGCTATTAGACTGTACATCTTAGCTGCTTAAAAGCACTAAAACTTGTGAATTGACTAGACTTTGCAGACTGAGAGCACCAAAGCACACCTCACACCATCATTATCACCTGATATTTAAAAGAAGTCCTGTCTTTAAAAGAAGTGTAATCCTGCACATCATACAAGTTGTGCTACCTCTTGGGAAATAAAACCCTGCCAGGAATACAGCTCACCAAAGGGTTGGGAACATGAAGCACCCACACTAACACTGCTCTGAAGCATTGCAGGACAGTTTTGGAGCAACTGGTTCCAATTTTCAAGTTTTTCTCTCTTCATTTTCTTGTGAAAGCAGATGTTTTCCTCATAAATTCCACTGTTTTCATGAAAATCATTCTGAAGGCACTTTTTCAGCATTTTTCATTAAATGCACACATTCACCTTGCAATACAACATTAAAGCAATACCCCAAATGTCAACCATGCGATTCTTTACCTTTGAGGTCACTTTGACCAGAGATAAAAGTAAAAGAACTAGCCTCATTAGCTCAGCAATTTTGACCAGACATGTTGATAGAAGAAAACTAAATTAACCTGTCACACACTTACTCAAACCCTTTCACTACCTGAACATACAGATGTCAAACATCCTCTGCTCCTTGCCCTCTCCTGTTTTCCCTCTTTGTAGAGAGTAGAACTTCCATACATTTGCTTTGTTCAGAACTGTTACTTTTAAAGAAAATCAGGCCAGGGAGTGAGGCCAAGAGCTGGCTCTTGATGGCTCACTCCCTTTTGCTGCCTGCTGTTTTGGATTCCTCAGGTCCCTGGATATGGTCCTGGGATATGTTGCTCCATCCCCTAAAGCTGACACAACCAACACTACTCCACATTTGTCTGTGTCATCTTTACAGCATCCCCCCTCTAGCATTACATCAGCACATCATAGTGGTGTTCTCATGTGGGAGCTGCATGTGCTTTCTTTCCATGGTCCCAAGGTACTGAACACAGGTTCTCCATTTCATGTTAGCAAAGCACCACACTGACACTTTCAGAAACCTGGAACTAAGAAGATGCACAACAAATAATAACTGTGTCTCAGGATGACCACTGACTATTCGGAGTTCACAGGAGATTTAAGGCTGAGGGCTATGTGTTGTGGATGTGGCCAGTCTGCTCCTAAAGGACCCCTCAGGTTTGGGGGACAGGGCACAGAGGGAGCAAGCACTGTCTAAACTGAAGGTGTTTGACTCAAGCAGATGTTGCCATTGCTCCGTGAAGCTGTGTCCCCACGCCACTGACCCAGCACTGCCTGGTTTGGCTTGGCACTTGCAGAAACCTGCATGTCTGGCAGTATTTATGTGAAAGGAGATGGCTCTCCCACGGGCAGAGATGTCATGGTCCAAGAACACACCTTGGCTTGTCCATAAATCCTTCTGAACACCTACCCCTTCGTATATAGGCTTTTCCAAGCATGGATTTGCAAATAGTAAAGAGTACCTTACTATTAAAAATTACACACAAAAGCAGCATGCAGTATCAATAACAAATAATTACATGTTCTAAAACTTTTATTAACTTTAATTCAAAAAGTTTCTGTAGATAATTATGTACTTTCAGCAAACAACATTCAGAGAAACAAGACTGCATTAAGTAATTGAAGAAGAGTTGCCCTACAGGAAATGTACCGTTAGACTCTGCCATCTCCTAATTCTATTTTCAAAACAACCTTCTTTTTACAGAAATACGTTGAATCTTGATCTTTTGTTGTTGTTAGTGTTGTCTGCTATTCCCATAGCAATAAAAAACAGTTGCAACCAGTATATGTGGGTGTTAAAAATAACCAACTACTTCAGCAAGTTATTCTTGTTTTTAAAATGTTTCCATTAAGGCCCATTAAGATATCAACTCAAAGAGTTTGACATGGCCAAGAAATGTTCTTAAAATTAAGTTTCTTATTGATCTCCAATTTAATTTTAAAAAGTTCTGTATTAATGTTTGACAGCTTAAAAGACTATTTAGTACTCATATTTCTGTGTTTTTTGTGCATTACTGAGGAATAGAGGAGACAACAAAGAATCAATATTTTTCTCTTTGAAACTAAAAATAATCTGTATTAGATAATCTTAACATTTTGTCAAAGTAAGAGATTCAACTATTCAAAACCAACAGTTAATCTAAAGGCTGACAAAATGCAGTTTTTTGAATGTAGATATTTTTAAGCTGATACTTTCTTAAAGCATTTGATACGAGGGGATTAAGAAACTCTAAGCAGTCAAATTAATGCACTATCTATTTGAAAAACCTATTACAGTAAAAAAGCTTTAGTATGGACACTGGGACACAGATGAATTTTTGAAGACTTGCAATAAACTTACCATATTTACAGTATATCCAGCTTCATGGTTTATTAGTGTGACCTCAGTTTTTATAAAGTGTGAAAATGGACCTCCAACATGAAATCTCTTTGGCATTTCAGCTGCAATGCTACTGCTGAATGCAGAATGTAAATTGCTTCCCCGCTTTAATTCTCCTAATGAACTACTTATAGCTTATTATTAATACCCCTTTCAACTAATGTTTTTAAATATGCATAAATACCAGAATGCATTAATGATTTTTTTTCTACCATGCAGAGACTGGTTGAATTATCTGCTGAAACTCAGATTCAAAATGCTTTCATGGAGAAGGATCCACACATAGTCCGTGTCTAAAGAAAACGTTTCCATCAGCCCTTACAGTTTTATGAAAGAAGTTAGATAGAAGAACAAAAGTGAAGGTCCATACTAGTGCTTCTGGGAACCAAGTGCCAAAATCTTTTGGGGGGATGAGATTAGGAGCTGTTTGGATGTTTGTGCTCAAGAGGAGGCAGTGAGGAGTGAAGGATCTGGGCTCCTGGCGTGACTCAAAGCCAAGGGAAATTCACTGACTTCAGAGGGCTGGAAACCAGCCCCTCATGGGGAAATAGGAAGGACTGGCAGGGCAGTGTTAAAAGAAAGGCAACCTGTTATTATGAAAGGCAACTGTCACTGAAAAAGGGTCACATTCAGCAGGCAGAGCTGTGCTAAGGCATCACATGAAGCACACGGTGCTGTCCTCTCCCTCCTGGCAAAAAAAGCATCCACCCAAGTGAGTTTCAAGCACAAAGTCTCCCCAGAAAATAGTTTTAATTGTGTGCATTCAGTTAAGCAATTGTACTAAAGGCTATTATGCCAGTTACCCCAAAACAATATAAATAGTCATCTCGCTGACAGATAAAACGCATGGTGCCAAACTCCTTATAACAACAGGACAGGCTATTAATTCCATTCAGCTTTGATGATATAATGCTAGAATATATTTCTGCCCACATTACTGACAATTAATGCAGCTTGCATGCTGAGAGGAAAAGCTTTGTGTTCAAGGGGAGTAAAATTTCCATGTAAATGTGGGACAAAGGTACCAAATGGATAGCAAGCCTGAAAAGGAAAGATCTACTACTCAATGTGCATTTTGCCAAAGAGATTTTTTTTTTTCAAATAGTAGTAATAGCAGAGAAATGTCCTGCCTGTTAACTAATTGGATTTGTGCAATTCAGGCGCACAAATTTATACTGAAACGGCTTGCCTGCCTTCCCTCTTTTCAGCCTGGCAGATGGACTAGGCAAAAATGTGAAATTCACTCAGTCATTGCTACTCATAGCCCACTTAATTCACAGGCCTTTGTCAAAACTTCTTTAGTTGAGATTAAAAGAGAGGGTACCATATCTATCATAACCATCTGGACTGAAATCTGCCAATCTGGACCAATTGGACAGAAGCCTAAACTGTACTAAAGAGCAAAACCCTGTTGGGGCTCAGTGGAAAGAATTCAAGCACAATGGAGAGGAGGTGCTCCAGGAGCTGAGCACACTGAGCCCTGATCTCCACTCCTCAGCTCTTCTGCTGTTCATGCTACTAGAGATAGGTCACTGAAAAATGTTAATCAAGGCATTAGCATTTTATTTCTTTCTATTTTATTACTTTCCCCCCCCCCCCCTNCAGTATTTATACAAAGTGGGAAGCAACTGAGAACATAGCCTGCATGCTTTACTTTGAAAAATGAGAAATTGATTAGGTGATGTTCTGTCAAAGCATCACACTTTTGGCTAACAAAGCTCTTTCTAATGAAAGCACAGTGCTGGTGCCTGAGCACAGTTAGTGTATTGACCATGTATTTAGGATTCATCACAGCTCCAAAATGCTCAAACGGCCTCTGGCACAAGATAGAGGAGCCAGTCTGAAGAGGTGAAGTGCAGGACATCACTCTGCATTGGCCAGTGGGTAGGTATAGCTCTGATTTCATCTGATGATAACCAGGAGTCTCCATAGATCCCCAGATTTCTCATAAAAATGAACAGCAACCATTCAGAGGGTATTTGTTCACATCTGTAATTGCAAAAACCAACTAAGGCTTTTTAAATCTACACCTATCTCTCCATTGCTATACCCAGCTTTTTAACCTCCAGAGTGAACTATCATGGCAATCTCCACACTCCACAAAGCTGTTAGAACATTAACTTTTGGTCTGCCTTTTTTTAAAAGAGTGTACTACCTGCAGCCAAGTATCGGGAAAAGCAATAGAGCTTATCTTAATTCTTAGTGAGTGAAATTCCTTCAGGTGTGACAGGTCCAGGTTTATCTCAGTGCCACCCTTCACTGCCAAACCAAGCACTGCATATAAAGGTCTTTGGCTCTGTAAGAGCCAGGCTCTGAGAAGTATGGGGGTGACAAAGCATAGGAGTAGGTATTACCTCTTTGAAGGTTGCATTTATAAAAATCCACTCAACCAGTAAATACATTTTATTACTAAACGCTATTTGCACTGCACACACATTTCTAATATACATGCTTGTGAAAATTTGGGCTATATATCTTATCAGAGATTCGGGGTCAAATCTGTAGGTGGCTCCATTGACTTGAATAAATTGACTTCAGTTTCCAAAAATCTTAAGACTGATTTTGATATATTTTATTTTAAATACAGCTGACTGAGAGCAGAGAGACTCTATTAAATGAAAATGTTCTTCTTCACAGAGAAGAACTGCTAATTACTTATGTTATGAGCTGGTGCAGTAAGTTTACATTCATCTGACTTGATTCCAGTATCAAAACTTACTTGAAAAGCATCATTGTATATATATAGTATGGATTGCAGTAGACTAGATTTTTGCTTCTGTACCAGGTTTTTGATTCTATGGGTTTCAAAGGAAAAGAAAGAAGTTCTATATGTAAACAATAGTTTCTGCCCCCTGCAAAATGCTTTGCAGTAGTTATTTTTTAACATCACCAAGACAGCAATGATAAATCAAAGAACACCTGGAAGTATACATAATACTGAGAGTATTATAAAAAACAGAAACATCCCCATGACATTTGCATGTAAATAATGAATTTACATTATTTATCCTAGCAAAACTGCTTATGAACTTTGTTAATGCTTTCACTTTATCTATAAATAACATCAGCCATTGTTATTTCCAGAGGGATTACAGATTGTGTGTAAACACAAAGCTAAGAAACAACTCCCTGTGTTAGATACTCAGAATAGAAAACACATTAGAAAACATTTTTATTGATGTAACATCTGGAACTCCAAAGGAGGCACTGAGTCCCTCCTAGCTACAGAATCAGAGCAAGAAGCAAGATTAATATATATCAAGAAAAGCAGGAGGCAAATGGACAGAGATGAGGATAATGATATGGTGAGACAAGGTATCCAATAGAATTGCAGTCCCTGGAGCCAGAAGTGACCACCTGTCCAGAGAGAGAAGCCAGCAGTAATAATTTGCAGGTCTCACTCCCGTAAAGGACTTAGAAAGTAACAACACGCTATCTTTAACTGGGTTTTTTTTCCCCCAAGTAAAAGGGACTGTATAGATTAAAAGGGTTGTGTATTTATGGGTAAAGCAGGGAAGAAGTTATTAAGAGCAGTTCAAAGGTAAAGTTAGACTTGGATGATATAACGTGCTGATAAAGCTGGGAGAGATGTTTCCTACCCAAGTGTTTTAAAGCCCTTGATCACTGTTGCAATACTAACCAGTTAATTAGGGTTGGGACACGCAGCAATTTACTGAGAAATGAAGTTTCAAGGTGCCTTATGTAAAATGACAAAAAACCCACCCAGTGTTTTCACAGCACTGTTTCCAGAATGCTTTGATGTTCAGATACATTTAGTAAAAACAAAGACAGAAAAGATACAGATTCCTGAAATGCCATGGGGTAAGGCCGGAGAAGGTAATGCACTTTCTGTACAAGAGCTGGGTTTCTCAGCAGCAATGCCAATTTTGTGCCTTTGAGCAGGACGTGGTCAGGACCTTCCATCCCCCAGCTGAAGACCCTGTGGCCTGGCAGCACCAGGCTGTGCAGGGAGCAGACCTCAGCCTCCTCCATCTGCTGAGCCTGCTGCACGTCACCGAAGCACAGCTGCCCCTCTTGACAGGAAACGGGTGAATACATGACCACTGCTCTTGCAGCATCCTTTCACAATAATATGGTTGTGTGTTACAGAGCCCAAATTTTCTTGCATGGAACAGAGAAGTCTGTGGGCTCAGGGAAGTGTGCTACTTCCAGTCCTCAGGGTGGGACAGCCTTGGGGTCTGGGTGATGCTGCAGCCCCCATGCAATAGTGGTGGCAGTTTGGCAGCAGCTGGCGAGCCAAGGACCACAGGCTCCCTGAGCACCTCTCTACATCCACCTCTGCTGCAGAGAGCTTGCTTTTTCCCTCATTTAATGAATATTTAAGTAAGCTGTGCGAAGTGGGAACAACATTGGCAAAGCAAAAAGAGTATTCTGGGATCAGCCGCTCCCATTCACATTTACAGGGACTGTTCCTGGAAATGGGTTCAAGTTCCCCCAGGCACTAAAGGGAATTGAGCTTCTCACGTCTCGGGTTAGTGTTATAATTATCTTCAACTGAGTAAAAAGGCAATGGGTTCACCCTTCCTCTTTGGTTTTCTAACCCAGGCTTTTATCTCATTTGCTTTTATTTTAGAGCTTGAAGATGAAATGTGACACAGAGAAAGAGAAAACACTGGAACAAGATGCATGGGGTTTTTTCTTTCTTTTTGGGGCAAGAAAGAATTTCTTTGTCTTGATTTAAACCGTTTTTTTCACAACTGATTGCTCTTTGTCAGAGAACTAAAGAATGAATAAATGTGCTATTATTCACAGTTTGGGGTTTTACATCAAGCTCTCTTTGGTTTTTTTCACTACTAAACAAGCATTGCATGCACTTTTAGTACATTAACAAATAAATGTCACATAAAATAATTAGGGTATATTAAAAGCAAGAGTTAAAAATGCTAAATATCTTCTTTTTAATGACACTGTTATTAAAGGAGAAATCATTTATCAATATATCTATGCATCCACAGACCAGAGTTAGTTCAAGTGGTGTTTAAGGATATTACAATTCTTTTGGGGAACAATTAAAGGTGGTCCTTAACTTGTTTTTGAAAGTCCTTTAAATAAAGCACAAAGGGAAAAAAAAATCCCCAGAAAGAGGAATACCTGCTTTTCCTTGGGCACCTTTCTCTCTTGCAAATTAGTATTTAACAAACGTCATTAATGAGGGTTAATGCAGCTTTATCTGCCTCAGCAAGACCTGGCAAACTTCATGAGCAGAAAGTTGAAAGCACTGCTTCTAATTTGTCCTTATATTCCAGTCACGTTGCTGGTCTTGGCAAGTTACACTGGACTATTAAAATAAAGTAACAAATAGGAAAAAGGAGGAAAAAAAAAAGAAAGAGGAGGAGAGCAGAGGACAGGGTCAGATGCAGCACCCACCTGACAGGCAAAAAGGGAATTAAATGGCTGTACAGCCCCGCAACCACCTGCAAAAGTAAAATCACCCTTCACTCTCCAGGAAATCGTTCCCTGAGAAAAAAGGAGAAAAAACTAAAACAACTGGCAAACAGAAAAATCGGCAACTGACAAAATTTTTACTATCCAGTTGTCCAAACACTGTAATGGTACAGTGGTGGTTCAATGTGTTACAAACAAGCAGCTCTCTGGTGCATTTGACCCAGACTAACAGCCTCCATCTTCATGGATGTGAAGGTGAAACTGTGGTTATATCAGAAGAGCAACTGCAGGGTAAAGGTTTCTACAGACCGAGCCTGGGACAGCTGGGAAGGAGGAATGTACCCTGCACGTGGATGAAGTTTGACCACACACATATTAGTCCAAAATCTGCAGGTCTCAGTACCTCTCCCAAAACTGATATGTGAATGAAAGATGTTCATCAAGGTCCAATATAGATCTTCCCCCTAACTCCTTCACTTTGGGGGCTGATAACAACAGCATGCAAAAACATTTGCAGGAAAACACTTTTGTCTTGATGAGGAATAAGCATATCTTGCTTTACCAAAACCTGTAAATGCACCAAACTTCTCATCTTGTTAGTTAAATTTGTCATAGGAAAATGAAACTACATGTCACAGGTCAGGCTATTGTCACTCTTCCTAGAAAAGAACTGCTTCCATACAGCTGATAGCTGGAATGACACAGGAGGGACAGCATATACCAGACTACTTTGCATTGTGTGGATTTTAACTCCCTTGCCTCTCTCAGCATTATTTTCCCCACCCAAAAAAAAACCAAACAAACCCATGGCTATGATGTCTTCAAAACCACTATACAAAAACATATGGGAATTTCTTTTTGAAACAGTGGTCTTTTCACAGAGTGTTTATGTTTTGTATGGGACACAAATCAGAAAATCATTCAGTCACTACAGCTGGAAAAGAAATCTAAGATCCATAAAGTCCAGCCATTAACCTAACACTGCCAAACCCAGCAGTACACCATGTCCCTAGTGCTGCTAGTGCCATCTACATGCTTTTTGAATGCTTCCAGGGACAGTGATTCCACCACTTCCCTGGGCAACCTGTTCCCTGTTCCAATGCCTGATCATCCCTTGTGCAACATCTTTGTAAAGGAAGCATCTAGTGCATTCTGCAGAGGGGTAAATCTTGGAACAGAAATGCCCACATCAGACAGTAAGTCACTGGCAAAAATGCTTGATCTTTCTGTACTAACAGTTAACCATAAAGGCAAGGTACTGATGCTGTAGCACATTTCCACAGGTTCAAAGATTTTCTGCTAACTCCTTTCATACATGCCCTGTCCAACATCCTAAACTCAAACTGTTTAGGTGACAGAGGAACTCCATCAGGAGACTCAGCAAGATGTCTTGAAAGAGACTTTTTTGTTGTTGTTGTTATTATACAGTGCTAGCATTTAACTCCGTGTTGTCATGGAAATCCTCTCCTCCCTAAGATGTTTAAAGTAAACAACCATCTCTCTGCCTTTCTTCAGTTTTCGTGAATGACAGCTTAACTACCACAGCCACAACTTATCCACAGGTGGTTCTGGCCATTTAGGAGGTATTTCTCATATTTTTTCACTTAAGTCTGGAATAGAGGTCAAGGCATTCCTCTCTAATCACTGACCTTTCTTCCCCTCAATTTCTTTTCTCTGTTAGCTGCTAGGGAAAAAGAACCTCAGTGCTCTCCACTCCTTGATATCTGTAGATGAAAAGGTATCAGTACGAAATACCACACCTTTTAAGACCATGTGCAAGTCTGTATTTAAAAAACACCCAGGTGGTGGTTCATTTACTTCTTCTGGTAAAAGGGAGGTGAAGAAAGGAGCATAAAGGAGCATCTGTGCATAAATGTGTAATATCAGCTTCTTCCTTCATCAAAAATAGTATTAACAACATCTGCAAACATTTGCAGAAAATATGAAAAACACTGAACTTACCATGTGGGAGCAACTATCCTTAACACAAAAAAGATCTTCTCTTCAGGCTGTCCACTAAGACAGCAATGCAAATGACAGTGCAAGTCACCTCTTCTCTGGGCACAGCTCGCTCAGTGCTGTCCAGGACAAAATACTTTGAAATTCTGCCTTAATGGACTAGATACATTATTTGAAGGGAATCACATTTTTTTCTGTGCTCTTAACATTTTATAAAGGAGATATGCTCAGGGGGATCTTATATGATACAAATCTACCTAATGTTCTCCTATTAGAATGAGAGCAAAAAATTTAGAAACTAGTGTCACCATACCTCTTTTGTAGCAGCAAAGAAGAAAGTGGACAAGTAAACTAATCAGCACTGCACACTCAGATAAACCCTTTCCTGCTTTCCTGTGCTATCTGTACCTTACCACCATACTGACAACCAAGGGTGTCCCTAAGGTACCACATAATGCTTCCAGCAAACATCAGCAGGGAGGATGTTTCTGCAGGGCTTTTCAACAGGGCATGAAGCCACGTGCACAGCAAAACAAAACTAAAGCTTAGCAGGGGAAGATGTGGAGCTGGCAGAAATACTTCTGTACTGCTGGAATGAGTGTTGCTCCCACTCATACCAGGGCTACATTTGTCACATCACAAGTCCCTTCCCTGTTTCAGGGCTGCATTAAGAAATGAGAGAGACAGCAAAAATTTGCAAGGAGACTGAGTCACAGCAGCACTGGCTGTAGGAAAATGCTGGTGCCTTGCTGTTGCTTAACTTCATCAGTTCTGGGACAAGCCATGCTGCCCAAATAAATTCTCCCCAACCCCCTAACTTAAGCAGAACTTGAAAGGAAACTCACTCAATACAAGCATATAGAACCCAAAAATTAGCTTTAAGGTAATTTTACACTGCCAAGTAACCTTCTCATTTCTCTTCTCCCTGAAAACTAAATCACAGGGCTCATGTCCCAGACTGGTGGAGTGTTTTGCTACTGTAAGTTTAACAAAAATGTACAACTATCTAATTGCTTCAATATTGAGGTTCTTTACTGTCACCTAAATTTGAGCCATCTGAGACTTCTCTGCTAAACATCACTGACTAACACTTTCAGTGTACTTGTGACTGTACAGTCCATTTCCCAAAACAGACTCTGTAAACTTAGGGAGAAAAGGGTGTTTGCCATTTCAATGTGTACATAGCTATTTTTTGTCAAGTCCTCTGCTCTTCAGATGCTGGGAACACAAGCTTAGAACACTTCAAATATAAAACTGTTCTTTTTGTGGTGTTTTGCTGTCAACCTAAGTCACAAAGCACACCACTCAATAACCAAAACATTTCAGCCTGCAGCAACCTCCCTGATTTATTCTAACTCAGGGAGTTACTCCTTTAGGTTGAAGCCATTGGACTGAATAAAGCACAGAAATTCCAATTTTTAAAATATTTTCTGTGGTAAAAATATATATACAAAAGAATTACCTGGCATGAGTGTGATGCAAGTTGTCTAATGACACAGGAGAAGTCTGTTCTCTCCAGCTCCCCTGTGCTAGGTCACAGACTTGGATAAGTAAGGTAAAACCAAGGGTAAGAAAGCACTTTCCTCTGCTGCTGAGTCCCATATCTATCCTGTCTGTGCCTAATTTTCACTTGAGCTAGGATCAGGAAAACAAATGTCTCCTCCATCCATGAGGAATGTCAGCAAGTTCTTCCAGATCAGTGAATGGAAAGTGGCACACCAATGCACTTTGTTAGCCTTTTAAATGGAAAATATCTTTGGTAATCATAAAACTAGCAAAGAAATAAAAATAGTAAATGCTTCAATCAATAAAATAAAACTGTCTGGAGCAGTATCAAACCCAGAGTTATCATCAGCACATAAATATTGGTCTCATTCAAGGTTTAATACAGCATAAACAAGGTAACAAAAATAAAAATTGTAGGGAATGGAATGGCATCTTCAATTGTTTATGAATTATAACACTAACCAAAAAAAGAAAGAACAGAAAGAACAAGTGTGTTGGAAAACAACTGTTGAGTTCACTATACATCAAACCCAATTTTACTTCTGGGTTCTCAGAATGGAGCATTCCAATTTTCACACTCTGAAACAAACCATACGAGAGCTTTAAATGATCCAGATGGGATGCCTTTTGTTAAAGCTTTTGAAATCAGCACTATAGTTCTGTTTCATGGATGAATTTTGGTTGGTGTGTTATTGCAATCAGTAATGCTAAAACAGTCTGTCAAGCTCTCAAGTAGAGAGATGACAGAAGAGAGAACTAAGGGGAATGAACACACACAAACACCCTTTTAAAACCCATAATGTATCATGACCTTTTTTTTTTTTTTTTGAGGATATGAATCGAGAAATAAAGAAAATGCAGATGCTCAGGAATGGCCTGGCTGGTAAATCACAGCTCATCATTCCACACACTCTTGAATTTATGGATGCAATCCTGTGAGAAACAAATAAACTGTATTTCCTATGTATAATAAACTGCAGGCTGGACTCAGGATCCTAAGTATTTTCTAAAACAAATGAAACATTACTTTCTCAACACAGCAGTCCAAGTTATACACTTAATGAAAAGATGATAGCATAATTAATTAACCCTAATTCTCATGGTTTTACAGGAAATAGGTCTAGTCAAGCAAATTTGCTGCCGTTTTCTGACTGAACAATGGGCAAAATTGATCTACAATCCCAGACTTCATGCACCCAGACACGTGCATAACTAGAAACTCTGACTGTTTGTAAAAGCACTTACACAAAATCAATGCAGCTGATGCCAAATCGATTAAAAAGCAGCTGACAATGAGTTCATACACATGAATGAAAACCCTCTAATCATAAATGGGCTTCATCATCTGAGAGTAGGCTTTTAATGGGGCCTACAGGGATCTGGTTACAAAACTGCTTCGTGTCTTCATGAATGATCTGAAAGAAAATAACAATCAATTTTTGGTAACAGCTGGAGAAGAGTCAAAATTCAAGGGGGGGAGGGCCGATAAACACAACTGTGGATGTGCCAATTATTTAAGTCATCTTGAGTTGCCTGACAAAGAGGGTTCTTCTGAACTACAGTAAACCCCTGCAGCCCTATGAAAAATCACAGGTGTACCAGCAAAGATTAAGGAATAAAGGATGAGGATCTGCGGTAGCAGTGAAGTCCTTAGGCAAGTACTGTACTTTGTCCCAACAGCTGCCCATCCATCAGGAGAAAACACTGACAGATTAGAGAGGGCTTGGATTCAGGAAAATGATACAAAATTTATCTGAGATTGAGGAAATGAAACAATACCAAAGACTCTTTTATGCCCAAGAGAGCTCAGAGGTGACTTGTTAACAACATTTAGGTTGTTACAGAGGAAAGTGGTTTCCAGTCACAAAGTGTGCTTTAACCTAGGAGAGAAAAGACATAGAAATATCTAATGGCAAATCTAGATTCAGACTAAAACACTGTATTTAACATATCCAGACCTCTTCCTAGGTAAAAGAATTTCTCGTTTACGTTGCTGTTCTCAACAAAAATGGGGGGGGTTTCACCAATGCAGGGGACACGTATCTGTTAGACATGAAAACAACTGACATTAAAATTAAAAATAAACCAAACTCCTTTCTATAGATATAAAAAGTTCTTTGAGGCTTCACCAAAGAGATGATGCTGACTAAACCATCCCACTGAAAGATCGATTTCCTAAGAAAAGGCAAGTACCATATAATAAGGCCTTGAAGGGGTACAGCAGAGATAAACAAGGCATGCAGGGGGATGTCCTGCAGCCCTCAGCTGCTGCTCCTGAAAAACCTCATTAGTTGTAACACAAGACTTGCAGGTAGATTAAGTGCTTATTATCTTTTTGAGTAGTAACGCTTCTGTTGTAATCACGACCGTCTCAGGATATGGGACAGAAAGATTGGTAGAGAGATGCACCTTTCGGAAAAAAACATGCACACTTTTGGGCACACACAACACCCTTGTGCACCCACAGGTGCAAGGTAAGCTATGGAGCAGAACAGGACGAAAACCAGAGGAATAATGATGAAAAAGGAGGTGATGGTTGTGGTGGTGAAAAAGAGATGGATGCTGGGGAATTCCTCACTGGCTTTGGTACAGCTTGCCCTTGCCCCACACTGGCCCCTGCAACCCCAGCACCAGCTGCCACTGCCTCCTGAGGACAGCACCAGGGCTGCAAGGCTCCCTGCACTGTCAGCACTGTGCAGCTGCTTTAATAAGTAACTGCACTTAATTCATTAACTCCCCAAGATTAGCAGAAGACGCATGCCGCAGCCAAGACCAACAGAGCCAAATAAATTCAGAGTTTTCATGCCAAGTCACAGAGTTATACCAAGCCAAAAGTATTTTTTTTTAAATGAGGAAAACATTCACTAAGTACTTTTCATTCTTCAGACCTCTGCAAAACCCTCTCTAGGATTTGCTTTAAACAAGGCTTCTCCCAGAGCAAGTGCCAACAGAAAACATGATGAAGACTTTTTATTTTAATGACATTATTTTTAATTGCATAAGAGAGTAGATGCTCAGCAAAAAGTCAGTTTCAAATTCATCTGAATAAAAGTAGCAAAATGCTGCCAGACCTAGTGAAAAACTGCCAGGGTGGATGTGGGTGGAAAGGAGATTCTTCAAGAAAATCCTCTGATACCACCTTCCCTGCTTTGAGGGATCAGCCCTGCCCGCACGGGGCATAGCACGTACCCAAGAATGCCTCTCCACTGAGCACTTGCAACCCCTTTATGTCCATTAACATTATGGTCACTGCAAGAGGGTTCTGTTGTACTGCAATTCCAAACAAATGCAGTCTTGTGTTAATGATTTCATGCTCGCTTAACTTCGCCGCTGGGCACCAGGCAGGTCAAGAGCCCTGTGCGTTCCCAAGCATGCACTTTGCAATAATGAACTGCTGGCCAGGAAATAATAAGTTAGAGAGTCTCTGTGAAACCAGCCTGGCTTTAAGATATGTATGTACACAAACCCATGAAGAGATGCTGCACACACAGATTGCAGGAGGACTTACAAAGAGACACCATCAATTAGAAGCAACAGGAGGTGGCCAACACAGTCGCTTCTCCTGGGGGTCCTCCTTTCACTCCAGCTGTGCCCACCGAGTTGCTACACAAGCTTATCCCAGCTCCCTGCCCCACCAGCCACTGCATAAACCCATCCCCAGTTCAGTGGGCACTGGGACCTCAGAGAGCCCTCTGCTGTCCCCATTGCCCCAGGGTGATCATTCACCAGCTCTGGGGCTGGCATCCAGTCAAAACCAAAGAGTGCTCTGGGGCAGACCCCACATCTCAGGGTCCAGCACATACACCAGGCACAGCACCTGCACACATCGCATCCCTGGTGCTGAAACCAAACACCCTGCCCTTTTGACAGGAATAAAAACAGCAAGCTAATCCACAACCCAATATGATAGCTGTTCTTTAAGAAACTCCCCCAAAGTCTGTGCTTTTCAAGTGGCAAATGTATTATTTACCTAAAGAAATCGTATTTCTATTACATATCTAATATACATTAACATAAGCTTTGTATGAAACTTGGATGAATGTATTCCTCTACCAGAGCTTAGACATTAGGATGCCAATAGTTTCTTCAAATAAAAAGGCAGAGATATGAAGGCTGACAGCAAGCTCATCTTTTAAATACTCAATTCCCAGGGAATTATAAAACTCAAGAACTACAGTGCATTACTTCACAAAAAAAGTAAGGAAAAAGTAGATTTTCTTATAAAAGGTGACACACAGTAAAGTGTAATTCACACAGTATAAGAACATAAAACCATGAATAATAACCTACTATTAAGTACATATAGAAGTTATTATTAGGGGAAATCACAGATTTTCTTTTCATTATGAATTTGGAAAATTCTGAAAAGAACTTGAAAAGTGACAGGACTGTATTAAAAGAAGTTTCTCCCAAGTGCAGCTCCTTTTAAAAAGCCTTGAAGGTAAGAATTTATCTATATCTTCTGTGACTCAAAAAACCAGAAACCAGTGAAAATTGGGAAGGAATGTGATCATGGCAATCCTTGGTGAGGTGGGCTAGGACAGCGCCAGCCTGCTGTGAGTGGCTGCAACCTCTGTGTCTTGGCCATCCCAGTCCTCAGTGCAACACCCTAGTGACAAACTCCCCTCCTGAGGTAGTCCTGTCTAACATGGTGTGCCAGAGGAGCACAAAGACCCAGTGGAAACCAGCATTGCTGCTGGAGAGGATGCTCTGGCCTTCTTCACCACCTGCAGCTGCTCCTTCCTCTCCCGTCTGCTCCTGCCAGCATGAATATTTGGATGCTGTGCAGTGAGCTGGGTCAGGGAACTAACCCATATGAAAATTAACCCATGATGAAGTATAATTAATTTCCCTTTGGTTTTGCTCCCTCATGCAGCTGGGCAAACCCCAGCAGCGACAGGAGAGAGAAAGGAGATGGAGAAAAAGCACTGAGAGCAATACATTGGGTAGGGAAGATCAGGACCCCCTGCCTAGAAGCAGTCTGGCAGGACAAGTCTGAAAATGTTTAAGCCAGAGGCAAAAAAAGCTTCAGATCCTATACCTCTAAATACTTAGACAGAAATAAATCAGATGTGAAGTTTATATTTTACATCACTGCCCTAAAATCAGTGGAAGCAAATTTCTGAGAGGCGGCAGGAGAAGGGAGGCTGGTGGTGAGTGGGACTAGACCAGCCATCTCTGTGGATCCAAAGAAATCCTGCTGGGACACACGACACCACACCACCACAGCATTTGGGAGAGCCAGTGACATGTGTCAACACTCAAGGGGACCCCAGAAGTTCCAGTGTTGTTTGATCCCAAATGCTCAGCCTAAACCTGCTCCCCCTTGCTTGGGTGATGCTGCATTCACTGCAAGACAACCCATCCTGTAATGAGGACTGCCAAAAACATGATAATACCACTGGATTGAAGTATCCCAGTATACTGCAGGTAACACTTTTTCCTTCTCACTCCTTTGCTTTTCAGTCACTTCCCACCACGCACTTTTTCCAACCATACCACTTATGTGACAGCATGATGTTTTAGTTTTTCAGCTTTTTTTGACACTTTGGCAAATAAGCCACTCTGATAAACATGACTTCCCTGCAGAAATTACAACTCTGCATCCTGTGCCATTTATGGCTGTCATGACTCTGAGGGCAAACTTTACAGCAATCCTTGAAAATCAAATCCTTCCATTCACTAGCTTTTAGGACTATTATCCTATCTATCAATTTCTTTATTTTCTTGCTCTAAACTATTTTTCCTTTCTTCTTAAAACCTCTGCATAAAAATTCTCCAATGTTTGTAACCCATTATCCATAAAAAAAGGGTACATTTCAAAACACCAATACATTTGGGATAAAATTACAGAGAAGTATATTTGCATAGCCAACTTCCATATGGCAGAGAATTTAGCTCCCTGACTTTGTGTCTGCCATTGAGATATGCAAGCTGCTGTCAGGTGTGTAGACTGATGAGGATTATGGTATTGGAGTGGAGGCTCATTATAAACATACTAATTTAGTACCATGAAGGTGGTAAATGCAGCACTTCTGACAATGTGAGTACTAGGTCACAAAAGACAAAAAAGCTGCTACTTTGGAGTCCATAATTAATAACATTGCTTATGATGGCCAAACCAGTGAAGTAGAAAAAAGATTAAATTTTTTCACTGGATCACTGAATGCCTGCCAGAAAGATAGCACTAAAATCCAGGCAGTTAAGTTTTCTAATTCATAGCCAAGAAGTTTGACCCTAGTTCATAAACCAATAAAATACCAGCATTATATCAAGTAGGCTACTTAATATTCAAGAAGCCCTTTCAATAACAAGTATTTTCCCAAAACTGCTTTTTCCTCTTTCCACAGTAATTTAGAGCCACTCTAATGAGAGAAAGTTGAAATTCAAAACAGAAAATCCTACATCTTAAGAACTGGCCAAAAACCAGGGAGTACCTACATTAATCCGGAAATATTTTCTAATAACTCTAGCATGCAAAGAAGCCTTCTGTATTTTTGTTTCTCCTACACAGAGAGCAAAAATGAATAAATGAAAGAGCTGGACTACAGAAGGTAAAATTTTGTATGAGCTACTAAATAATCTCTCAGTTTGCAGACCATAAAATTGCACAAAAATCAGTCTTCACATAAGCTGCGGAGTTTACATAAAGCTGAAAAAATGTTTCACATCAACATCAAAACATAAAATAAGATTATGTCTTCTGTTTGATAATGGACCTGCAAAGCAAGAAAATCACTCTTCTTTAATCTTTCAGTTCAGTCTACAATAGAATACAGAAAGAGAATGGTAAGATTGTATGCAGAGGCTGCTATGCAAATAGGAAGCCAAAATCTCATCTGAACCCAAAGTGAAATTCACAGAATTGAGAGTATTTTCTACTTTCAGCAACAACTAACTGTTCTAACTTCACACTGACAACTGTGGAGAATTTGACCTATATTTTCTAAGAGAAATTTCTGCTGTTAATAAAACATGTATTTTTAGATTTCATTCACTCTCTTTGAGCAACCTAATAGTTTTAAAATAAAAATACTATAAAGGAAGCCCCCCTACCCATATCAATGAACAGCCCTCAGGGAACGCCAGAGCATTAACCTGCCCAGTAACTGCATTAACCTTTCCTGAAGGACATTTTCTCTGAAACTGTGAAAATCTGCCAACGTGTGTCTTCCACCATATCACCCCATGCCCTTCTGTTGTGAAAGGGCAGTAATTACTGTAAAACAACAGTTTAAGGCAGAGACAACAGCACTGATGATTTAATCAGGGAATTTCCTCATAGGCTCTCCCAGTAGGAAGGACTTATAAACACTGCTATCCAAAGTCTTTTCAAAGTCAGGAATAACAAATATTAATTATCTTCCATGGACTACCTTCACGGCTGTGTCTGTAAACTGACATTCAAGAACCGTGAGGATTAATTACAAGTAATGAAGCTCAATTCTGCATCGCACAGTTAAACACACCTCCCTGCAAATGAGTTTGACCTTTCCAGCACCACATGCTCTGGAATTCCTTGCTCAGAAGGGGATTACCTGCAGCCAACACCTTCACATGGGAACCAGGATCACATCAGAGACAGGCTAGGAATCTGGCTCTATATTCAGGCTTTAAAGAAAACAAAATAGGTATTTGACAAGAGGCCATCTTTTAGTAGATGACACCATGTGAATCACTGACAATTCAACAGGCTTCCTGTGGAAAATTCGTGGTAACACTTGTGCAGACTTGCATATTCATGTGAAAGGTGTATCTATACTAACACACAGCTCACTATAGAGAGGCTTGGGCTGTGAAGCTTGAAGCTACCCCAACATCAGAATGAAACAAGATTAAGATCACTGCAAGACTAAACTAAAGAGTGGATATATTATTGACCAACTATTCAGTCCTTGTAGCACACTGAGAAACATTCCCATATGCTCAAGTGATGCCATTAAACAAGGACCAGGATGAACTCTCATAATGCATTCCATGGTGGCATTTTGGAAAAGAAGCAAGACCATAGGATTATACAGAAATATTTTGCAAAGCAAACATGAAAAATTGTATCTAATGCAGTTATTAGTTTGGAGACACATGATTTTTGTAAGTCAATCATGGCAAAACACACCTTCTGCATTTTGCTTGTACCTAAGATGCTGCAGCCTGGAATTTATGGACACACAGAATATAAAAGAAAGCATTCACCAAAAGATTTCATTGGCCTCAAACGTATTATTTTGTGTCACCACTTGAAAAAAGAAACACATTATGAAAGTGGTTTGAAACTAAAAAAAAATCAATGCTTTAAGGCTTTTCCACAGTCATGCTGATTCAAAAAACCATGTCTTAAAAGTCACATTTGACATGAGAATTTAATGACCCTGATAAACTTAATCCTCACAAGTAGAGAGAGTCACTTCCTTGCCCTGGAGAATGTGGACTGCCTCCTCCTTTAATGTGCTCACTTCTAAGGCTGGGAACTGCCTGGTTGCTGACGAGTATTTGCAGGTCAGTTTGCATTTTTGTAGACTTTAGTTGCTGCCTTAAGTCATCACTCCCAGCAGAGAAGAAACAGTTTTAAATGCCACAAAATTGACAATCTCCACTCTAGCAGAGGAAAGCCACTAAATCTGACATCACTTCTCATCACCTACGCTTTATAGGTCAGACGTGTCCAACTGCAAGTTAAGATTAAAAGTGGCTTGCTACTAATCTTAGCACAGACATTAGTGCCGCTCTAATACACTGTCTGTGCAGCAGGGTGGGAGATGAAATAATCAGCTATCTGGCTGGCCTCTGACCTTGGCTTGGAAGTGTGTGGGGGTGGGAGCAGCATTAAAAACATATTTAATGATCTCTGCCAGTTTGAGTCAAGTTTAGTAATAATTGTAGCAAAAAATACAAGTAGTCTGACTTGATCCTTCAGAAGATGCTGACAACTCTGACTTATGTCATTCTCAGTCAAATAAATACCATTTATATAATACTTCTTGAAACTGGCATGTCTCCTGCTTTGTCTTGCAGCTGCTAGCATGACTTGGGATTCAATGCTCACAGCAGCTTTAAAAATTTTTAATGAATAATTACACCAGCCAGTTTTCCATATCACTTTAACTTCATCAGTATTATTACCTTTGGAGATATTCATGTAGACATCCCAGTGGAGCATTTCAAGAAAGGCCAAGGATAACATATTTGGATCTATAAATTTAACATGGAACTGTTTCCGGTGATTTCCCTAAGGATCTGTTCCCTGGGTGCATTTTTTTAAAAAAACAAAAACAGAGATCCCTCACTAATAAAGAAGGAAGATGAAATCGTCTTTTTCCTTCTGTGCATCTAAATGAATGCAGATGTCTGCAAATATTAAGATTTCTTGGAAAATCAGTGACCATAACAAAAACCTTTTGCACCGCTTGATGAGCAAAAAAGCCATCACTGAGCTGTGAACCAAATTTATAGAGCAGAAATACTTGTCGACTTCATTTGGGGGAAAAGGTCTGAGGTGTAAGAAAATCCCAAAGATAATTATTTGCATCATACGGAACCCTTCAGTCCCATTTTCTTTTAATTACCTTCATCACTACGGTGACAATGGGCTTTTTGTTTCATTCTTTCAACTTCTTGGACTGAGTCCTGATGCCCTATTAACCACAGTACTGCAAATAACAGTGAAGGGATAACTAGCATTATAAAGAATTAGCTCATTCCACCATTTCTCTGCTCAAAGCATCGAATCTGAAGCATCTTGCCAAACCACCCGCTGATAACAAACAGGGGAAGAGCATGTTAGGGGTAAAAATAAAAGGTCTAACGTATTACCACCATCCCAAACACCCATGGCAGAGCCGCTGGCCACTCCTTGCTGCTGCTGAAAGGGGAAATGCTGCTGGGAGTCAGCTGAAGGTCGCCTGCTGCTGCTGCTGCTGCTTCTTAGAATGCAGAGCTAGTTTAAGCACAGATGTGATTTGAAAAACCTGCACAGATGGTTTTTGCCAGTGACTCTTCAATAAGTTACATTTATATTCACTTAAGCTTGGTGTAAAACAGCAACATTATCATTAAAATTAATGAATTCATGCTTTGGTTTCCTGTAATACTTATTTTGCTGTTGACTGACTTACCTACTTCTTTACTGTCTATTAGACAACAGAAGGCAAATTTTCACCATCTAGACTATTCTCAGTTATCTAAAATTCTTCACTAAACAGGAATGTTTATTACCATGAACGCATTGTGGTTAAAATAAAACAAACACAGATTTCCTGGGAGAAAGATGGCCAAAGTCTGAAGTGCAAGCACAGACATAATCCTAATAAGGTTATGTTTGGTTCAAACCAGTGACTCTAGCCTATACATGAACAAAACAGCCTAATCCCATGCTTGATGCCAATGCAGGCCTGGCAATATAAATGATTTAGATATTCAGCTTTAGGTAACCCAGAGCTCAGTTCAGCATGGAAACTGTGACTTAGCTCCTGCCTTAAGTCATTCAGCTAAAGAAAAAGGTTCATTTTCTAAAGTGAAGCACACTGAACATATTCACGTGTCATTTGTTTTCCATTTCCCCAAACTGTCAGATGACAAAGAAATCAGTGTGGTCTTACGGGATTTTTCCTGGTCCCCAGGCCTTGCTGGCTGGGAACACCACCTTGCATCCATCAGCACCCTGGTAAACTGTTGGGGAGATTGCAGCCCAGAATGCCTCATGAAGCTCTTTCCTATCCTCTGTTAAGTCACACTGACAGTTCACCAGAAGGGCGAGGGCAGCATTCATCACTCCAAATAACACTAGCCACAATGTGCACTCCTGCAGCTGCCCCCTGTCCTAATATCACCTCCCTGCCTTACATTTGGACTATAACCATGCCTGAACATGTAACACTTATGTAGTTAGGTTATCTAGGGAATTTTCCTTCAATATTTCTTGAATATTTTATTCCGTGAACACCGTTCACAGTAATTGAATAATCCAATAATTCTAAGCAGTGACACACAGCTTAGTTTCTTTCTAATTTGAGCATGATGATGCCTCATAAATGAACTGGGGAAAGCCAAAAAGTAAAGGCATTTCAGGCAGTAATGAAATCTAAAATGTTCGCCTGCATCTATTTATTAATGTCACTGCAGAGCAAAAAAGCAATAGAGCATCAAAATGAAACACTGCATCTGTGGCTCGCCTATCGCCTATCACTTACACACACGCACACAGCGTTAATTAAAGGCTGAAGTAAAGGTTTCTCTTTATTGAGCCTTTCTGCATTATTTCATGTATAACCCAGTCTAAGATGCTCTGATAAAAGCTCAGTAGAAAAATGTCCGAGCAGCCTGCCAAGAACCACATAGACTTGGCCTGTGGACAAAGCACAAATCCACAACTGTGGAAAGGAAAACAAAAATGAGGACAGAGAGCCAACTACTCTTTCATTTTGTGATATGGAAAATAGAAGCATGTTTTTCAGCAGCTGATTGCTTACATGAAATGTTTAAAACTTGCAGCACAAGCAATTGTTGTTCAGAACCAGAACCATGTTGGAGAGCACTGGGCTCCTGACTGTGAACATCACTTGAGCAGAGAAAGGTGTTACAAGGACCTCTGAAACAGCCCCTCCCCACAAGAGTAACTACTAACCTTTGTGGGGGCAAAACATTTCCTAGGAGTTAAGTCTCCAAGAGATTGTCACAGACTTGTGCTACACCTGTTTGAGTTTCTGTTATGAAAGAGCAGGAAGGTATTTTGACACTGAGCCAGATTTTTGAGAGGAATGCATATGAAGTACCTCTTTACACAGCAAAATACCATATCTCTGTATCTCAGGGTTAGCCATTTGTTAACAACTTTTTTCCTGATAACATCCAGATCAGACAGCTTCAGTCTAACAGTGTCCCTCCTCTAGTTTGCACAGTGCTGAAGAATTTTTATGGTGTTTTATAGCAATCCACTGTTACAGTACAATGTTTTCCAGGACTTCATACACATTTACTTATAGCTAGATTTATAGAAGAAAATTTCATGTTGATCAGCTGACAGTTCTCTACATGCAAAGCAACAGAATGTCTCAATTTTGACATTAGTATGATTTGAGAAATGCTGTTTCAACTGAGAAAGAAAAGTCAGAAGACAGGCAGAAAGAATGAGATCATGAGCCCTTCCCTTAACAACAACGAACTGCCGGAGTGGAATAAGACTGATGGATTTGGGTACTACATTTGTAATACATTTGTGTACACTGGTGTTTTCAGGTAGACAGGTAACCCAGCCTTCTCCTGAAAGGCAGAATATCTTGGGGGGAAGAGAAATTAAAACAGCTAAACAGAGCTTTACTGTCATCTTCTTTTCTGGTTGAACCTTCCCCACCCAAACAAACAGGCAAACCAAAGCAAACTAAACTAAAACAAACAAAAAGCCCCAATCAACCAACCAACCAACCAAAAAAATTCTATTCTACTCAAGTCCTTCATTTGAATAAAAAAATTGATTTGATTTACTTTCTTTTTTAAAATTTTACCTATTTGTATCAGTTAGCTTATATCAACATAAACAGTTTTGAAAACACTGAACCAATTCTGTAGCTGTTTTACACTGAACTGCAGCTTTTGGTAAATAATAAACTAAACCAATTTACTTTAGCTTGATGTCTAAATTGCTGGATGGCCATTGCAAATGAGACCCATTTGGAAAATCCCCCAGAGTAAAAAGGCTGGCTGCCCCCTCTCATGGAATTTATCTCTCCTGTCTCCTTGAAAGGCATTTTTCACCAACCCTCTTCTCTCTGGTATATTGTTGCTGTGTCTTCCCAGAGAACACAGCAGCCTGAGGAGCTCTAATTCCATTTGTTCACACATGTAATTCATCTTCTTGTGCTTCCTAACTGAAGGTACAAAATCCATCACATAACAGGAGTAAAAAATAATTACACAACACCTTCCTGCATGCAGGGTTCATGCACTTAATATCACAATGACCCAAGAGGTATTTATCCTATCACTGGAGTTCATTAAAATACACCAACTAAAGAGGCAATGAATAGCAAAAACACTTGATAGTTACAAATTAAATTATAGTAATTAAGTAGCTTTCCTATGCTTTATTATGGTAACACCTGACAGTGCCCATCAAAGGCCAGAAACCTCACACAAGGAACCACAAGAAAATTTGACCTTTTATCCTTCACTGCTAAAGAAACCCCCAAAACCAAACCAAAACAAACAAAAAAAAAAAAACCAAAAAAAACAAACCCCAAAACAAACAAGGAAACAAACAAAACAACACCAAAAAACCAAACAACAAAAAATACCCATAAAAAACAAAACAAAATAAAAAACCACACCCAAAAACCACCACAACAACAAAAACCCACTCACCAAAAAAAAAAAAAAAAAAAAAAAAAAAAAAAAAAAACCAAAAAAAAAAAAAACAAAAAAAAAACACCAAAAAAACCAACAAAAAAAACCACACCACAAATAAGTAGTTCTGTCATATGAAGACAGCCAAGATGAATTACACAGCTGTTTAGATAATTAGTAGGTACTTTACTAGGAGATCATCATCTACTCCTGAAGTGGAATTACAAAGGTAGTAGGTCACCTTTGCTTAGCCTCCAAAGCCCTCGGAAAAGGGTCAAATAGGAGGACAGAAACAACTTTGAAAACCACTGCCAGCCCAAAAGCTACCACTGGCCCATGGTAAATACAGTAACAAGCATTAAGGCATGTGTCCTGAATTTCACTTAACTGGAGTCAAAAGTTCAGAAAAAGGACAAGTAAAGCACAAGCTTTCTTCACAACTGTACAACACACAAGTGCTGGAGGACTGAGCATCTCAACTTTAACAAAAGGTATGAAGCAGAAGCTCAGAATAATGGCCTTGTTTAATGGCAAAAAAGTACATGAATTCTGTCAGTGACGTTCCTGTTTAAAAGACATACTGCTCAAAAGACAAGGTCCACTTTGCCCTTCTTCTTGTAATCAACAGGATCTTAAAAATACAGAGAACATCTTACAGCCAGAACAGACCACCAGTTTCTCTACTAATGCTTGATGGAAAGGTTGTGCCTGTCATGCACAACATGTCATACGTCCCCCACCATGTTACAAACACAGATCTGCTGACATGTACCTTCCAGAGACCCAGGAGAGAGGGAGGATTTTGCAACTTCTAAGTGTAAAATCACTAGGCTAATTCTTCCACCTCTCAGTCTTTTTTCTTTCATATTATTTCCCTTACATGAATTGCCCCTGTTTTCTAAGCCTCATCCCACTTTTCCATATTCCAACCAAAATTAGGATTCTTCTTTTGTTGTACACTTTTGTACCATTACTGGTACATTTGTGATCACACTATTTAGTGCCTTGTTTCAGAGTGTGGTGTGCTTTCAGATTGCTTCTATGTCTTATGCAAAAATGTCACAGATATGAAACTTTGCTGGAATCCTAGCTTCTTCTCTTACAGCCTGTATGCTGCCATTTCTATTCACCATTTCTGCTGTTTTAGTAAATTTTCTACCCATGTAATAATGGTCATGCATCTCTGATGGAAATATATTTTCATGCAAGATTTCAGGAAATAATGATGTCAAATGTCCAGCCACTTAAGCAGCTGAATATCTGTTATTTGTAAAGGGTCATTCAGTAATAAAGTGAAAAAGAACCTCCAGCAATATAAATATATACATAAAGTAACCAGTCATCCTTACTGCAACAGCTGCTGAGGAAACACAGGATTTCCGTGACTTAAAAAAATTGAAGTGATTCCATCTAGTGGAAAACAATTTCTGAAAAAGCTCTGTATTTTGCTCTGTTTCACTGTGTTAACCCTAACAAGGTGAACAGAACCAGGAATTTTTTTTCCTTTTTAATTTCTTTGACCGTTGTAAATAAAAACCCAAGCCATTCCTCCTGGCCACAGAGTCAATTCATTCACCACAATTCTCCATTCCCATCCAAACAGCATCAGGGCCATGGCATGCCTTAAGAAAACAAACCTTCAGTAGCACACTGCCATCACTCTCATGAGCCTCGCCAGGCTCAGAAAAACCTGGGGAGCTGCTGAGGCCAAGCACCCCAACCCTGCTGCTCACAAATCACCTTGAGGCTCTGAAAGCACCTCTGCCTTCCGTGAGAGCAAAAATCAGCACAGCTAAAGTACTGTAAATACAGCACTCCAGGTGATTTATCAAAATGCAATCTACAGGCACCCAGCTGCTTGTAAACTGTGAGTTTTCCTTTTCATTTCCAAGCATTAGAATGAAAAAAAAAAAAAAAAAACAAAAAACCAAAAAAAAAAACCCCAAAACAAACCCCCAATGTTTTTTTTCCAGGACTCCTTTCCCATGTTAGAGGGACAGCTCTCAACTGTTAACATGAAATCAGAAGAAGTAACACCTGAAATTGTCCCCTGGCACTCCCAGTGATGTCCTGTGATTCCCCCATGGAGTCCCATAAAAGTACTCCACAGTATGCTCCTTCCATGGCCAGTCCCGAGCCAGCAACAGCACACCAAGGTTTGTAAACAGCACATCTCAAAGACCACAGGAAAGACAATGGTCTAGTGCAGTTGAGGATCACCTTGCAAGGATTTCTTCCAGAGATAGTCTGAAGGAGAGAAAATAAACTTGCATTATTTCATCCTACTGTATTTTATCCCTGGGTGGATTACCACCCACTCCAGAACCAGGAAGTTAGACCAGTGTCTTTGCTTATTTCCATCCTCAGACCATCCTCATTGCTCATTCAAGGCTCAAGACTTTTGAGTGCTTCAGAGAATCCCTTAAGCACAGTACAACTTTCGCCTGTCTGGAATGACCATGGTGCAGATTCTGCATTTTGTTTGTTTTCTGATACTACGAAAGGGAAAAAAACCCTTGAATTGTTTATGAGTCTGCAAGGACACAGGGATCTCCCTGCTGTGTGGCCACAGCTCAATATGCATGTTATTGTTTATTAGTGGTGTAATCTCTTTCACTGACAGATGATAAAGTAATACCAACTCAAAAACACATGGTGAAAACTTGTTAAATTAAGCAAACAATGGATTCCAGGTGGAAAAACATTCAATACAGAGTAAGTTACCCTTCAGCTTTTTTATCCTAGAGTGGTCTGGGTTGGAATGCATCTTGAAGATCATCTAGTTCCATACCACTTTTTATACTTACTGGCTTGCTCTCACTCATGATTTTGTAGTTCACTGGCCACACAAACAAAACCGAGGAAATGTTTCAGAAACTGTTTTTACAGTATCATCTATTATCCTTCTCAACTCGCTGTTTCAAACTGCATATACATGGATAAACCTGGTTCCTCTAACTTGACTTAAAAATGCAATCTAAGCACCACACAATTCAAAATAATTGCTTGGTTCCATTAATTCCTACATGGTGACTCAGAGTTTACTGAGCTTCCAAGGAATGACAGGACACAGTGGAATGAGAAAAGGGCTGAGAAGGATGAGGATAGGCTGGGGCTTGGAAAGCCTTCCACACAAGAACACACATAACAGACTCAGCCTGGGCAGCATGAGTATTCACAATTTCTTACTGCACAAAAATTGTTCAGTGAAAAATTATCAGTCAGCAAGCCTGAAATAAATTAGAGGATTATCTTTTTACTGAAAGCATAATTATAACTGAATCTGAATGCTACAGGATGTGGTAATAGCCAAAATTGTATGTGAAAAGTTAAAAAAAAAAAAAAAAA
>WEIU01019311.1:431719-481238 GCA_013389925.1 Aegithalos caudatus
GAAGAAATAAGAGGTCTGTCAGAGCATTTCAGAGAGAAATCCATTACTGACCTCCAAACTACACACGACACTCAGCTTGGGAAACTCCCAAGCTGCTGGCTGCCAGCAGCAGGCAGAATATACCACTGAGAAAGATTGCTTTAAAAACATCCTCCATTTTAGACTCATTCCCTGAGCACCCCACACAGGTCACCGTTAGAAACACGCTACTCAGTGAAATGCGTTTTTGTAGGAAAACCCCTCTTGGTTTTACATTACACTCAAAAACTGAACTGCTCTCAGGGCAATGGTGCCAGAAGAAAAACAGCAGCAGTTCCTGGTGTATGCATGTATAACACATTTGCATTTGCATTTTAAAAGCAGTATGTTTGCCACAGCTGAAATAGTCTTACTTCCCCCAAGTAATTCAGCATCACTTTTGAGAAAAAGTGGCAGGCAAAGAAGTGGACAAAAAAATTCCAATGGACTTAACATATGGGTATCTTGGTAATGTCTAGGTGGCAGAGACTTCCTCCCTACCCTCTCCTGAAAATGCAAAATCAGTACTGTTCAGGCAATTGGCCAGAATTTGTACTCCCCCAGCTCTTGCACCGATCATCTCATGGACTGCATGGAGAACACAGCCTTTGGGCACTGAGAGAGATCCACTTCCACCCTACTCTTCCCCCAGAAACACCAGCTGTTCCTTCCCTCCACACCCACATCTGACCAGTCAGTTCAGGTACCCTCCAAGAAGGATAACATTTCCACTGAGGAAAACATCTTTTGCTTTCTTATCTGCAAAATACAATGTGGGGAGACGAGTTACACTGGCTTCCCTCCAGACTGGGAAAATCCATGCCCAGATCATCCTGCTTAAGGGCAGCTCTGTGGGTGCTACTGGCACCTTTAGTTACGATAAAGTGCCAATCCTGAGCAGGGAAACACCGACTTTGTTCCTGCCAGGGAGCGTGTAGGTGTCAGTGCCAAATCCACAAGTTAATTAAAAACTGTATTTTCTATGGGAAAACAACACGGCCAGCATAATAGAGCTATAATTATAGCCAGGTTTCCACTGGCAACTTGTTAATTGATTCTTACCCTGTTCCTTAAAGGAGAGCAGGGCTGCTGTCACGCCCTCTTTCGTTCCCGCTGCTGTAATTTCTCTAGCAATATTCCCAGCAAAATGTCAATACATTTGTGTCTCTACTCTAAAAGGGGATCAGCATGGTGTTGCATGATATGCAGTGTCCTAAAAAGAAGTTGCACTGCCGCATGGCAAATCAGTACATGTGTAATTACCTACATAATTTTATACAGAGCATCAAAAAAGAAAATATGATAAGTCTCATCTCTCCTCAGCCCTGCTCTGTTGCCATGGCAACTGGACACTTTCTTTCTCCCCCCCATCCTTTTTCCCAAGGGACAAAGAAAACCACCGGAGACTTCACAAATCAGCATACATTAAGCACAAATATTTTGCCAAATGCATTTGTTCACTGACATCTCTTACTTCAGTAATTGTGTGCATTGTGCTCACTAAAGTGAGCTGCTGCAAACGTGGCTGCCTGCTTTCTGCCCAGCACCATCCCTGCAAAACAACCCCCTATCCTCTCCTCCACCTCCACTTCCCTACACATGCTCAGGAAAACTCTGTCAAGCCAAGCTGGGTGGGTTTTTTTGTTCCACTTAGCCATTATTTTCCCATTTACACATGCACGGATGAATGGAGGTGAGCTCAGTTTGAGTCCACCTGCACTGCTGAGTCCTAAATTCCTCTGGTGAGCAACAGGTTGAAGTAAATACCTATGTCCTGTAAGCAGCCTTTCACATGTGGCACACTACAGGGAAGAGAAGCAAGGTCTGGGGTTCGTGACCCAGGTAAATGGAAACTTTCACAGCAGTGCTGCTTGCATCACCTCAGCTGCAGGAGGTTTGTGGACTGGGTCTGGCACAAGTCCTTCCCAGGAAAAGCAGTCGGGTGCTGCCTCCCACCCGCCCTCAGCTGCTTAGTGCTTTGCCAAACTTAAACTGACAGGCTTTCAGAGTCCCTGCCAGGTGTTTGGCTTATACCAAGGCAGCACTTTGCTTTGGTTTTGTTGGATGTGCCTGTTAAAATGATTCTTCTATTCCTGAAAACAAGGCTGGGGAAAATACAATTTTTGTGGGTACTAACCCAACATCTTCAAAATTTTTGTTTCAACAGGAGAAGAGGGTATGTATGAGTAAGTTGTATCTCTTTCTGTTCCTGTGAACTTTCCACTGAGTTTGAGTATTCAAATCCCTCCAAGCCCCACCACGCACATGGAATGAAGACCACCACCCATACTGGTGGATGCTAACCACGTCTGTGACACTGGAATGAAGACCCAGGAAAAGGGGTCCCACCAACCCACTGCACACACCCCTATCAATGCCAGACACTCCCTGGCCTCATGCCCACACCTTCCTGCTGCAGACAGCTAGGGAGCTGCCGGTCACAAGCATGGAAAACAAGACCCAGGTCCCACAGGCAGCACGTGGGCAACAACCAGCCGCCTGTGAAAATGCCCTCCTCAAAAATAATGAGGGTTATCAGTGCTTTCAATACAAATGAAGACAAAATGCTGCAAACGCGATGATGACCTCCTGTGCCAGCTGTCAGGAGGCAATGTGGGACGTGACATTGAAGATAAAGACTTGCTGGCACCCTGCACACCCTGCACCAGCTATGTCCACTTGCGCCAGCAGTCACCAGGCATTGTTCTCGCAGATGTACCAGGCGCTCTCTCATTTCGGGTCATAATTAGCTGCAGATGTGACAGGCATTTCAGATTCTGAATCTGCAGCAATAAGACACTCCACATAGATGCTTCTGCCTCATTTTTACTTGCTAATTTTTAATAATGACTATTTAACTTCATTGTGCATGTCATGTACTATAACGGCCAATTCAGAAATCATCCTAAAGGGCTCTGATTGCTTAAGAAATCTTGCAAATAGCTTTCCAACCTTTTTTTTTATAAAGTGTGTATTCCAAAAATTCAGAATTTCAGATTTTCAGAATATCACTTTGATAGTTCTCTAGAGAGAGGGAAGTAATAAATAATTAGGAGGCACAATACTTTGGAGATACAGAACCAATGCCTCTATTAGAGACATCCCCATCTCACTTTTAAAGGACTTCAAAACCAGCATGAAAAAAAGCTGATGTTATACAGAATATATTTACAGACATCAAAGAGTAAGTCACAAGTGAAAGCTTAATTAAACTGAAATTTGGGTTGATCAATTAATTCATGCATTTCAGAAGGGAAAACACCTTATATAATTCCAAGAAACTATGATAAATGTTGGAAAGGCTAGACTTTCCACAATGAGGCAAAAATCAAATCCCTTCAAAGTTTCAGGTTTTACTCCATCTCAAACCTCCATGCTTTTCCTGTAACCCTTTCACATGATGATGCAATTAGCTCCAATTTTCTAGTTACTTTTGACATGGAGCTAAAGCCAAGTACATGATCCAGTGGAACAAGCTCCCTCTGTGGTTAAGGATACAGTGAATGCTATATTAGAAACGACCTGAAATTTCCTACAGAGTTGTAACTTCTCCATATCAAACTCCAGAGCTCACTCTAAAAGCTGCTTTCCAGCACTGTTTATTTAACATTAAACATGGCAATGCTAAATGTCTCCTCATTTCAGGGAGGGGCTGCAATAATATAAGCTTTGCAGATGCCTGCAATACACAGAGTGAGATTCTTGCAAATTATGTCTGGATATCACTGCCTCTCAGCACTCATGAAGACAGATTATTTTCCAAAGCATGTGTTAAAATGCTGCAGAGGAACACTTTTTTGTTTGCAAACCCAAGAAGTTCAATTAAATGACACTGACTTCTATAATTTCTGCGACCCAATTTTACCAGTTTTACCTGTTTGTTTACAAATTAAAGTAACCCTGAGGAAAGGTTTGCAGTAACATACTTCATGTAAAAAAGGTAACAGATCTTTAACACATATGTACATCATATTCACAAAAGGAAGATGTATAGACTTATTTTGGTTGCATTCCTATACTTCACATATACATGTCTTAAACACGTATCAACTGAATGCAAATTTAGCAAGTGTATGGAAATGGCTTCTGCTTACTAGAAGTATCTGGGGTCAAGATTTATGGATTTCTAAAAAATGTGGATCTGTACTTCATATAAAAAATTACACAAATATTCCTGAAAAAGAGTCTTTTTCACTTTTTTAAGTACTTCTTCCCATTCTATGTGATTTGCCCTCTTGTTATAGAAAAGAATTAATTCTGTATTATGAAAGGTTATGGTGTGTAAAGTCTCATCTCAATTTTAGTTAACCTTGGTGTCTTTAAAAAGAGAGAAGGGTAAACACTGAGAAAACACACTCAGTGCAGAAAATGGGTTTTGACTTCAGATTTGGAAGGACAAGCATTCCTCTGTAGCTCAGATCATCACAGCAGGTTTCCAGGAATAAGTAAAACAAACCCAAACCAAAGCAGGAGGGGGAGTAAATCCTAAAATCTAGGTCAGAGGAAGAAACTGGAGAACTACAAAGCACCATTTTTCACAATCCTCACAACTGATTGTGTGAAGGTCTCATGTCCTGGCACATTGGTGCATATGTGACACTAATTGTGGAGAGAAGCCACAGCAATGTTGCACAAATGGGCTCAAGTGGCATCTTTGGCAAAGCACAGGAGATCACATGGGGGTGATGACATACCTGGCCACACTGAAGAAAAGGTCACCTCAGGGAGACTTCACTTACAGGGCAGCCTGCAAAAAACTTCATTTTCTCAATAGAAAGAAGGGCAAAGGAACAAAAGGGAATCCAGAGAAATTCTGTTCTCAAGGTAATGCCTATAAATATAGAAACTCTTTACTGCATTTTTTCATAAACAGTCAGGCATACAAGTGGTTCTTACACCCCAAATTTTTATGATCCTCTATTTGCGGTCTTCATTCTGCTGCTCAGCCACCTGGTTTTACATTTACAGATGGCTTTGAGATCACAGTTTGTTATCTTATTCAAACATAATTAACAAACACATTTCATCCTCTTGCATCAACAGGGATCTGACTTTTCAATGTAGAACAACAAAAATGGAAAACTTCAGTAGATGGAGCCAGTTATTGCTTTCTGTCATCCACTTAAGAAACATCTTTAATACCTCCTTCTATTCTTGCTGTCTTCCAAATAAGCCCTTTCCTATTGTAATAGGGATACAACTCCTACTTTAAGTCACTATAATTTTTCTTGTCTTTGAATAGAAAAGCCAATTAACTGATGAATGCATCTGTTATTTTCTTATCTTTTGTGTTCAATTAACCACTACCATTCTGAGTGACAAAAACTGTCTCTTACCATCTGCCCACTAGAAATCTGCTTTAAAGCTGTTTATAATGTATCAATCCTTTTCTTTTTTNATAGTGGATTTGCTTTCCTTCTGGCTTTTGCTTTCCTGTTAGCTCTGCCATGAAGCTCACAGCACTGTATGTGAAGCATATAAGTAAGAAAACTGTTGGACATCGTACCTTCTCATTCCATCATCAAACATTGTACCTTCCCATTGCATTGCAACCATACCAAACCAGGGCAAGCATAAATTTAAGAGCTGCATAGGAATGCACAAATAACTGGCATTCCATCAGAAATTTTATTTCTAGTATCTTGCAATCTCTTAATCCTCAAAGCCTGATTTAGGCACTATGAAGAAGGCAGAGAGGCCAGTTGGCTGTGTTGGCCCCATGACCATTTGCCCACCTACAGCAGGGGTGTTTTCCATGTTGTTGGGAAGCAGCCCACAGGGATAATTCATGTTGGGCACCCAACAGCCATTTCTAGCCATTCCCTTTCCCAAAGCAGGTGTAGATGCAGGCCAAGGCTGAGACCGGGTGGCAAAGCCAAGTCTTGGTGGACTGGGCTGACTCTGCCTCCCACCTGCAACCCCAGGGTGGCCCCTTGTACCCACGTGCTGCCTGTCCAAGGCTCATGTGATCACATGTGTTTTCACAGGTCTCAAGATGGGAGCTGTACTCAGCCCCAGGGTGATGGCAGCCCCACTCTTTCCCTGCAAAACTAGCTGGGACTTGGCTCTGAGGCTCGAGGCTGGGGCTGGTGTGGCACTGGCTATCCACTAGTTCATATCAGATGCTTCCAGACCAGCATTTGAGTGATCCCAACCTCTTCCAATGAGAAGCATTTCTGTACCCCTTCTGTGAATACAAAAGCAAATTAACTTATGAAAACAGCTGTTCTTTCTTTTTCATGTATGTTTAACTATTTACAATCTATTCCCTGGCTAAACTTACAAGTGAAGTCAGTCATGAGAGCCTTGATCATCCCCAGTTTACTTTTTTGCTCTGTCTGGTTCTGGCTTTGATTGCTCCAGTCAGCTCTTCCTGAGCCAGTGCTTCAGCACCCTCCTGGGAATAACTGACTCTGGGGAGTGCTCCCCCAAAGGGTATGGCTGTCTATGCTCCATGCAGCTTTGTAATGTTCCCAACAGGTTTTGTGTGTTCAGTTTGGGTCTTACAGCATCATGCCATGCCCCAAATCATGCAACATGCATATTCAGCTTCATGAAATAAAACCATTGCTCCAACAAAAAAGAAAAAAATCCAAATACAGAAGGAAAACATAAAACCCACCATGCTTATACTGCAGGACTACTTGAACACCACATGGGACCCCAACGAGATTCATCACGGTTAAGTTCTAAGTGGCCTTGGATGCACCGGGTGTGCTCTGGATAGAGCTCACCTTAAGCAACACGGGTGCAAACCAATCTGTTACTCGGCCTCAGGGCTAAAGGTTAGTCCCTGGCTTTCTTCTATGTTAGTCCAGTAGGTCTGAGATATAAAAGACTCTTTCATTCAGTCTGCCAACAATACAGACATTCAGTATTTCAAAGCACATTGTCCAGCTAGTAACTCCTAGCATCCTTTTTCGTACTTCTTGGAAAGCTGTTCCTTGCTGCTTATCAGGAGTCCTGTAACCACTCCAGACTGCATTGCCTTTCTTACATGACCTCTTCTAGTACTTCTTTGTCACTAACACTGAACTTTTAACAATGCCAACCCTTACAAAGCAATTGTAAAATCCTTTTCTCTGGGGAGAATGCATTGGTTAGCACAGCAGGCCAACTTTCAGGTTTTGTGAAAGCCTGTCTGCGCCTCAGTTCATTAGGTATGACAGAAAAAAAAAAAAAAGATTCTGAGGATGAAAACATCTGCATCCCTTCCCTTTTTACACATTATGATGAGAACACATTTGGCACTTGTATCAAAACTGGATACAGCTTCATGAACCTGATTTCATACACCCCTAGAACTGTCACCACGTAATCCAACGACGACGTGTCTCCACTCTTCAGTCCTTCCAACTGCAGAGTGGATAAACCCATAACAGTGAGGGAAGAATTACAGGTGGCAAAAGAGCTCAGTAGCCCTGAATGAGAATGAGAAGTTTGTGCCAGAACAGTGAAAAACCATTAGTAACTGGAGCTTTGTTACTTCCTACAATGATGTCTTCACTTGCCTCTGCAGGATTTTTATTCAAATTATGTAGGAAAACAGTTCTTCACTATTTCTACAGAAAATAAACCTTCAATTTTTTTCTCAGTTATTTCTTTAGTTGGTACCAGAATAATTAAAAACCTTTAATGTCCATGATTTGTCTGCATTCTTTGTTTTCAAATAATCTCTTCTCATCTATGAAGAAACTTTGTCATCTATTTTCTCAAACTGCAAGAGATTTATAGTAGCTAGGGATTACAGAAAGGTTGGGTTGTTCTTCATTTCTTTTTAACAATCTCAGTGTCTTTTGCAGAATCCTTAATCTTGTCTTTCTGTAGATGAAAATTATCAACTGTTATATTTTATTATTGCTTTACCTGTTTTATTTGTCCCATGCATCCTGGTTTTTACATTCCTTTTATAAAAATCTATAAAAAGATAAAATATATGGAAGAGAGATAACTATATAATGCATTCCAGTGAAGATTTATCTATCATTTACTAAGTTCATTTCAAAATCCCAGCATTTGTATCAGTTTTGTTTCCATCTTCTATAGAAGCCTCCATCAAAATATTACTTCCTTCTTGCAAGGGAAACTGTTACCATGGTATTCCCATTATTCCTAACAGAGACTGGGGGAAATTTTGTTAAGCTTCTTAGAAAATTTTCTTAATTCCAACACAAAGGTTTCCTGAAGTAGTTGCAACAGAACTTGTACCTGTTTTGCAGGCTGAGGGCAAAGGGGGACAGGTTGGGGGCTGGAGAGACTCCTGCACTCAGTACAGGTCCCATTTGTTTCCTTGAATTATGATCGTGTTTGGGCGAAGACCACAAAATTTCAGTGCGGTATGGCATAAAAAAAGTTTTTCCATATCATGTCTGCTTGCATATGAATTTTAAATTCTTCTATTACTCAAAAATGGAAATTTTTGAGTGAGAGAAGCTACTTTTCTTGACTCCTTGTTGTGCTGTGGCCTGGCTGAAAACACTATGGAAAAGCATGGAGAAGCATCTGCAGAAAGAATGACATTAAGGAAAGATGAAGGGCTTCTAAATATGTGATTAATGGATATGATCACATCTGCAGAGAGTGATCCTGCTCCCTGGGAAAGGCAGGAGAACTCAGGGAAAGGGCTTGGGAAGCTGGTGGGTTTGTTTCCAACTTTGAATGCTGCAGCAGCAGTAGGGCTACAAGAAGATACAGGAAAAAAAGCTGCAAAGTGCTGAAAGACACCATCAGGTGCAGCTCCCTGCTGCCCAGTCTGGCTCCAGGGAGAGAAGAGTGTCAGAACTTCTCCTGAGAGCACCTTTTGTGGTGGAGCCTTTTAAAACCTTTTCCTCTGGAGCACCTGGGTGACACCACCAATACACAGGCTTGCCTAGGTTGTCTGGGCATCCTCAACGCTTATGTTTCCTCAAGAAATTGGAGCTCCTTTTGTATAAGTATGCTGGCTAAAAACACAAGCTCTGGTCCAGCTACTGGCTTGGGGTTTGTTTGAACCTTCCCCAGAGCCCACAAATGACACCTGTCCACACTGATAAGGAGCAGTTGTGGCAACAGCAGCATCATCACACCAGGGAGGCATATGCTGCCATCAGATGTCCCACTGAAACAATAATAACCCTGCAGATTCCACACACAGGGACAAAGGATGGGTATCTTCCCTTTACAGAAATTTATCTGGGGGCGGGGGGGGGGGACTTTGCTTCAGTTTAAACTCACATTAATTCAATTTGAATTGCATTTTCAAAATAAGAATTTAACTCGATCTTGTTTTGAAAATGTCAAAAGGAAATGTTTCAACCAATGCAAAATTATTACTTTTGTTTTATATTTAGCCAAAATGGTTCAGCAAGCAGATTCAGATGCCCTAAGACTGTCCTTCTGGAAAACAACAAGCCAGTAGGACAGCAAATTTTTGCAGAGCACTAGCCTGGATTTGGTTTTGTGCAGCTCTGTCCTTGCTGCAGACTTATCTTGAACTATTTTCACTTCTGCTCCCCTCTCAAACTGAGCTCCCACTTTAGAAAATGGCAGAATGCAAGCATCAGGATTAGTGAGTGGGATGATTTTGTTAGCAGTGCAAACATACTAGAGTGCTAACAAGATGGTCAAGTGAGGTTTTTGGATGAAGACTTTATTTGTCAAACACGTAGTTTCAGAATGACGAGAAGGATTCACAACTTCCACTTAAATTTAAAAAATAATCTGGTAAATATTTGATATGTGTTACATTGCAAAATATTTTGGAGAACTCCAACTGCTCTGTTTTACCACTTTTTAAAAAAATTAAAACCCAAAGGTTTCTCATCTTTCATTTTGATACACCCTTCACAAGTGGCAGTTAGCTCTTGCCAAATGTCTCAAAATATCATTTTGCATCAATATTGACAAAATCACCATCCACTGCCTGTTCCATTGGACAACCAGAACAAGTGTCACAGTTATCTGGTGCTGGCTATGGGATACAAATATGACCTCCTGCCTGATGGGTGGCATCCCTGGTGTCACAGCCCTCCCTGTGGGGCAAGGGATCAGTGGCTGTTGTTGTTAAGCCAGTTTATCTCTTCCTGACCTGGAGGGTAACTGAGCAGCCTCAGCACTTCTGGGGGTAGAAAAAAATAGATTTATCTGGCACCGCTCCATCACGAGCTATTTGCTCACTAGCTAATGAAGCAGAAGTTTTGTTTTCTGGCTCTCCCAAGTCTAACTCACCTCTGAAGGCTGTAGCAGCAGATGAGACAAATGTGTGACAACAAACTGTTAGGGGTAATTTTGAAGCCTGGAAGTATTTGTGTGTCAGAGAAAGCTGGCTGAGCTGCTGGCCTCTGCTAAGGCAGCAAGCAAGAAGAGGAAACCCCAAGGGAAGGCTGATCTGATGCTGGTCCCCAGCAGTCTCTTGTAGTTGCCACAGGCAGCAGTATCCACCATGGCAGAGACACCATGAACTGTGAATTCCTCTGCAATGTCTACTGTAAGTCATATTTCAGTGAATCACCATTGCAATCCCCTTCTGTACTAGATACTCAACATCTACTCCAAAATAATGTTAAAAATAACTGATTGACTTCTAATGAGCAGATGGCTCCTAGATCCTTCCCAATTTTTCTGCACCCCATAAAACTTGGGCTTTTTTCTTTAATATATATACTCTGTGATAGTAAGGCATTAGAAGTATTGAAAATACAGCAGTTAAAAACCTGATGTAATAAAATACACCCTCTGTCTCTAAGTAGTCACTGAAACTGCCAGAGCTGTTAGTCCCACATTAATGTCCCAGCATTGCACAGAAATTAAACAGGTGAGTAAAGCTTTTCAGGCTCCTTCTGCACAGCAGGTACTCAGATGGATAAACCTTTGGGGGACACAGCTGACTGGATGCTGTATCTCATCCTCCCAACTTCGGCTCCTGCACAGAGCCTCCAAAATCACAGTAATGTCTACTTTTCCTCTGCTGCATTTACCAGGAAAATCAGCAAGGCTGACTGGACCTGGGCTCCTGGCAGGCTTCAAGAGCTGCTGAGAAAGGCGATGGCACAGACAGGAGGGAACCAGACCCCGTGTGTACATGCCAGTAGGCAACAGCCTTGGGGGCCTGCACCCAGGCCATGCTTAAACTCTTTTCTCAAAGGAGGCCAGCTGGTCAGTCAGGCAGCTTGGAAGAAGAACAGTACATATGGAGCAGCCACTATCTGTCTAGAGAGAGAGCTCAGAAGCAGTCCAGGAAGATAGCTATGAGACAGTGCTGGTTCACCCTTTTGCTCTACGGACCTAATAAATTATGCTTTTCTTGTGGGGAAAAATCACCAACCCCAGCTTACTTATATATGAATCTGTCTCCAAGAAGAGCTTTTCAACCATCTTTAGGCATTAAACAGTATTGAGAAATCCCTGACAACAACCTTATTTGTTCAGATTGGGCTGTGCATTTGTTTTGTGAGTTTCTAAACATTTGCTAAGGAAAACGGGGCAAATGCACATCTTCAGTGGGATCCTGAATTAATAGCTTGCAGCCCATCACCTGGTTAAATGGTCAGGACACCAGATTGCTGCTTGCCCACACAACACCATGTCCAGGCTCTCACACAGGTCTCTCACAATCAGGAAAGAAGCATAAAGTGCCTTGAAATCAGTGGGAGACTGTTTATAAAGCTGACTGTGTGATAGTGCCCTTCATCTTTGCTTCAGCAGTAAGGACATCAAGGTCTTTAAGCCGTGTACAAGGCAAGCAAGCCTGCCCCCAGTCCCTTGCAGGCTTAGAAACTAATGGTGAATTCAGATATATCATCCTAAGAGACAATTAAATGACCTCAAAGTTGCAGCAGCTCCAGAGGCATCATTGCTGGCTCTATTGTTCTTTAATATGTCATTCAGAGAAGGTCAGCAAGCTCCTGCAAGAGACATTTGAAGGACTTGCTGAAGCAGATTGCTGTCTCAAGAGAAGATTAAATTATGATTCCTTAGACTCCAGTTTTATCTTTGGGTGGGTGATTTGTGTGGAGGGTACAAAAGAAAGAAACAGACATCTCAACATTTCTCAAAAGCTTTTAGTTTTCAAGGGACTTACAACAGACATCATAAACTTTGCAAAACAAGAGCAGCGGGTACAAAGATAGCGTCTCACCCTTCCTAGATAGCTTTGCTACACCCCGTTGATGTATTAATGTCACTGAAAAAAACAGCTGTAAATGAGAAATGCAGGTCTTGTAGCATAACCAAACACTGTTAAAGACCTGCTGAGTTTGGAAATGAGAAGTCCTACACTAATAAAAAATTTACCAGTAATGGAGATTAAAAAAAGCAAGGAGATGCCCTTTCCCAGTATCCAAATCTTCAAACTCACTTCTAGAGTGCCTTGAGAAAACAAACTTTGTTTTGTGTCACAGCAGTAAAACCCACAACCAACCTGTGCTGGTTTTTGGTGGGGATAGAGTTAATTTTTTTGATTTGTGTGGAAACTATGTCGATAACTTGGGGGTGTTTTAGCTACTGATGAGCAGGGCTTATGCAGAGTCAAGACCTGTTCTGCCTCTCACCCCACACGATCAGTGAGGGGCCTGGGGGTGCACAAGGAGTTGGGGTGAGACACAACCATGACAGCTCACCCAAATGACCAGACGGATATTCTAGACCATATGAAGCTGGGGGAAGAAAGAGGAAGGGAAAAGTGAGTGGCTTCTTTTTTCATTTTTTCCTACACATTTTAGAGCAGCCTTGAAACATCAACCTGCAACCCACCCAGCTACTGGGAATGACAGGGCAAGGGTGGGTATCTGGGGTAGAGGGTTGTGCTGCTGTGCAGTATTGGTCATCACTCCAACTCCAGTACCCCTGTAAGCACCACCACCCAGCAGAGGTGAGAACTGGAATGGACATCAGCTCCAGACCCGCATAGACTGCCCTGGTTACTTTCTTTGGACATTTTGCAAATCCGCTTTCACCACTTTTAAGCATCATCTTCTAATTCATTTATGGCAGTGGTGGAAACTTACGGATCCTATCCCCTTCTAAAGTAATCTGTTAGGCTTTAACAGTTTCTTTTAGGTTTAGCAGTGTAAGTTCCTATGTCCCTTTTTTCACACACATAGTACATCTGTAAATGAGAGGCTGAGAGCTACATGAGCTCCGAAAACGTGTTTCAAGAAAAGCAACGACAGAACAGCAATTTCACTTAATGAGGGATGCTATGTAGTTTGATGCAGAAGAAATGGGGCCTGCCATTTTTCTCTGATTTCTGTGCACACTTATGTGTGGCTGTGGGTATAAACCCCATTTGTTAATCATTTGTGTACTACAACACACCAGTCTAGGCTGGTTAAAGTACAACATTGGTGACTATGCAGCCAAGACAAATAGGAATTTTGAATTGCATTTAAAAAAACAGAAATTCTGGGTAGCTTCCATAAAGGTGGAAAATAGCTTAATTCAACTGGTATTGTGTTAAGATGGAAATTATTAAATATATTTTTCTTTGGTTATGCAGGCTTCCTCAAAAAGCTATTATCAGCTTTTTTTACAGGGAACATAAAGCGGCTATTTCAGAAAACTTAAATTCAAATTAATATTATCATCAAAGTGCTCAGACATAGGCAAGCAGATGTGATTTTCACACTCATGCCTGTTTCTGAGAGAGGACAAGCCTTTCTAGTACACTTTGGGTAACGTGAAGAATCATGAGAAAATTCCTGATACTTTCAGAGAACAGAGAAAGTTCCTGGTACTTACAGAGAAGGTGGTAGCTGTAAAGCATTCGTAAAACTGAATAGTGGAGTTGGAATCTGAACTACAAGCACTGACATGACAGAAATAAAACCCACTGACTGACGTGGTACTTTATGACAAGAGTTTTGCTGTCCCACACATTATATATATGTGAGGTTCAAATGTACGTGAAAAATTCAGTTAGGGCACTGAAAAGCCCCGGGGCAGGAAGACTACAAGTGCCTTATGGGGTCTGAATCACTCTTTTAGGTAGTCCTGCTCCTTTTGCTGTCCCTGGGCTCATTCTTACCGCCAAGGCAGCACTGAGGGGGGACCTGCCCAGACCATGGGCAGGGAGGGTCCCTCACCTGCCTACTGCTCAAAGCCAGACACCTTGTTACTTTTGATTCAAATACATCTTAAAAAGTGATGTAATTTTCTGTACATGGGCACAAACACCAAAATGAAAAAGGCAGTATAGGAGTCAGTCTGCATATTAGCTAGTTTGATGAATACATCAAAGGGAAAACCTATTCCAGAAATACAAAACCTTATTACAAAACAATGATGAAAACATATTTATTACATCTGATTTAAAAAAAAATCAAGTTTCTTGGATAGTACACCAGATCCTTGTTTGTTTTGGTTTATTAATAAATCGTGATAATTATCCTCCATTGCTTTGCTTGTAAGAGCTGAGCATCAATATTGTATTTGTTTCCATTAAAATAGTGATTTATAGGCTATCTCTTACACTAAAACCATTACAGAAAGATCAATTTATCAGTAAACTTTAATGGACAAATAAACTGGAGACAACATGTTCAGTTCAAATCAAATTTAGCCTATTATTGAGTTTCAGGCTAAGGACATAGAGAATTGAACCATTGTATATTAAACAATAATGTAAGCAAATGCAGTTTGCATCTCTGTTAGCTGGATTTCCAAAAGCAACCATATCCTTCTTCGTTGTTAACCCTTTATTTTCTGTTCAGTTTGTATCAGAAATACAGGAATATGATGTGACAGGACTATTTTTGTACCATTTCCATCTTACCCACAGGAAAAGGAATCTAGCAGTATTCTGCTATGAGTTAAGAAAAAGGTTTGCTTGACTCCAGGAGATCCAGGTCTCCCTGAGGGTGCAGGCAGGACAGCAGGCAGGTTTCTAAGGAAGGACAGAAGGAAGGGCAGCCTGTGCAAAGTGACTGGCTCCTGGGTGGGCACCACCATTTTGTGGATGTAAGTCAAAGCAAGTGCTGTCCTGCCTGGGATGGACTCTGGGAAGGATGCTGGGATGACAAGAGGTCCAGCCCCAGGTGAGTTGACCCAGTCCCTCACAGGGAAGAAGACAGTGACCCAGATTACTGCTGTATTGGCCTCACAGAAAGGTCATTGGACACACAGTTCGTTCAATGGATAGGAATTTCCTCTCACATCCTTTGTGAAGTACAAGTGGTGCTCAGCCTGTCAGAAGCCGCCAGAGACCAACCATGGAGAAAACCTGCAGCGAGGGGACTTGGTCACTGGCATCAAGTGAAACCATGCAGCTCCCCTGCACTGTGCTCCTCGTGCTCTAGCAAGAGAAGTGTTAACTGCTGGAAATACTTGCATATGTTATGCAAATCTGCACATACTATGCCCTTAAATGCATCTATTTTCCTTTTTCCTAAATGTGTTTAAGGGCAAACAGCACAGCCTGTCAAATTGTTGTCTTTTTATTATTTTTGAAGACATCACAGATATATTTGCAGTGAACTGATTTATTAATTTTGTTTGAGAGATTATTACATGTCCTTTGTTGAATAACTGAAAAAATGCACCATAAATACACAGGTATGGTATCTGATTAGGTGAGAAGCTTTGGTTCTCACTAAAAATACTTTGTGTTTTCCCATATGCTGATGTATGATCTGCATGTAACACATCACAATGACACATCACTGGGGCAGGTATCCGAGTGTTTTGTTACATAAAGTAAGCACACATGAAAAGCATTTAATCAGTTAAAGCCATGCAATGTCTATTTGTGCATCAAAATTATTAATTATTAAACAATGCATTACTAACACTAATGTTTGTAAAAATTCACTTACCCTCACTGCAATGGAGTTCAAGCAATTTACTCTTTTACTGCTTACTTCTAACTGGTCTAAATAGGACACTGGCAATAATGAACCAATTTCAGTCCAAAGCAATTGAGACATCTGCCGTGGCCCTGGGGCTGGAAGCTCGCATCCTGCCCAGAATGTGTTCCATACTGACAAAGTTGTACATCCAAATGAACACTCCCTCAGGCATGGCACAGCACACTGCTGACAGGCACGATGGCTAAGCAAAATCTGGGCTACTACAGAAGTTATTTTTTAAACTAAAATGGGGAAAAAAAAAAAAAAAAAAAAAAAAGACAAAAATGGAATGAGTAATTTCGTATCTCTGCAACTAGTACACTTAAAGGAAAAGTGCGATAAAGAAATTTAACTACAATGCAAGCTTTTGTGGCTATTTTAGATATGAACCCTTACACACATACAATAAAAACCTATCCTAAAGAGACCAAGGAAGACTTAGGTAATAGCTGGTCTGTGTTCTACCATAAATTCAAAATCATGGCAATGTCCTTGGTATTCTGTGTGTCTGATCCACACATGCACAACAGCTCTGCCATACATTGCACATGTCAGATTTATCATGTGAGTTAGGAGCAATGCATCCTGCAGATGCAGGGAGCATGATGTGTCTGGAGCCTCTCAGATTGGCAACCAGCAGCTGTTGGCTCTGGGTTGTTGTATTTCCAGTTTTCTAGTCTGAGCTACTACTCACCCTCTTTACTGGGTATTCAGACATGTGGCAAATAACAAAAAACAACACAAGACAAAAACAACAAAAAAAGGCACAGCAGTGTGTAAAGCAATAGTCTATCAAGAGTACAAGAAGCTGTAGAGCTGGCAGACACATGCCTCTTTTGCCTCACCTTTTTACTAGGCAGATGCAATTGAAATAAAAACTGTGACATGAAAAATGTCAAAAAACAAGAAAGAAGAAACTGGTCAAATTCTATTAACACAAGTGCAAATTAAATGCCTAGGTGCTGTACATGCCATTGAAAATTTCTGACCTAAAGCAAGAGAGAAATATCCTTTGCAGAACACACAGAATGCCAAATACAGATTTTGGATTCATCTATGAAAGTAAAACAGATTATGTTACTATCAGAGAGAGTACAGTGAAGCATCAGCCCTCCCTTAAACCTAGTTACATACATACATACATAAATAAATCCCTGACCTGCCAAATTTCTTCAGCCGATGCAAACTGTTTTTAAAGATATTTCTATTACATGAATAAACATCACTTCCTATATTTTTGTCAACTGAGTGTAAGGATTTAAAGAAGACAGATCAAGTTTATTTTAGATTCCCTGAGGAAAAACAAACCCATCTGTCCTCACTCCTTCCCCGCTGTTTTACAGTGTTCACTATTAGTTATTTCCGTAACACACCTACATTTATCCTTATCTGCAGGAGGAACATTTATCTCAGAAATATTCCTGTCAAATGGTTCTAAAGTGCCAGCAGTTAAAACAAAAAAAAAAAGTGAATCCCCATAGAAATGAGATTTATAACATAGGAAAGGAGCTAAGGTGAGTCTAACCTGGCAAGTCTAACACCGATGCTTACACAGTGTGACATGGGGACAGAAGAGTTGAGAAACAAGTATACTGAGCAAAAGAGAAGTGTGATGCATGCTTTACGACATAATGGTGGGCTTGTAATCATAATGGTGCTTCTTTGAGAGCTTTCTGGTTGAAGACATCACAGTTGCTTGCTCTTTTCTTTCCCTCCTCACAGATGGCATATGTAAAAGGTGAAGCCTAGAACTACCTGTAACAGAGGTGCAGTCCCAGTAGAGAAAATCCCCCCCAGCACTGGAAGACTTGTCTTTATTGTCACCAGTGCACCACAAGATCACAGTCTATGTTCCTTCTTGCAAGAAAATGCTCCTCTAAATTTGAAGAAATCATAAAATAGTGTATTATCAAATCACAATTACTTCAAGCCAGCAGAACTGATGGAAAGCCATGTTTACTGATCCTCAAAATACACTTGTAGGCGATGATGTTCTGCAGAGATCCATGGCAGTGAGACTTCAGCTTTCTACAGCTGCCATGCAGGTCAGAAGAACACATGTGCATATGGAAGTGTTTCCAAGCTCCTTGCTATTTAAGCAGGGACTCAATCCAGATGATCCTGTATCACAAACTTCTATTGACAAAGTAATATAGTGCACTGTAATAACAATGGCTTTACATAGTTATTTCCAGGACAACAGCAGTTCACAACACAATTCCTGTTGTGCCTTTGCTTTCTATGTTGGGACCTCAGTTTCACTCTCTCACCTCCACTGGCAGTGCTGTTATTCCCATCCACACTGAGGCGTGAGTGTGGCATGTTGCCATCCTGGTAAGAAAGTTAGGACTGCAGCAACTGAGCTGGAAGTTTTATTTCTCAAAAGCTGCTTACTGCATGTCTCACCTCTGCAGCATGCAAGCCTCTGAGGCACGTATCTCTTAACACACATTTCCACATCAGTGGATTTGGTGAGTATCTCAAGACAGTTTTGTTTAATGTAGCTCTGAGCTGTGCTGTTTCATTAGTCTCAATGGCAACATCTCAACTTACCTGAGTTGCAGGTTTATGTTTCTCTGCACTGACAGTTTGAACACAATTTAACTTGTGCTCCAGATAATCACAAATCCCATCTGTCTTTGCTTTAAGAAAGAGATCCTTCAGGGGAGTATCCTGTACTGTTCTGTCTGCTAAAACTCAAGTCTTGTGGTACCCATTTAAGATGGATGGAATACAAGGAGACAGCTGGAGCAGGCGAGGAGCCCCACACTCTGGCTACATCACCCACAGTGTTCCCACTGGTGCCCTCCCATGGAACAGCAACATAGCTAAGAGACAAGGCTGGCACTGGGCCCCTTTCCACGGCTGCTCACACACAGCAGTGCAGACACAACTTCAGACCTCAAGCTGTTCCCCATGTCTTTCTGGTAAATAATCTGTCTGGTTGAGGCAGCTTCAGCATGACATAGCTGGGAGGTTGTCAGTGGAGATCCCTACAAGAATGGTGTGAATGTGTTGGCACGGTGTGTGCTGGGGAGAGAAACCCTCAGAACACAAGTCAAGGGCAGTGAGGAGAAGAAAAGCATCCTATCCTGTAATGGATATTGAAACATAAAGACTACGTAGGAAAAGCCAAGGCTTTTTAAATAGCCTGAAGTGATTGAGCTGTTTACAAGCACTATTCTCACTACTTATAACAGCCTGCCTCCAAGAGATGTTGGACAGATGAGGTATGTTTAGACTCTGCTTCTGTGATTTTTTTTTGATTTTTTTTTAATTCTATGTGAAGAAAAAGCATTCCAATAAGGTTTGACTATATAATAAATTTCATAAGTACTGTTTCTGTTATAATGCCTACTGTAGTTGGAAAAGACAAATTTAACTGAAGTTGAATGTACATTTGCTTTCTATATGGCTTTGTTCTAAAATCACAGTAGTCTTTGTATAACCAGTTCCAAGCACAAAGACATAAACAGTTTACTTATTTTTTTCTTTTATTTGCTTTGATTTATTTAAAAACAAAAACATTCTCACCATAAGCAAACATAAACAGCTTGCCTCAAACTTGAATTAAGTCCTATTTAAAGCACACCACAAGACTAATTTCTAGTCCTGGCAGCACAGTGATACTGATAACCACATTATGCTACAAAGCCAAACTGTGGCTTCCAGAGAAAACAGAACAGATGAGGAAAAGTGCATCTACTTCTAAACAGAAGTATTCCCACTATTCCTCAGGCTTATTTAACAAGGATCACAGTGCATGAGATAGTGAATGTACATGTATTTGGCATCAATATTATCCTTTCTATAGAAATTCCATCTTTACCTCTGGAAAGACGAATGGTACAACAATTCACCTTACACTAAAAATGCCTTCTACACCAAACACACAAGAATGATATCAAATTTCATTTGCTTCACTTCTTTCTTCCATAATTCTTGCAGCCTTCAAGACCACAGGACAATTTTCTCTAACCCTTAAAGTATTTTCCACCATCATGTAACATTACAAGGTAGTGAGTAACCTTTGAGCAATCTTCTACAATTTCATCCAGTCTGCAGAGCACAAAGCCTGGCCAGCCGGTTCTATAAGTCAGCCAATGCAAGTTTCCATGACCAAAAGAAAACTTTGTAAACATTTGCTCTAAGAGCAATCACTTAGACACGTTATTCCCAGTCTGTAATTGTTGAAGTGGTTTGAGAGAACCATTCATTAAGGATCTTACTGCTTCAGGTTTCAAGAGTGCAGTTTGAATTGGAAGGTACCTCAATGCACCCTTGCAAGGCTTAAGGTCCCCAGCAGCAGGAGACCAGATGGTCAACAAAATAAAAGTAACAGCTGAGTGACTTCTACATATGGTAGTACAGTGGTTACAATTCCCAATGACAACATGAAAGAACTCCTGCACCTTTGACCTGGAATTAAAATTGTGGCTTCATTAACCTTGATCACTATAATGAGTGGGCACACAGAAGTGTTCAACACAGGCTGGATGAGTCTCTGAGAAACCTGGTCTAATGGAAGGTGCCCCTATTACCCATGGCAGGGAAGTTGGAACTAGATGATCTTTAAGGCTCCTTCCAAGGCCCCCACCAAACCATTCTGTGATTGTATGAGCTCTCTGCTGACCATTTCCATGGTGTTTAAAATATCTTTAAAAAAAAATCTATTGACAATCTCATATATGCTTTTTTTTGTTGAAACTGCACCTCAGAATTAACAAAGGCCATGACGCAAAACAAAAACCACAGTCCTTACCATGGTTTGCTTCAGAACAGAAAACAAAACCCACATCTTCTCACAGTGCAAAGCAGCAGTTTCTAGTACGTGGCTCAAGTGCTGTTGTCACTGCCCAGGTAGGAGGGGATAGATTGTTGACTCATACAACCATTAAGAGAAGAAAAGACCCTTAAGGTCATCAAGTCCCATTATCAGCCTAGCACCACCACCATGTTCACTATTAACTCATATCCTTATGTGCCACATCCACACGTTTTTTGAACACTTTCAGGATGGGTGACCTCACCACTTCTCTGGTTATAAGGCCTGGCAACCCTTTCAGTGAAGAAGTTTTTCCTGATATCTAAAATAAACCTTCCCTGGCACAACTTGAGGCAGTTTCCTCTTGTCCTATTACTTGTTACTTGGGAGAAAAGACCAACCTCCACCCCACTACACGTCCTTTCAAGTGGTTGTAGAGACTGACAGGACTCCCCTGAGTCTCCTTTTCTCCAGGCTAAACAATCTCAACTCCCTCATCTGCTCCTTAGCACACTCATGCTCCAGGCCCTTCACCAGCTCAGTTGCCCTTCTCTGGAGACATTCCAGCACCTCAATGTCTTTCTTGTAGTGAAGGGCCCTACACTGAACCCAGTATTTGAGCTGTGGCCTCATCAGTGCAGAGTATAGGGGATCAACCAGTTCTGTTCTCCTTCTGGCCAGACTACATCTGACACAAGCCAGGAGGCCACTTCTTGGATACCTGGGAATTTGTTACCAAGGAACTAAAAGCCAGGTCCCAGGGACCTGAAGACTTTTTCCTGCCTATCTTGAATCATGGAATGCCCACTCCCACCACAGGAGGTTGTGGGAATGCTGGACCCCAGCAGAGGTATGCTGAAGTCAGGTCACAACCCCAAAGGCTGAGGCACCCCAGAACCCAACAGTGCACCTTTCTGTGGTGACACACATGGAAACCTGTTGATTCTGACCACTGCCTGCAAGTGTGCTGAGCCCTGAGCTCCCCTGTACAGCTAATTTAAAACATGCCACATTCCTTGAATATTAGCAATATCATATGTTTTCCATAGGTGACAAAGGGATTCATCTCGAGGTAACTGCAGCATACCCACAAGTCCCTAAAGAGCCGTGTTCCCATTATTAATTTGCTGAGCATTTACAGTGGAGAGTAAAAAAGCTATTCACCTTTAAAGTTCTAATTCAAGCTCTACCACTTCTCAGATTCATAGGTACCAGAAATTAAGAGCTGTGTTAAAGTATCATAGAAAACTAAGAGGGCTAAAGCATCAGCAGGAAAACAACTGTAGGACCTGGCAGTATTCAGTACATTTGCACTTCTCATATCTTTTTTAAGACTTTAGGAAATCAACAGTATGTCATGGCTGCAAGAATAAAATCTCATCTTACAAACCTAAGAATAAGCATTTGAAAAATCATGTTTTCTATCTACTGATGTAATCCTGTTGATGTATCCTTGCAAAACACTTTATTCCTTAACCCCCCCACACACGCGAAGCAAGTGTTGTCTTCGTGCAAGAGTGATTCCATTAGCCTTACCCAAAGTGTCATTAGTTAGCTGCAAAACTCTGGCTGCTGAAGTGCTCTGTACACTGCAAACAGAGCAGGCAGGCCTGCTCCCTCGAGACTGTATGAACACCCGTCTGCATATTTTCAACAACATACCTAACTTCACACCTGAATTTGTAACTATTCCCAGGGAATCCTATGAGCCTGTAGAAAATAAACACGGCAAAAGAATGAGGATCTGATGTCTCTACTGCTTCCTAACAACATCCTGTGACAGGTTTCTGGAAAGCAGTGGTTACATAAATAAAAGGAAAAAAAGCCCATCATCTCCATGGCTGTTGTTTTCCTGCTTTTTAAGCCAATTTCTGAACAACAGAATTTACCTAGAGAAAAAACCCACACCACAAAAAAACCCAAATAAACAAACAAAAACAAAGCAAGCAAACAAAAAGCAAAAAATCCTGAAACACTATTGCAGGAAAAGCTCATTTAGAACCATAAGCCCACCTTTTTTTTTTTTTTTTTTTTTTTTTAACAGCCGTCTCAAAAAGACCAATCCACAAGTAGCAAGACCATAGAAAAGTGTTATACAGAAAGCTACATATATGAAGGAATCTTCAGAGAATCTCCTCTTGATAATAAAGTAAAGTAACATTAACTTCACAGCCAGAGAAACTGAGGTAAGGGGAGGTCACCTGAATGACCTGGCAGCACTGGAAAACAGCACTACTGCACTACAACTTGTTGTTACTAGTAATACTTTCTTTCAGCCTTCTAACAGGGGATTTTGCAGGATCAATCAGGAACCTGGCTTTCGGAAGTTTATGGTCTAAGTTGCAAGAAAAAATGGTATGTGTCCCATAAACACTGGAAAGCTGATAAGCAGAGCCCTCAGTACAGCCAGCAAAGGCCACACTGTGTTCTGGTTCTGGAGAACCACCACCAGGTACATTTCTTAATCATTTGAATAGACCAATTTCGACCTTTTTCTCAGAAATACACTTCACATAATTGAGATGTTCTTCACTTGAGTTTTTGCAAGAGCCCAAATAAGGCAGCTAAAGCAAACTTTTAGAAACATCACAGGAGACAACAAGATTTTGAGTGAGGATGCATCTCCCTTACTACTGTCCAAAGATGTTCAGAGAAAACAGGAGGTATTAGAGGATGTCTAATTAATAAACATTCAGGTAGGGATCTCAAAGCTGAAATAAGGCTATTGATTTCATTTTTCCCAGCCTAACCAGAAGTTGTAGAAGGGAAACAACAAAAGGTAGTTGCACCAGGTGGCTTTGGAGTCTCTTCTCACTCCTCCCTTTCCCCCAGACAACTTGCTCAATTCCTGCATTAAATTCTGCCTCTGTCTGAAGCTGTAGGCATCCACTTTCAACTCACATTCTGAAGTGAGGAGAAGCAGAGAAGGCAGGGATCCCAGACACAGGTATGGCCACAGCCCCATGTGATGGACAGCCTGGCCCCACCTCACATCCTCACCCACCTGCCAAGACCATCCATCCCTAAGCAATGATGAGAGACAGCCACGCAACTTCCCATGTGTTCTTTTGCCTGAAGGGTGCAAGTAAACCTACATGTGAAACATGAAAGTAAATTCATAAAAGAACTGTTAATAAAACCCAGTATATTATTCAAATCCAATTACCTCTGTGGCTTTATAGGGTGAAAATTAGTACAGAAGCTAACTAAATGTTTCTGTAAACACCACAGACAGATCAGTGTCAGCACATTTTCATTAAGTTTTTTTAAGCTAAATGAAACACTCTTATCTTATACCTGCGTACATAAAGAACGAAACTTTATGCCAATAAAAACTGCTATTGTCAAGGTACATGTATTTAGAAATAAAATTATTTGGTCAGTGCTTCTTTTGGACCCTCAGGCTGGTAAGACCTGGTATAGTATTAGTTAAACATGCAAATAAAAATTCTTAGGAGGCTTTCACCTTCATTTAATTCTACAGATCTAGGGTCCACTATGAGCCTAATTAAAGAGCCTACCACAAAATACTGGAGGGGTTTACGTAGCATTTTTAATATGCTTCAAAAGGGTTGATTACTGTTTTAAGTCAAATGGAAATTTGTGAAGAAACAGTTTGCAAGGTACTTACAATGGAGTTCCATGGTTTGCAGCCATCCTGTTAATGTGAACTGTATGACAAATAAGAATGCATTTCTTTTCTAAACATTAAAATAATGAACATCAGCTTTCTAGTACTTACCATATTCACCATTCTTCCTCTATTACTGATTTAAGACTACATTCTGAACTGAATTAAACCTAGAGCTTTCAAACAAATTAATTTGAAACTCAAGAATGGAATTGGCTTTTGCTCTGCATTAGCATGTTTCTGTTACATATGAAAAATACTCTCCAAATATCCATTAAGGAACCTGAGAATTTATGCTCCATGCAGGGACTGAAATGCAGCACACCTATAACTGCGGACAAGTGCAAGCCCATTAGCAGTTACTGTCATCATCCATGAGGTCAGCTGTGGGAAGATCACAAGAGAGCAGGGAGAAAAAGCCACACAAAGGAGAAAAATGTAATCATTTGTACAATATTCCTTTTATGTCACACTATGCCCACTAAATAATTAATTAAAAATACATCAGATGCAGTTAAAAAAAAAAAAAAAAAAAGAAGGGGGGTGAAAATCAATGAAAAGTTCACAAATGTAGCTTATAAAAAAGGTACAAGCAGCATTGGTGTTCCCAACTGCCCACGTTAAATGCTGAAGAAAGCACTGCTAGCAGCAATAGCCTGCAGGCACCCCATGTGTGATTAGTGACTTGATGCCACAGAAACTGCTCTGTTGAAGAAACCCTCTGACCTGAGGATCTTGACACCAAGAGCTAAATGCAAACCGTGTAATCACCCGTTCCAGATGGCTCTGAAAGCGTAAAGCCACACTGTTTGTGCCCAGTTTTCCACACCAAGAGTACCACAGAGGTCAGAAGGAGTCTGTATTAATTACTCCCCATTGTTGGCATCACCTAAAATTCCTATTCATTTCTGAATTCATCTGTAAATAAAAATTTCCATTAAAATGTCTCTGAGGAAACACATTCCCATGAGTTAAAGATGTGAATCACAGATAAATACCCAGCCTGTTACCATGATTTTATGTGAATACAAAATGAGGCTTTCAAAAACTACAGCACATAAAGCATGAATGTCTTTATTCTGGGAGTAAAAATCATTGCTGTAGAAGAGTCTCTCTCCTTCACCCCCTCCCTGGCTTTCGCAGAGACACACAATACATGTTTTTGAGATTTTACTTTGCCACAGATTCATTTCTTTCACATTACAGGCGAGACAGCTGATAACTTGCTACCTGAAAGGCAACCATACGGGTAGAAAACCACCCAAAAAAGGGAAACAACTCAGACAAGAGAGTTCACAGTGGTTAACCTCCTGGAACACATTAGCTACACCAACTCCCAGTTGCCCAGACTAAACAACCCTGAAAACCTCTTGATTTTATTCACTAACAGGAAATGATTCAGATACAGTTCTGCAAAGGGAATCAACAAGAAGAGGTAAATTACCCACACTTGCTGTACTACATTTTATTGTGAAACAATCGAATATAAAAATTATTCAGCTCTGATGTAATTTTTTCTTCCTTCCTTCTTTTTAATGTTTTTCCCCTTGGTTGACACAGCTAAAATATAACACGTGATGCTTTTACTGTAAAATTTCAATACACATAATTTTTAAAAACACACATATCCTACAGACTCCTGATATTGTAACATGTCACTATGTGTGGGAGAAACTAGGATCTCTTACAAAGAATGGTGCCTGCAGATAAATAATAACGAAAACCAAAGTGCTGTCAGGTCTGAGACTGCAGAGAGACTTTCCTTCTCCTTCAAAGCTTGCTTTTCGTAAGAGAGATTTACTTACCAGCATACATGTTAAACACTCTCCACTGGACAAGCATATAGAAGGATCACAATCTTTTCTGGCTCCACAACTCATCCCAACTTCTCTATGAAGTACAGCTACACTTGCAAAACTAAAGGCCCTTTATCCCTTGTCAAACTACCCAGTACCAACAACAGCAGAGCACCCCATTTACCTGAAAATAACGTCAGCCTCTCTCCTCCCAAATGTATCTGTACAAATGAAACAGCCAGACTCCAGTGTCAACTTTCATGGTAAGTCAGAGAATTCATACCTTTTAAAAAGATTTTAACTATATTGTCCCTCCCTATATATGCACATATATACTTCAAGCCACATAAAGCAGGCAGAAAATGATATTTGGAATAAACCACCAGCATTCCTTCACATTTTGCTGATCAGACAACACCTAATATGATGACTGCTCCATTACCAGATGCCTGGAGCAATGCTGAGATAAAGGACAAATTAGAGATCCAGCAGCTTGTCCCTATCGTCTGTTCCAGACTTTGTTGATGCAGACTACTGGCAATTATTTCCTACTGTCCTTGTTGTAAAAAAAAAAAGAAAAATTAAAAATCCCAAGAGGCCTAGTAAAAACTCCTTATGGTCCATCATCATTCAGGCTTTAATTAAGAGCTGTAACCAAGTCCTTACATCCCATGCAGACAGGCAGGACCCATGCTCAGGATCCCTCTTTTCCTGAGACCACTCCTGCAGCCCTTCATGCCAGCAAGGACTTACCTAAAATGAGTCCCATGGGAGGTGCAGGAGGAAGTGTCTGTTTGAGCAATTTGACCTCATACAGAACTCCAAGGGCTGCAAATGGGTAAAAAAGCAGCAATTTGCCTAGTCACGTGCTGAGGCTTGCTGGGAATCAGCTGTTCTTCCAAGTCATGGGAGGAGGCAGCTCTCAAAATGCCAGCTTGTGACAATTTTAAAATACAGGTTTTGCAGTGTCCAGATTTCCAGAGCTGAAGCGATGGTGCTGGGCAAGGCACAGCTCAGCACACCCAGGCTGGCACTAAAACCCCTCACATGTTGGGCTGACATACTCTGTTCCCATGCTCAGGCCAAACTGAGTCCCAGCTGGGGGAGATGTTTACCTGGATATCTGGGTATATTGTGCTGGATTTTTCCATTCTATCCTAGGCATCTAAAAACACTAGCAGGGCTCATCCTGCTCCTACTGCTCCTACTTTGATCTTACATCTAATAAAAAACTGCTGGTGACTTGTAGCCTCTGCTGAATCAGCCCATCAGGAGACAGGTGGTTTGTGGATCTACCCAGAATGACTTTTTTTGTTGCAGTTGTCTCCCATAAGAGAAGTTTGAAGGCAATGACCACATGGTTCCATTCACGTATACAGTGTTGGTAAGCACAGACCAAAAGTGCTCTACTCCCTTACCCCACTTTTAGGGGGGTCATGTGAATTAGTAGGAGGCACCAAAGGTGATCAGGGTCCTCCTGGATCATGATGTGTCAACCCTGAGGAAGGAGTCGTCTTTAAGATCATCCAAAGCACCATGTTCTCCAAGGTACTTGCTGGTAAGACAACAGCAGCCACTATGTAGAATTAGTAAGCACCGGGCATCCTGCAAGTAAATTTCCAAGCAAGTAATCTGGTTAAAGCAAGGCTTAAGTTTGGGATCTCTTCCTGCAAATGACCATGAATTGGCTCAAAATACCATTCAAGATGGCCAAATGAGGCTTGGTATGATTGCAGCTAAATGAGTCTGTGAATAAGGGCACCTGCAGTGAACAACGCAGCTGAGCAGACAGGGAGGAAGCACTGCAGGGTCACATATAGCTGAGCCAGTGTCAGGGACAGAGAAACACATTAGCAACCTGCAGAGACAGCAGGGGACAGGGCAGCAGTGGTTCAAGCAAATGCTGCCATGTCTGAACAGCTAGTGTGCAGTGCAGGCTGGTAGTGCAGAGAGGTCATTCCCTGCTTGTGTAAGAGACGAGAAACAAAATTCAGGGAAAGGCACTTGCCAGAGATGGGGGGAACTAGGATGACACTGCAGCTGTTTGGTTCACCCTTTTTCCCCATCCAGCACAGACGTGTGACCAGCAGAGTGAGGGGCTTGGGAGTGGGACACACACCAAGCCAGTGAGTGTGCAGAAATGACTGATGACGGCCTGTAAGGGGTTATTGCTGGGCCACACTTAAATGAGTTAAGTCATTAAAAGAGCAGTACCACTAAGTCCCATGATCTGCATCTTGCACACCCAGTACACAGTCCTTCTGTTCATCCTCTTCCACCTGTTACCAGCTGTAAAAGTTTAGTGTTCCTATTTCTAACACAATCCTAATGTAAGCACAGGCAGTAAAAAAAAAGTGTTAAAACCAGTTCTTCTGTTTCTACATTTGTTTCAGACTGGAATTCGCACAACTTGCTAACCATATGGTTTATGGAGCTCACCAGTCCTGCAGGGCTCACAGGAATCATCAAATCTAAACCTGAAGAGTATACTTGCTTCTAAATTCTATGTTGTCCTATAAATCACTGTCTTCACTCCCTGGCTCCTCATCAGGAGCCAGGATTTTTTCACACCTGAAGTGCTTAGGACTTTCAGACACATCTACACCAATCATTATTGTGGGGCAGTAAGGAAGGCATGGGTGAAAGAAGATGCATGGGTGAAAGAACAGCTTTGACTTTTTTTTTCCTGTAAACACAGCAATTCAGTTATTTTGCTAGATGGAGAACCCGGTAGGGGAAATCACCTTGTTGATACTTAAGAATAACCTTTGTGCCTTCCAACCAGAACTGTCACTTCATATCTTCATTTCTTATGAATATTTCAGGAAGTAGGACATATATAATTAAAGATGCCTATAACACTTGCAATGCTCATTGTCCCTGCAATAGCTAACAAAGAGCAATAATCCCAAAACTACATTTTATAGTCATGCTTTTTGCATAGCTCCTTCACCTCTCGTAAGAATTAATCAAGTGGAAGACTTCAGCTGTTTTCTTAAACAATTCCTGATAGGAGAATGTAAGTCACCGCCTTGCCTTGTGCTAAATAGATGCAAACAGGTACAGCCTGAAGAGAGTTCAGTAGCTACTTAGAGGAAATTATCTCTAACCTCAAGTCAGTCCTTTATTTCTGCAGAGGACACATCAGAAACATGTTTAAATGAGAACACACTACTACAGTTAACCACAGGCAAAACTGTAGTAACAGAGATTAACACAAGCATGTTTTTAACTAGGGCTTTAAGTGAATACCTCATTTGGGAATGGGAATACCTACCAGAATACCTGCATCTCTAACAGGCCACTGGGAACTCCTTTCAAAATTGGTTCTGAAATGCTCTTGTTTTCAATCAACTCTATTTGGGAAGCAATGGAATTAATTTAGAGAAATGCTTCAGAAAAACAGATGGGTTGCATGTCATGTCTGGGCTCCTTCAAAACCTGTTTCCTTCCTGTATTTTCAGAAAACTCACCAATACCAAAGGGAACAGTAGCTGTGAACGCATATGCTTTGAATACAGAAAATACCTATATTCTACTCCTAAAGCTTTTTGGTAAGCCCTTCTGTTTCTTAGGGAAACTAGGCTGTAAGGCTTGGTGACCTCTTTGTTTATAATATTCATCCATTCAATACTACTGACAAAGCAACTGCTTGTTTTGATGGCTTGTGATGAGCCGTGCCAAGTTAAACAAAGGACTCCCTGCTATTAATTTGCTCTGCTGATTTCTCTCTTACTAGGCTGAACCTGTTTGTCAAACAACTATAATAGCTATAAATATTTCAGATTAACTCACAGTAGCCACCAAAGCAAAGACAAGCTATAAATTTTCAGGACAGGTGACAATTTCCAAAGTCTGAAGGAAAGAAAGACTCTCACATCTAAGTGGCTGAAGTGGCTGCACCTCCCAGCTCTCCTTCCAATAGCTGATAGCACAGATATGAACATTAAACGCACACCCAATCAAGAAACTAGCCAAAAGTATCCTCTAAAGATTAACAAAGAGGAAGCCTAACAATGCAAGAAGAGGTTTACAGTTTTAAGGACTGCTTACTTCTAAATCCACTATCTTCACTGCCACTACCTATGTTCATGTTCCTTGCCAGCTGGTGGCAGGGGAGATGAGGAGTTCAATTAGATTCTCTCCAGAGGTCCCTGCCAAACACTCTGTGAATCTGTGATCTACCATCAATGTGCAAGGACACACTCCTCATATTCAGACCCAGACTATTCTACTTAGCTGTGAGGCATGTCAGCCCTGTTTCAGCACTTCTTCACAGGTACCTGTTAAGGACTCCTTGGGCTGTTTTCATCCTACCAGGTCTGCCTGTTCCTCAACATCCCCCAGAGTCCTGGTCCCCTGGCCCACAGCCTGGGCTAAAAACCCAGGGCATGTTGCCTCGACCTGGTAAGAAGTATTGAATGTGGATAACCCTAACATTTATTCTGAACTACTTTAGAAGGCATTAAATAAGTTCATAGTAGAAGATAATTTTAGAAGTTTTATTAATATGCATTGCAGCTTAGCAGAGGTGTGTGGAAGTTACAGTCTGTCTATGCCCAAATCAACTTTACTCACTTCAGTAGGAAATGAGACAATCAAAATATGATTCACTAGAAAGAAATGAGCCAAGGCCTTTCCATTGGCAAATAGCAGGAAAACATATTGATCACAAACACCCAAGAGAAAGATGTGTGTGCGTTGTACAGAAGGTGCAATAGTGTTCCTACTAGCTACAGATGAATGTTTGTCTCATCAGACCATTTTCTATCAGTAACATTTGTTATTTTTAAGGTAAAAATAGCAACATTTATATTGAAATAAAATAACAAAACAAAGGTTCACTGAGCCAGTGAGTTGAAGTGGGACCAAAGTTTCCTTCTTATTAGACTGACCCCTTGCTGTCAACCTTCAAAGGAAAACACAACTCCTGAATCAAAACATTTATATTCTTTATTTGCTTTTCTTGTTGTTACAGGAGCTGCTTTGCCAGATGGAGGTTAGGAGATGAGCAGCTTCCAGTGATGTGGTTCCTCTGACCTGTATTGCTGATGTACATGATACTTAAGGGCTACTGGTTCAGCAAACAACATGTGGGTGATAAATCCTAACTCTTTGAGAAGGACAGGTTACAACCCCATCAAGAGCACCACCAAAGGAAACTTGTGACAGCTGCAGTAGCAGAGGCATTTATTCCCTCCGGACTTCTCTGGGAGAATTTCAACAGGAGAGGGCGGTGCAGGCACAAGTGAAGTCTTCCAGTGAATGGTTACAGCCTGTCGATCATAAGTTCCAAGGAGAAAAGCTACCCTGGTGTCCCTTCTGGGTTCTCTGGAGGGCTGTTGTACTCCTCATGGCTGGAGTTTGCTCTGGACAAGTACTGATTTACAGCAGTTGTATCTTTATTAGAGCTGTCTTATAAACATCTGTTAAGAGGAAATAAGTGGATTTTTTTAGGGTTTCTCCTTTTCAATTCAAATTCATAGAAGTTTTCAGAAGAACTTGTAGGAACCTACAAGAAATAGACAGCTTTGACAACAAACTCTTACCTTCCCTTTACCCACCTCACCCCCTTTCTGTCCCAGTCAATTTTCTAACACTAACCATCTCCTATACCATGGCTAAATTAAGTGTACCAACTGATTAATGCTTTGCAAACTTACTGAACAATCCTATTTTCCGATGGACTATGTACTTAGGAGCATCAGTTTCCCAGTGTCCAGATGTACAGACAAACATTAGGAGAACTTCCCATATTATATCTATTGCAGTGGGCACCAAAAATGAGGATCACATTTCAAATTCTCAGACATTTCTCAGAAAAACAGAGTTGTTTCTATTTCAAGCCTTTCAGAAGGTCTGAGAGAGAAATAGTTAAAAATAAAATTATATTAAAGTCAGCACAGGCGGCGTCATGATTTCCATGTTTTCCATCTTCTCCAGATATGGAATGATTTCTACTAACAATACAGAACAAAATACTATTTAGCAAGAGAAGTAAATTGAAGCTGTGTTTCATCTTTTTCCTTTGCCAACACAATGCCGCTGTCAGCAATATAACCTTGAATGTCTTAATTTTCATACATTAACCCTTTGCGCCCTGTAAATTTATGCAGTCTTTTTACTCACAGAGGAGAAAGTACATTTTAAACTCCTGGAACAATGGAGAACAGAAATTTTAATTAAAGTTCTCCTTGTACACATATAACCCTCCCTTTAGCAGCAAAAAACCCTTTTAAAATTAAAGTTATCGTGCTGAAATAATTAACATAACTCCTGGGAAAAATGCATAATCTTTGCATACCAAATGCCAAAATGTCTAAATTAACTGTGTTTAATAAATATTACATTCCTCTTTGAGTACATACACTCAGTTAATCATGCATTGATAGGCAGAAAATATATTTAAAGCTTTAGGTATTGTAACTGCTCCTCCCCTCTGGGCCGGGGTGCCAGCATTAGTGGGCGTCCAGGCTGGCTCTATGTTCATGCCTCATGAGTCCCACCAAACTAATCATTTGGTACTTGTTTTGTTCCCAGAGCTTGGCATGAGGCTGATTCCTTATTTCAGGGTATCAACATTTTGGTGTGTAGAGAGCAAATACAGGAGGAAATATTGGAAGTGATAGATCCTACCTCCATACTTTTGAGGCACCCCTTTTCAAGCCTGTCCATTTATAATGCTCATTTATAATAAAATTTCATTCTCTCTCAATGCCCAAAAAGGTGCATTGTTTGTTTTGTGTGCTTAGCAAGATTTAAATGTGACTCAGAAAAACCTTCCAACCTTGACTGCAAAGTTACATGGGTGTATGATTTTTCCTAGGTGAAGAGAAGCCCCAAATGTAAGAGCAACAGAATTTCATTCAGTCTCCTGTATTTATCACCACTCCACCACCCTGAAATCGACTACAATCAGCCCTCAGTCTATAATATAGATAAGCACAGCCAGAGGATGATTCAGTCCAGTTAAGGGATGTTGATCTACAACATCTACTCATTCCTAGCCTCTCTTTCCAAAATTCAACGTGCACTTACATCCCAGCTGCAATGGTCCTCAGCCATAACTGAGGTCTTTTAAATAGAGAGACCAGTCCTGGCCTAACCAGCTGCTTTAATCACATATGTAATCTTTAGAATCCTCAGAATAAAAGCAAGTTATGAGCATTGTTGTACCATTCAGCAGCTAAGTACAGAGCAGCCATACTTAAAAGTAGCCACTATCAGCCAGTGAAAGCAAATTAATTATTTAGATATATTTATCCGATTTATAGGTCAACTGAAGCTAAAGCTAGTTAATTGAAATCCCGATAACAGATTGAAGCCTGTGCTAGATCCTATACTGTGAAATGCAAAGTCTTTATTAAATAAAGCCATTAAGAAGGATGATAATCCCTGTGGCCTTAAATATGAATAAGGTGCAATGTAAATAATAAAAGGCAAAAATCCAATTTTCATGCAGTGAACTTTCAAATACTCTGCTGTTTCCATTAAATTACCTTTTATTCAACATATTGTAATGGCACTGAGGGCACATCAGGCTTCCTTGTAATACAGTTATTGTTCAGCATAAAAACTGGTTTTTAACTTGAAACAGAAAAGTGAAATATTTTATTTGGCTTCTCTCATATGTCAAATGACATGAAAATTGAGAACAAAAGCTTCACAGATGCAATAGAAGAGAAAATAAAGGAAAAATAAACATATGCAAACAGAAGAAAAATAAAACCCAGAATATGAAGAAAAGGAGAGAAATGGTGTACATAATAGTAGTTTTCCAGTTAATTTTACAGCAATTTAATGCTAGGGAATAGAACAGGAAAACGACTTCAGCAACTGAAGTAACTAAACCTGGCTATAAGCCAAACAGAGCTGTAGCACACAGCAAAGGAGGTGGAACTTGTGTGAAATGTCTGTCACGCCCCTTCCAAACATGAGGATGATGACAAGAGCTTGAGTGCATCAAGTGCTACAACAGCAGAGTGCTCAAGTCTGGAGGCGTGTGATCACTCCCAGGTTCTGCCGTGCTGGTAGTGGGTCCCTTTGTCGTGCTTTAACTTCTCATCTTCACATGGAGCACTGATATTTACTGCTTTCTACTAAGGATTCTATGGAGTTAAGAAACATTAACTAAAGAATCCTGTATTTATTGAACAACTGGAAACTGTAACATAAGGTCAAGAATTTACTATTATTGTTCAAAGAAAGGACACCTATTGCAAAATATAAACAATCTGTTAAAGATGAGACTATATTTGTTTTGAATGTCAAATGATTTTTCCACTATATATTTTTCTGCAAATCAAAGGAATTCCTCCAACAAAGATGTGATGGAATAAAGATAAGAGAATGACTCCATTTTCATTCAGTTCTGTATTCAATTTGGAAGCATTATACCCAAAGAAACCTTTCAGCACGAAAATACAATTTTCCTTGTAGCATCTTCATACTGCATCAAGATGTTTAAAGAATCAACAGCAGAGATGTGAACTACTGTAACCTCATGAAACACATACACTTGCATTTTACCATATTCATTTTTCACTGTCTATAGCTGTGTCTGCCACGTCCTATTTTCTGTGCTCATTCCCTAGTCATGGAGTCACAGATTCACAGAATGGTTTGGGATGGAAAAGACATTGAAGATCATCTAGTTCCAACCCCCCTACCAGTGGCAGGGACACCTTCTATTGACCAGATTGCTCCAGGCCCCATCCAACCTAGCCTTAAACATTTTCAGGGATGGAGCATCCACAACTTCTCAGGGAAACCTGTTCCAGTGCCTCATCAGCCCTCACAGCAAATAATTTGTTCTTTATATCCAATCTAAATCTGCCCTCTTCCACTTAAAAGTTGTTACCCCTTGTCCTGTAACTACAGGTCCCGGTGGAAAAAATCTCTATACATCTTTCTTATAAGCTCCTTCTATGTACTGGAGGGCTGTAATAAGGTCTCCCTGGAGCGTTCTCTCATCCAGACTGAACAAACCCAAGTCTCTCAGCCTGTCTTGATAACACAAGTGCTCCAGCCTTCCTCTGGACCCACACTAACAGGTCCACATCTGTCTTCTATGGGGCACCCCAGAGCTGGAGTACTCAAGATGGGGTCTCATGAAGGTGAAGTAGGGTAGAATGACCACCCTCAATCTGCTGGCCAGCACATGTCTGAACTTCCAGCCTGCGAGTGCACACTGCCAGCTCATGCCTAGCCTTCCATGCACCAGTATCCTGAAGTCCTTCTAGGCAGAGTGGTTCTCAGTCCATTTGTAACCTGGTCTGTAGTGACAGTGGTGTTTGCTAGAGGTGCAGAACTTTGCACCTGGCCTGGCTGAACTTCATGAGGTTCACATGGACCGACTCCTTAAACCTGTAATGGTTCCTGTGCATGGCATACCTTCTCTCAAGCATATCAATGGCATTTGACATGTGTCATCAGCACATTTGTTGAGGGTGCACTCAATCCTACTGTCTAAGCTACTAATGAAGATACTAAACAGTACTGGTCCCAGTAAAGAACCTAAGGAACACCCAGTGGTGTTCATATTTCCATTTGGCCATCAGCCATTCATTTGGTCCATCTCTGCTCCGATGCTGCTCACATGCAAAATTAATAGGGAGTGTCAAAGCTCAGCAACAACTCTGGTCCCCAGGCTGTCTGCTGCCCTACACAGGGAGGATCCTGGGACAAAGGGGTGATGGCAATGGGGCAATGTCAAGGGGAGATGGCAATGGGGACATTGAGCTGCTGCTGCCCAGGCAGCTGTAAGCAGCAAGGGCACTAGCAGCACAGGACACCACAGGGGCACAGTGGGGGCCATGGGGGATTCCTGAGCTGTCACCCCCCCATCAAGCCTGAGTGAAAACACAACCCATCCTCTCACACCTGAATCCACAGGGAACATGGTGATGAGGACACAGCGTCCATGTGACACCTTTATTCCTGGCAAAATTGTTTCCTCTACTTCTTTCAAGTGCAAACAAAGTAAATACATGAAATAAGAGGGAAAAAACAAATCTATTCATGGCATGCAGAGTAGAAAATAGTAACACCTGACAGACCTACAGTGAAGTAATACAGCAACTCCATCTGTGCAAACCATTATCTTGAATAATATTTTCACCAGGTCAATGAAGCAAAGCTATTTGAATGATGTTTCTCAAGCTTTTCTTCCTTGGAAGAACACTATTGCCTTCCAGCAACACTCACCAAAATGGTTCTGCTGAGGTGCTACAATATTGCTACTTACTACAGTAGTGATTTCTCACACCTCCCACCAAACAGAGTCAGAGTCCTAAAGAGCAGATCTGCCAAGTAGCTGATTACTCACATTCCTTCATTAATTACTGAAAAAAAGCCACAAAAACCAGAGGAGTGTATATCTGAAGCTCACTCAGACAAAGCTACTAAACAGCTAGGATACTGAACATTAAAAGGATCAGGATTTCTGCATACTCTTACTTTCTTGGATCTGCAGCTATCTGATATTTTAAAAAAAACAAATATTTCTATCTAATATTTCATTATCTTTTAATGGTATTTTAAATTCTTCAGGGGAGGGAAAAAACCCACCAAACCCCTCCTGAAAGTAACCTTTGCTGTTTTACCTGAGATTCATTCTGGTCTTTATCTGCTCGCTGCCAATTGCTCTGAGAGCACAATGAGACACTAATGAGACAACTTCAGGCTGACCACAGTCTGTGCTCAGTGTTTAGCTTCTATTTATTTCACCAGCACTGAACAGGAACCACTGATTTGGGGTATTAGCATCACTATCCAAAACTCATGAGCTGATTCAATCAAAGAAGCACATATTCATCAAAAGCATCAGACCAGCTGAGCAACCTCAAATCTACCCTATTTCCTGCTATCTCTTATTTCAACTGTGAGCTCAGATTCTTTTTACCCCAGCCCCTGCATCAATAAAACTCTCCCCAAGGATACCTATGGGGAGTATTAAAGGAAATATACTTCTCCTGCATCCAAGATCCTAAAAAACCAGCCCTCTTTCACCACAGCTTTCATAACCAGAAGAATTACTTCTCAAACAATCAACTTAGGAAAAGCCCTCTGTGGCAGGGCAGCATTCTAGTGTGGAAACTACTCACTACATGAGGGGTATTGCTGAGGGAATCACAGAATCAACAAGGGTAAATGAGACCTTCACAGTTATCCATCCAGCACCACCATAATCACCCCTAAACCATATCCCCACGTGACATAATAAGGTGCCTCTTGAACGCTTCCAGAGACGGTGACTTAATTCACTCCAATGCCTAAACATTCTTCCAGTGAATTGTTTTTTCTAGTGTCTAATCTGAACCTCTCCTAGTGCAACTTAAGGTAATTTCCTTTCATCTCTTCACTTGAGAATGGAACAATTTAAATTTCTATTTTGTATCAAATCTAACAAACAAAAAGTGAAAACACATGAAGGAGGCTGGAACAAATGGAACACTTCCTGGAATTTTTAAGCCTCATTTGATGAATAAAAAAAAGAACTACAAAGAATTGAAGAACATCAACCTTTGGGAACATCCCCTCTTCTCCTCGGTACTGTGCCCCTTTTATTGTCATCTCTGTGTACCCTGAATTCTCCTCCTGTGTTCACTGGCAGGAGACAGCTGCCCCGCCTCTGTTTTCTAAATAGTTGGTTGTCGTTGTTGGACATGAAATAAAGATGCCTGACTCCAGTTCAAAGGCAGAAGAACATCAGAAGGTTTTATTTACAATTCATCTGGCCTTTTTATAAAATGCCGTGCTAAAAAGGGACATTATTGGTCCATAGAATTGACACCTCTCTCCATTGGTTAAGTAACAGAAACAACACCTGGGAGTGAGGTTGTTATGAGAAAAATATTGTTTACTTAGAAATGTTATGAGTTATTTACAGAAATTGTCCTTGAAAGAAAATTCTCCCAAAAAATCTTCCCTTGGGAAGAAAATCAGCCACTGACATGCTGAAAACCTTTCAGAATCAGAAATATCAGGCCCACAGGTGGTGGCCTATGTGAAGAGTGGTCAAAGCAGGCTGAGTCTAGGGAGCATTAATTTGATGACAAATGTGCCATGGCACAAGCCCACCAACTCCTTTCTTGCTATAGCCATGAGGAAGATGCTCATCAGCAACAGCTGATCATGTCCCTGGTGCAGCAGGTTTCTGAGCTCAGAGAATGGGGTACAAAGACTCATAAAGTTCCATGTGGTTTCAAAATCTTATTAGCATTATTATTGACTGCACTTGACTACCAACCTACAATGCTGTTAGGGCAAATTCTCCCTAAATATTTCCCTCATACTCTTAAGATTAGGCTATCACACAAGCTCTACTCCCACAGGAAACCAAACATCCAAAATAATCCTCTCTCATCTTCTGCCCAGCCCTGTGCTGCCTGTCAGTATGACTCTACACGGTACAGTCATCCTGTCACTAGCTACTGCCAAGCATCCCCTTCTCCCTGGGTCCCTGACCACTAGCATCACCAGTGACTCATGAAGCACTTAGCCACATGGAAGGAGCTCATCTTCTGGGTCCTTCTCTGAGCTCTACCCACAGAAAAAAAGGTGATAATGCACATCCTGAAAGCTGCATTCTGCAATGTAGGCTAGAGAGCATGTACTAATTTGGGAGGTTAAAATTCAACAAGCAGGAGTGAAGGCACAGGCAGGTGCCCTAGCCTACTGAAAAGTGAAGATTCATATGGAGAAAGAAAAAGGACAGGAGAACCAGAGCCAGCCCCTGGACAGTCTGTTCCTGCCCACTCCTGACTGCTGGATGCCTTCAAATGGTGATGAAGCACTGCAGGAAGGACACAAAGACACAGATCCCTTGCTGGATCTTCTGTTACCACTATCAACAAAGCACTTTGCTTCTGGTATTTCTATTCTTTTAATCTTTTTAAAGGTGGGTGAAATAGTTGCGAGAGGAGATGGCATTAAACAGCACAATAAACTCTCCCGAGTCCCCCAGACAATCACAGTGATTTGAGGCACCAAACTTATTTCCTGCTCTCCTTTGTGGAGGTAGACAGGGCTTGTCTCTCAGCTCTACACACTGCACAAGGCAGCAAATTCAATAGTGAATCTTGTTGGTTTGGGTTTTTTAATACAACAGGCAAAACCAATTCTTAGCAACAGCGATTTCAACATAAAATTCATATGAAACGACCACCAAAAGTGGAGAAACTGGAAAGCGACTGTGGCTCTTGAACACCTTGTGGCTCTGAACACCTCTGTACTTCTTGCAGTGTGCTGCTGATAAGACAAAGGGAAGAAGACACCAACCTTCTCTTTAGCCACTTCCTTCCTGGTTTTAGAAGTCAGAGATGAAGGGGAGATGGCCATTCATCATGGCCATTGAGTTCTTTTTTATTAGGAAACACAAAATGACCTGTCCCTGGCTGAACAATATTATTACAGACGATGAAACCTCCACAGTTCCTTCTTAAAAATGTGTTAAATTATTTTTAACAATGGCAGTGACCATCATGGAAGTTTACACTCAGATAGAAGTGAGACTAGCTGCACAAAAAAGGAAGTCTTGTGTTTATCAAAAGAACAGATAACACTCTAACTAGGAAAAACTGAATTTTCCCTTCTGCAATACAGATCAAAGGTAATGTGTTTTCCTTTTACAAAAAGTGTACTAATTGTTAAAAAGGTGTAATTGGTTCAGATTTTACATTGCTACGTGACTGTGAAATATAAATAATCAGATGTTTCCCACTAAGATCTAACACCGTAATTACCTACACTGCAGAAGAGAATAAGCAAAAAATTTCATCTCATGGTTGCCAACTATTATTTTACTGTATTTTATGACGTGCATGTATCACTCTATTCTCTCAGGGGGGGTTATGAATTGTTTTAGAAAGAGCATATGCAAAAGAATGAGGCTGTCCATACAAAAACTCTTGGCTGAAATGCAAGATGCTCTGGGTTGAACACAAAGATGTCCTTGCCTGCCTCTTCCACAGCGCTGCACCGTTCCCTACACAGAGCTGGCCAAGCAGCAGCAGCCCCAGCACTGATGCATCGTGCCCACTCAACATGCTGTAGATCACACTTCTGCCAGGAAAGTCTGTGCTATTTCTGTGTCTCATCTCGTGACATTTTAGCAAGAAATCAGAAGGAGACTCAGCACCAGAAGAGCCCGTCACGACATGTCCCAGCATCCTTGGGAAACAGGTGCCTTGCAGCACATCGGGACCCATTCCCCTGCCTCCTCCCCAGCCAACCCCTTGCTGGACATCCCTTCTCCCTCACATGACAAGCACAGGTCTGTGTTTTTGGAGTGCAAGAGGAGGTTGTGTGTGTGCACTCCTGTGATCCCTCAAGGATACATGCTCAGCAACAGGGGTTCCCCACGGGCACACGTGCAGAGGTGAGGCAGGACCAGCCTCTGCGCTGTGACAGAACACACACCCATGTCTGAAAGTAATGTACAGCTCACTGGATTGGATACGGACACGAGAATGCATGGAACAGGCCCATCTGACAAAAAATATACATTCAGGGAGATAGAGATATATATAGATATATAGTACACATACCTATATTTGTGTGTATTGTATTTACTGACAACTAAATCTAAGTTGAAGTCAATCAAAACACAATCAAAACAAAATCTTCCTTCTAGTTCCTTCTCCTTCACTGCATTAAAATAATTACAAATACAAAAATTATTGCTGTTATTGGAAATGAAAACATATTGATTTGCTTGGATAAGGATGACAATATTGTAAACCTGGTACAAGCTGAAATAAAAGCATTTCAAGACACATATGAAGGCAGCCAGTAAAGAGGCAGCCTTCTAAAAGCTGTTTCAAAATTAATTTAGAAATTAAAAAGTAAATTTATAAAATCATGTCTTTTTATAGTAAGTCACAGAGGAGTTTTTTATTGGAATTGGCCTGAAAGTAATCCACAAATAAACACGTTCAATAATATTTACTGAAATGATAATTTAGGAAAATAAACATGATAGTGCCTGTGTTTGGCTGACTTCTTGGCTGTTGCAGGGAAGGCAATCAGGAGGCAGCAAATCAAACACAGCAGTTTGGTTAGGGCCACAATATCTTAACCCAAAGGTCCATCCACTACTGCGCAGTCAACGTTTTAGATCTCTCTTTCCCTCTACTCATCTTGCACCTAAACCCACTTTAATCATACATCAACTGCAGCAACTAATGAACCTTGGTCCAGAAGGGGAAAGACTGTAACCGCTTAATGAGACAGTAATACATATTAAAATCAATTTTATTCAGATTATGTATCTATTCTAGTCCTCCCTCTGAAAATAACTGAGACTGTAGGAGCAATGATCATTAGCATTTTGATAACAATCTTGCCAGCCTTCTGTTAAAATACTTTCTCTTTAAAGTAAAACTGGGATTTTTTATCTTATACAAGCAGACCACTCTAAAATTAGCAATGGCAAATTCATATTGGTTTGCACCAGATTTTAAAAAAACTTGTAAAAAAATTAAAGCTAACTTGCCTAAATAATCAGACTCATGCTTGTTGCTGTAGCAGTGGAAAGACATTCTAAGCATAGACTAAGAGGCAACTTCTTTTCATAAATACCATTTTTGTGCACAAAAGGCACTCCTTAACCATATACAGCATTAGTTTCACTTGTCTGATAAATCATATTCCTGTTGACAGCCAACATGAAGGACAAATTCCTCTCTACCACAAATCCTTAAGGTATCTTCAAAAAACAAAACAAAACAAAACAAAACGAGACTGAATGCTGAAAAGCAGGAAAGGGTTTTGCACATTTGTCCTATTGCCACTGCAGGCGGACAAAAATTCCTCAGCATTCCTGAGTCAAATTATATTATGCAAACACCATGGTGAAAGAAGACAGTTCCATCTCTCTCTTTTTTTAATTAGAGAATCCCACAGCCTTCCCTCTCCTCCTGGTACCCAGTGCTGTGAACGAGATAGTTAAGTCCTCCTGTTTCCAAAACGGGACAATATGGAAACCTGCTGCAGAAACAGCTTTAAAGTGTTCACAAGGATCCGTGTCCTGCAGAAACCCCTGCCCTCGGTCAACCACATGCAAACAGACCAGTCGCACCAAAAATCCCAACCACTCCGACAGGACAAGAAGCCAAACTTTAGCAGGGGCCAACCCATGCTTTCAAAGTGCCAGGAACCAGTTATAAGACAAACCCAAGTAAGGTTTTCAATACTTAACCCCTCAAGAGCTTGGCCACAGATGTGAGCCCAGTGCCAGTGCCAGGTGACAAGTCCTTCTGCTGACCCCTGAAGAGCTCCATCAGTTCCTTTGGGAAGTGTTCAGCTGCCCATCACCTGAGTTCACAGGTCACCCCAGCTAATAACAACCAGGGAGCAGCAAGTTCTGTGGAACCAATGGAAGTTATGCTCAAAAGACTGGGCAGAAAGTACTTTTGACTCCAGATGTTTTACATTTTTCTCTCTGCTTTTGAAAACAAAATGTCTTTTTAATACCAAAAGTAATACTCTCTCCTTCTGTTCCTCCCCTATGAGCCATCTCATGTACATGTATCATTAAATTAACGTTTGTTCTTTCTAACGGAATAAAATCGTTCAAATTACATACAAAGACAATTAGATTAAATTATTAGGCACGTACTCTGGGTTTTTCTTTTTCAAGCTATTCAAACAATTTTAAAGGTTTTTCAGCAATCCTCTAGCAACCTAAGCAAAACTTCCCACAAAGAGGAGGTAACAAGTTTAACATTACTGCTGAGGAAGACAGTAATGGAGCCAAGTGAGTAAAACTAGCACATCAGCAACCTCCCCCCCCCGCCACCTCATACAGTCAGGAAAAGGCATGGCTCAAGCTGTCAGAAGAATCCAAACCAGCAAAAGAAAGAGGATATGGGGCTGGTATATGGGGAGAACCTATTTCCAGGTCCATCTGTATCATGCACTAGAAAGAAATTTATCTCATTGTTTAATTTTTTTTTTTTTTCATAATGGTCAGATCGGTAACTTTCCAGTCAAAGTACCAGGCTGCTCCAAGCAAGAGGCTTCTGTCATTTGGAGCAGTTTGGTTTGGTGCAAGACTAGGGATAAATAGATAGCTTTCAGCTGGCACTGTATTTCCCTGTCACTCCCTCCCCAGCTGCAGAAGAAGCACAGCTTCTGTGGGAGCTAGGCAACGCCAGGGTCATGCAACTTTCTCAAATCCCGTATTTTATCTTTGTCCAGGCTCTCATGTCATATTAGAATTAATCTTGGGTTCTTCCCATGACAGCTCATGGCAGATTGGGAAAACCTGTTGTAAAATATCAGATTTTAACAGCATTGCATTGAACATGCTCGTAAAAATTTAGCTTAATATGTGATGAGTGAATGTAGGAAAGTTGAAACCATGTGCACCCCCAGCAGTTTTGGTCTGTAGAAGTCACAAAGTGCCTGAACACTGAATGAATCCAGTGCTCTAGAGGTCATCAATTACATGTTGCAATGCATAAAGACATGAATCAGAGTGAAATACTAGTTACAATGCCCTCTGAAGCTTAAGGAAAGGCTTCTAAGGAAGAATGACCTACAACTTTGAAAACAAGTGTCATATCACAGTTGTAGCTATTTCAGGTGGGTCACTAAGGTGAAAGAGTAAACTATGGTTTCTGTCTAAAATTTAAGCACTGTTTCTTAGGAGAAACAGCATGAAATACTGAATAGAAGAGTGAAATTAGAGGGGACAGTATAAAGACAACAGTGCAATACTCAAGAACTACCCAGCCATTTCAAGTTGAAATTGTAATGGGATTATTAAACTGAAATTATGAGACAGCAGACAAAAATAACTCTACAGTATAAGAAAGTATCTTCTCAGAGAAAGAAATCCTCCTCAGAGAAAGAAATAAATAACATATTGTTGTAGCACTTTATGTGGCAGCTTATTGATCAAATGGACACAGCTTCATCTAGAAAGAGCATGCGTAGCCTCCCCCTGACCTGCAAGTACAGGCACCCAGCATTACCAGCCAGTGCCTGCAGCCTGTCTGACCTGTTGGGCACCCTGCCAGAACCAGGAGTCTGCCTGAACATGAACTGATAAGATTAGAAACAAGGAATACAGTGTACTATTACAGTCCATGTGCAGCATACATGACTGCATCCCTGCGCCGACGCATCCCTGCAAACAAAGTGCAGCATCTCTGCCAAACCCCACACGACGAGAGAAAACAACCTTTGTAGCTTCACTGGACACAGCCAGCACTTTTCAATTTTCCCAAAACTTTCTCTAGTAATAATTCTGTGTTTGTAGGGCAGCTTCCTTTGGAAGACTGAGAAGCACATGAGGGTGGGCTAGTGCTACTGGGGCTAGTTTTCAGCTGGGAAACGTGAAGCCCAGAATGGTCACGCAGCTCGCTAGATATCAATGAGCACGTTATGCATTGAAACCTTGAAACCACAGCAGAGCTTTAGGGCAGCTGGTAAAAAATTGCCAGGCTTGAAACATGCACAAGACCTTTAGGGCTGAGTTGAGCAAGCCTATCCATCTGTCTTTGAGTGGCCAACTACCGAACACAGAACCCTGTTGTATGCTAAACATTACCAGCGTTCATCATGAACCATTCAGAAGGGTGACATGCAGGGATTAAACTCAGTATTCACATTTGACGTCATGTGGAGTCCTACAGACGCATGTCACACTGACACAAACTAATATGGAGGGTTTGGTCCCTCCACTGTCCCACAACTTTCTTAGCTGTGACTGAGCCCCTGCTGGCCATCCCATTTCAGAAGAAAAACTCCAGTGTCAGAAATGGCACCCTTTGGTTACATCAGGTCCATCACACGTTTTTCCAGCCTGCAAGTAAAATAACATCATCACACAGAAAAAATCACAAGTAAAAATACTTCATTTCTGGAAAACATAATGGACATGAAGATAACACCTGCAAATGGCTCATTTTCTTGAAAGTCTAAGTGCTCAGTGAATGATGCTTTTTTCTGACACAGCCCCTCAGCAATTCCCTCTCCTATGCTCCCTCAGTTCTGTGAAGACAGCTCCAGCTGCTGGGGTTTTAAATACTTCTGGTTATATTTTTCACAATACCCTTTACTATGGTAGTTAATCTCCTGTGTCAAAACACAGTTTTAGCCATCTGCCAGACAAAAAGAAAATCCTCAAGATCAGAGCCTTTGACATGTGGAACATCACTCCTTTTTGGATGGCTTTATGACAAAGTTCAAGTGCTGATCAGTGAAACTACAGCATCAGAAGCAAATAAATCAAAGAGAATGAACAAAAGTAAGGTAAGTCCCTGGGTTTATGTACATGACACACTGCCGAACAGCACTCCAGTCTGTGCAAGTCTGACCATTAAAAAGGCAAGCTGAAGACTACCCTCTGCTCAAGACAAAGCGTGTCCCCTACACAATCCTCTCCTGCTGTAATATATAAAAATGCATATAAATGCCAGACTCCATCTGCTTCCTCTTGTGTAACCCAGGGTGGGATCTTTACCTGATAGACAGTGTAACCAAAAAGGAAAGGAACAGGGGAGTGGAGAAATACGGTGTGATCTACTCCTTTAACCCACTGTACCCAGACAAGTTTGAGGCAGAACTCCTAAAAAAAGTGACAGAACGGCTCTTTTGGAGACTTTGTCTACAGAGTAGCTGAAAAGCTTATTTAGCAAATTAGCGCTGTTCCTTCTGCTTGCAAAACTTGTGTAAAGCCAAGGGCTAGCAAATGGCAGCCTTCCTCCTGAAACAGTGAAATAGCTCTGCAAAGCCGATACACGAGATGCATCCCATCCGTCACTTTGCTCAGGCACGCTGACACATCATTTTCCTTATGTGCACATCTCACTCTCCACCGATACCTACAACCCCATCTGGTAACGCACCACATCCCTATCCATCACTTCGGCCATGTTCTCTCTTCTGGGAAAAAGGAGAGATGTTTTGTTTTACTAGGTTGTTTCTTTTTCATGCAAATATTGTTCTCAGTCTGTTTTATGAGCAAACAAGCAATAAGCCTTGCACCTGCAGTGGAAGACTCCTGGTTTGGGAGGAAATTACTAAAGACTTGCATGCACTTAGCTGGCTATTTGATCTTAAGAACTCCTGAAAAATAAATTAAGTGATAAACTGCAATAATTGTTAAAAAATATATAAAAAAAACAAACCCCACGCTCGGTAAAGAAGGCAGATTTACCATAATGCTTCAACAATCTAAGGGAGCCATTTACTTTGACAGAACCCGAATTCCCCAAGCAATTCAACAGTGGTAATGGAAACAGAGGAGCCAATAAATTATAACCTTGTGAGTAATGCACCTACCATTATAAACCACTCTTAGCCTCCTCTCCATTCCCTGGGGGGGCGAGGGGGGGGGTCACACAGTTGTTGGATTTCCTTTCCTTCATTCTTCCAGTGTGCTCTTTTAGCAGTTGGACCCTTTTATAATGCCTATTACCATACTCTGCATTTACACAGTTTTAATGTGAACATCTCAAAATATGCAGTATCATTTAGAACAAGACTGTTGGTTTTTTACAGGCTGAAAGAGAGGCATTGGGTCACACCATCATATATTGACAGAATGCCAAATATTGTATATATCCTAAATATATTAGTAGGTACATGCTGCTTCCAGATCTCTCATACTGAAGATATGTATCATGCATCTCAGAACACCCAGTATTTCAGGAGTGTTTCTGAAGAATGGTCTTGGGCAACTTTAGAAACAGGACCAGTGCCAGTTCACCCCCAGCTCAGCCCCTCTTACACTGGCTTTCAGCAATCAGTCCAGACCAAGTCTGTGACAAACTATGGGAAAAGAAAGGCCAGAGACCTGAAATACAAACCCCACAGAGTTTTGCCCAAGTGATAAACAACATGTTGATTTCAGAAAACAGCATCTACACAAAGAAGACTTCTCCAAAGTATAAGGTGCAGAAGCAAAATACAGGCATGATAGCAATACAGAGGCTGACCCTGCTGTGTCTTCTAAGGTTAAACTCTCATAGAAACAGATCCCTGGTGTGATTCTAACATATCAGTCCAAGGATCTTGGCAAGATTGAAGTCTGATAGAAGTGACCTTGGCTCTCTGCCATTACATTTCACAATCAGCAGTTCCCTTCCTAACCAAAAAACCCCATAATTGTATGTCCTATTTTATATCCTGCATTATCTAAAATGAAAGGTAATAATTAGTAAAATAGTGTAATTTGCATTTAAGCCCCAGGCAGCATATCTACAGCAATTTCTGAAATATATATATATCACGAAGAATCACTTCTGCTTTCTTCAAGGCAGCTGAGCTGTCAAAGACAGCAAGGGATGTAATTCTGCTCTTCTGTATCAGCCTCAAAAAGCTTGATTCTAGCCTGGATTGTTCCATCTATTGTTTAGTACAGAGAGAGGTTCTGCACTCTTGTCTCCAGGACTGCTCAGCAATCAGCTGTATCAGCAGCTCCAAGGAGGATTATTCTCCCCTGCTGCTTTTTTAAAAGCAGATTAGTTCAGACTTTCTTTCACTGTAATGAACCTTGTAAGGATCAAGCACAGTGCATTGATTTCCAGGATAAAATTGTGTCATCAGTCAAAAGGCCAAGCAAACACTTTCACAGACCCACTCTGTCCCAGCAGACCCACTGCCCCAGAATTACCCATTAACCCCAGCAAAGGAAAAGAATCGCAGTTGTTAACCATAATAGCCAAAATGCGATTCTCAAGTTGTGTCATTTTGCTTTCTGTCAAATTCAGACGGGTAACAACCCTCACAGAAATGGACAACGAAACTGCCAATGCTCACCAAAGTGCTATGCAATCAAAGACAGAAAATGATAAAATGCAATGTGTTTTTATTTACTATTAATGATATCTGCAATAATGGTTTGGGAAGCAACTTCTTTTAAAGCCTGACAAATTATGGTACAATAATGAAAATTCAATTTCCCTAACCATTTGCAAATAGCTTTCCCCATCAACATTTTCTTACATGTGCACACCACTGTAATATGCAAGCTCAACTAGGACTTAAAGATTTGATGAGCAGATATTGTCTTCTTGTTGGATGGTCACTAAAGTCCAGTGAGGGTGCAAGCCCCTGCCCCTCCAACACAAACACTACAGGTGTAACCAGCAGACCCTGCCTCCCACAAGAGACACCTGCCTGCCCTTCAAACCAGACCATGGGATACTGTACTTTACCTAATGAGCGCAAATTTCCCTTTCTATAATGCTGAAACTAAGAAGACAGGAGTTGTCTGTGATGACAAAACTAGAGCACTAAGCTTAGTTGACAAACAAGCAAAAAACGCAGAAGCCAGAATTCCATTACCTTTCTTCTTTAAATTGAACAAGTCATTATTAAATACCTGAAGCTCATTGAAGACTATGGCTCAGTAATAAAGGATCTACCCTTTCAGAAATACTGCCTACCACATTTCAATTCCAACTCCAGGACTGAATTTTATGGAATAATATATGGCATTTGCCATCATTTCCTGTAGGGAAAACTTTTAAACACTAGTACAGGTATGTTCCTTTTGTTAAAAAAAAAAAAAAAAAAAAAAAAAGCTTTAAATAGCAGGAAATTAATTAATTGAAACATTCACTGTATCAATACAACTTCACAAGGAAACTCTGCACTGACATTTTCAAAACAAAAGCCCATACACTAAACTACAGCTCAAGTGCATTTTGTGAAAGATCAAAGACAATTAAACATATCCAGTATACATATGACATTGAAAGTGAGATTAAGTTCACAGTTTTAAGACTGTCTCCATTCCCAAGTTTCCTGAGCAGGTCCATTAGTAAATTTTATCAGATCGAATGAAAGAGCAATACACAACAGTGGGAGGAACTGATCTTGTCCCCTCTGAGCCAATGAAAGCCTTGTCATGGACTTTAAAGGGCGCAAGATGGGGCACTCGATTGAAGAGTCCAATAAATAAATGCACACGTTGCAGTACTCGCCTTCAATAAATCACACACCTTATACATAAAAATGAAATTACGTTCCCTTGAGAGGGGAAGCTTCAGCTTCCAACCCCGCTCCGTTCCGGCTGTCAGCAGGGCTCTGTGCGGTAGTAACCGCACCGGCAGCGCCCGGAGAGCGGAGGGGAAAATTTCGGGGCTGGATGAACACGCCGGCCTCGGGACCGGCCGAGCGTTCTCAGAGACTTCCCCCCGCAGGCAGCGCGAGGGTGGGAGCCGGCTCCTGCCCGCACCTGACAGGCACCTGGCGCAGCCCGACACGCCGGATAAAAGCGCTTTCGAGGCACTCTGTGGTTCATAACTGCACGTCCGGCTCTGCTGCTCCGAGGGCGGCCCCGGGGCCCGTCGGTGCAGCAGCCGCCCCACAGCCGGTATAAACCCACCCAAAGGGGGGTGTCCCGGGGCGGTCCTGGCCGCTCCCGCCGCCCGCGGCCGCCCAGAGTACTTTGAGGACATCCCCGTTCGAGCCTCCCATCGTTAGATCGGGGCAGCGACAACAACAGCGGGCCACAAGTGCGGGGCAG
>WEIU01019311.1:482309-553245 GCA_013389925.1 Aegithalos caudatus
CGCGGCGCCCCCTGGCGGGCGCGGCTGAAGGCGGCGCGGGGCCTCACCCCGTCACCCCCGGTGCCCCTGGCCGTCCCCTCATAATTGTAATTTAATTGTTAACGTACCGTACCCGGCCCCTGAGGGGGCCGAAACGGTGAAAATAAGAGCGAGGGTCGCGCCTCCTCTCCCTGCCGGGTGTCCTGTGTTCCGGCCAGCTGCCTGCCCGGGTGCCGTCCAGTCTGTCGCGGTACCCGGTCCCGAAGGCTGCAGCAGGATGTGCCCGGGTCCTGCCTGAGCTGGTGGTCAGTCCCCGCAGTAAGGGGAGCGACCCTGTCATTTTGGAGTTACACACCCGTGGTGTTTATTAACCACAGGAAGTTTAAAAATATGACATACAGCCACTTGCACTTTGGACTATGCACAGACCTTCACCGAAGTGAAGCTGCTGAAGAAGCCCTATTATTCATATAAATATTTCATTTGACAAGTCCCTTTCTGTCTAACTTTCAGCTATTAATACGATTTAGGGCCCTGCTTAACCCAGAAACTACAACTGAAATATATTGTATTCTTGCCAAAGAGATTATTCATTTGCAGTCCAATCCCTAACCCTGTCTTTTCTTCTATACCCTGTGCCTGTGCTGCAACAAAGTACTTTTGGAACAATCCAACTGCTTGCAGAAGCCCTCCTATCCTTCTTGTAAGTGACACTTTTAAATTTTTTTTTTTTTTTTTTTTTTTTTTTTTTTTTTTTTTTGTGAGAACCATATCATGATGGCTGCACAAAATCTTTCTGTCAGCTTCATGACTCCACAGTAAACTTCCAATGCACACAGAAAGTTGAACCTGTTGTGATACGGTTAATCTAGACACTGCATAATAAAATTTACTAAATTTCAGTGTGTGAAAAGCCATGAATGTCTTGCTCTTTTGCTACTCTAGAAGGAAAATAAAACCTCCTGATGCAAAGCTCAGATCTTTATTTGTTGGTGAGTAATGCCCAATAAGGTTAGAACCTATGCCCTTGCACATAGAAATACTGAGCACAACAGTTTTAAACTATAAATAATACTGATTCCTGGAGAAATGTGGGATACAGTATTAAGGACTTGGACTTTCCCTGGAGTAAAACTGTTTATTTAAGAAAAAGAAGTAGTGAAGGAACTTTAATGATAAAAGGCATTGTTTCAGCAAGGAGAGAGAAATACTGGAAAATCTGAAATGAAATGCATAATTGTTTCAGCACCTCATATTCCTTCCTTCAGAGGTGAAAACTTAAATATCACCTTCAAAACATAAAAGGCAAAAGTGCTGTGTTGCACACCAGAATATATTAAATTACACACCAGTGACTAGAAGGGCACTTTTCATCCCTCCTTCCTTCTTGTTCCTCCAGAGATTACAACCCAACAACTACTCTGTCACCAGAGTTGCCCAGTTACATAGCCTCAGAGCAGGAAAAGCACTCTGGAGAGCCAGCACCCAAAGGTGATCAGAGGGTGCCTTGATATTGGGGTGGCTTAAAATATGTGCAGATGTGCAAAGCTTTTATTATTCAATAGAAGAAATTGCTAATTTACTTAAAATGAGAATCTGCTGTAATCCACCTGGAAAATACCTTCCTAAACAGGAGCTGGTTGCCATCATGGAAGCAGAAGCAAAGCTGTATCAAATCCCTGCAATGGAGAGGAGGTCAGGGTGTTCCAACCACCCCAAAGGACTGCAAGGGAGAGAAGGAATTGCTGAGGGTCACTGAGGAGGAGGGAGGAAATAGGGAACCAGAGAAGGAGAGAGAAAAGGGGACATGAGATGAAAAAGAGGTAAGGAAAAAGGAAGGGAGGCAAATATTAGGAGAATAAAAGATTTATATAGAAGTGGCATATAGGACTAGAGACAATAAAAGCACATTTTTATGAAAGGAGGAAGATACTTGCAAGTTTGGCTCCAGCTAGGAAAAAATACCTCCTAATTCTTTGACATCAAGTGAAGCATTTTCAGACTTACAAGTTTTGTGTGTGTTTGTGCACCTCCCTGTACCTGGGACTTAATGAAAGTTAGGCCAGGCCAAGCCTAAAGAAAATGAAAGAAAAAAATATCATCACACATACTTTTTTTATTCTTGCCAAAGAGACCATAGGAAAAATTACATTTGATATTAGGAAATTAAATATTCAGAGTATTAAGTTTGGAAATAGAAAAAAAGATGAAACTCTCAGAAGCTTCAGATAAAAAACATGTAAAATGGAAAAAGATAAAGAAGATGTAACAGATTTACTTTAAACAAATGTGGATTTTATTAATTTCCCTGTCTCAGCTGCCAAAACATCTAGCTAAAGATTATAAGTGTGAAGTGATTATTTGTGAACTAATTAAGTAATGTGATTTATATGGTTCTCAAGCAGAGGTGCTGCTTTACACACAGGGATGTAGCTGCACATTTTGCCACACATTCCTTGGTGAATGTGTTTGACAAGGCAGCTGATAAGCAACTTCTGTTTCAGGCTGTGGAAGTGGCTTCATTCCCTTGGTGGATGTAAAGAATTACTAGTATCCAGAGACAAGAAGAGATTCAAAAAAGCAAAATACTGTTGCAGGAGAGTAGAGTGATGCTGAAGCATTCCAAGGCTTCATTTGTAGTTGTCCTTAAATTACAATAATGTACTAGGTATTACTTAGTGTCTCAATTTAAAAAATGGGTGTTCTGCTTTCCTGGTTCTTTTCCCTGCATGATCTGTCTTGCTGTTTAGTTCAGATCAGGAAAGACTTGAGAAATTTTGCTGTCTGCAGCTATGTCTATGTTGGTTTTGAATGCATTTTCTTGGGACAGTGTACGAACATTGCACCTTCAGCATTGCCTTCATGCATTTGCATGCTGCTCTTGAAAATGCCCAACTCTTTTGCACTCTTCTGCCAAATGGCATTTGATTATACAGAAATCATTCTCAATTCTTGCTTGTATGCTTGCTCTGCTTTTAAGAGTCTACAGGACCATAACTATTCAGTTTGCATAGTGAGTTTCTCTATTTATATGGTTCTTCCCAAACCTGGAAAGCATTATAAGAATGATAAGCATGATTATTTTAGAATGATTCAATGTAATTAAACTTATGGTGGAATACACAGCAGTTCATTTTTTACTACTGCATTTTCTCTATATGTTTAAATGATCATTCATTTATACTTACATTACTTACTTTATTTACATTTAGATTCAAAAAATTAAAGCATTCTTGGGTTTCTGAAGTGAGTTATATAAATACTAAGCAGGGGGAGAGAGGGAGACTTGTCAGCTCTGCCTTTTCTTCCTTTTATTTGACTTTAAAACTCAGGTATGTCTAACAAAAAATGCCAAATTTCAGACCGTGGTAATACTACTGCAAAATAGACAAGTGTAATTATGGGATATTCTTTCTTCCCCTTTGACTGGAGATAAGATTTTTGATCAAGATCAGCTGACCTTTTTGTCCATCCGTCCATCCATCCATCCATCCATCCATCCATCCATCCACATATACATTTACATCCCCCTTCACTGTAGATACCTAGCAATAAACTCTGTAAAGAGTAAACCTAGCAATAAACTCCGTAAGGTTTTTTCTTATACATGGAGAGGGTAACCTGGAAAAAAACAGATTGTACAGAACTGGTGGCTGAAAATGCTTGTAGAAGCTACAGCAGGACCACTGCCCCAAAGTACATTGGCTGTTACAATACCTGTCCTGGCAGCACGTGTGTGACAGCCTGCCCTCGCATCAAGGTCTGGAGAAGATATGTGAGATTCCCCCATGTAAGACAGGCATAGAAAATCCATTCATTTGGGCTCTGGATTATTTTCAATGCCAACTTAAAAGACTTGTTAAGGAGGACATGTTACTTTAATTACTCTTGACAGTATTTTAAAACTGAGGAGAAAATAATTGCTCGCCTTGTGTTTGACCACAACACTGATGTTAGGAAAGAGAATGACATCCATGTACCTCTGCTGTCTCCTTACCTGTTGGTCATGTAGGCCACAGGTCAGCAGGATATGTTTGTGACAGTGCAGTGGAACAGCAGCAGGTGTTCAGGCAGATGCTTCAGCTGCCCTGCCTTATCTTCCCCACAGCCCTGACTGACTCTTCTGTCCCCTCCCTTGCACCTTGCCTATATAATCCCTGTGTCTTTATGAAACTCCTACAGGCAAAAGATAACTTCCCCTCCCCCAAAAAAATCAAAGAATTTTTTACCATAAAACTGACAGATAAATGTTAAAACCCTAGACATTAGGAAAATTACTGCATTATACTGTGGTTTTGTTTCAATGAACTTATGAATTAACATGCCATGTCCTCTGAAAAAACATGATGTCCATTGCCAGTTTCATTATGACCGCCTATAAAATCACTTCAGTTTTCTGACTAATTTTATCTCATTCCTGGTAGTTCAGGATTTTTAAGATACCAACAGAGGCATTGTCTGTTGTGTAGCTCTTACAACACATCCAGCCCTTCTGCAGGGCACTGCCCTTCCGATGTGACTGTAGAACCTTCCTTGGGCATGGCTTTCAAGGTGCACCTGGGGCATTTATAAAGTGTAAACTTCAGCTTTTTCTGCAACTTTTTTTAGGTCCTCAAGCATTTACGAGACTACCTTCTTTGCAGTGGATTTGACATGAATGCTACAAGGAGCTTTAATCTTTGTGGAAATGGGTTTAATGACATCAGAGGCTGAAGAGGAATATTGTCCCAGTCCTGAGGAACTTTTTCTGGTCATGAATATAGTGAACTATAGTTTCTTGCCCTCTCTACGAGTCAGTTACAGTTATGTAAGATAACAAAACCCCACATTCTATTTCTTTTGTTTTTGACAATCATGATTGAATTTTCTTCCTGTAGCAAAACAGAATTTTAAAAAAAAAAAATTGAGAGAAAGATATTTCAGTTAGTGATTAATTTGTTTACCCCATTTATCAAAATACTTTTTCCAGTTAGTTGATTTCTTCCCACTAAATCACATGTAAAATTAACAGCAGCTTTGAGGATATCTGACAAAGTCTCTGTATTGGCCTTACATGGCTAGGTTTTTGTAGAAGAGGGGCTACAGGGGTGGCTCCTGTGAGAGGCTTCTAGAAGGCTCCCCTCTGTCCTGTGAAGTCAATGCCAGTGGGTTCCTTGGACCTACTGCTGCCAAGACAAGGGTGGTAGAGCTTTTGGGATAACAATTAAGATGGGGGAGGGGGAGACCCTGGACCACTGCAGCTGGAGAGGGGAATGAGGATATGTGAGAGGAACAGCCCTGCAGACATCAAGGTCAGTGGACAAAGAAGGGGAAGGAAGTGCTTCAAATGCCAGAGCTGCGATTCCCCTGGAGCTCCTGGAGAAGACCATGGAGAGACAGTCTGGATCCATGCAGCTGATTTTGGTCCACAGTGGAGAAGTTATCCACTTACAGGTAGAAGATATCCCTGAAGGAATCCATGTCAGAGCAGGTGGATGCCTGAAGGAATCTGTGACCCCATGGGGAGCCCACACTGGAGCACGCTCCTGGCAGGTCCCATGGACATGTGGAGAGAGGAGTTCACACTGGAGCAGGTTTGCTGGCAGGATTTGTGAACCCACAGACCCTGCAACAGTCTGTTCCAGAAGGGCTGCACCTTGTGGAAGAGACCCACACTGGAGCAGGGAAGAGTGTGAGGAGTCATTTCCCTGAGGAGGGAATGGCAGAGACAATGTGTGATGAACTGACCACAGACCCCGTTCCTTGACCCCTGCATCACTTAGAGGGGGAAAGTAGAAAACTGGGGATGAAGTTAAGGTCAGGAAGAAGAGAGGGGCAAGGGGAACATGTTTTTAAGATTTTATTTTATTTCTCATTATCTTACTCTGATTTGATTGGTAGGAAATTTAATTAATTTTCTCAAGTCAGGTCTGTTTTGTCCACTATGTTAACTGGTGAGTAATCTCTTCTGTCCTTATTTCAACTCATGAGCCTTTATTTGGATTTTCTCCCTCCTGTCCATCTTAGGAGGGGAGTGGCTTTGGGTGAACCCATCACAGTCCTACTTGTGGCACTTCACTCCGGATGCAGAACAGCTGCGAGGAGGACGCCTCAGCTGGCAAAGCTGCATGGCTGCAGATGCCCAGGTACAACATTGTGCTTAATCCTCTGTAATGATTTACTTGTCACAACTGTGAGAGGATAAACTATTTCAACACTGTCCTGCCACTAATGAGGCGCCTGCACAGCTGCTTTAGAGAAATCCGTTGCAGAGAGTAAGAAGGGATTGCTGTGGTTAACCTATACCTTTCAAATTGCCTGTTTTTAACAGTTTAAAATTAGCTGTTTAATCTTCTTGTGCTGGAGTTGCTTTGAAAGGCCAAGTTGCAGTAAACTAGCACTTGACACCTGAATTCCTTGGATTTGTATGCCCTCATGGGGACTGGGCTGTGTTCAGCTAGGGATAGTTAACACTTCCATTTTAGTCAAACATGAATATTATTACTCCACTTGCAGCAACCAGCCAAAAACACTTATTTGCCAGGAGCCCAGATATTTTTTTTCTGGAGGCCCATTTACCTATCTGCCCTGTGCTGTGTAGGCACAGCAGTTCTGTTTGTGTCCTGGCGTGGCTGCTTTTCAGCTCTGCAAATGAAAATCCCAGGTCTCTCCTCTCCTTCAGGAACTGTGTCCTTAGTGTTTTCCTTAAACTTTAACCAGCACATCCAGCCAGCAGAAACTGCTGCTTCACCATCAGCTAATCAATGCATGATCGACTTAACAAACCATCTGCAGTTAACACATGAAACAATACTGTGCACTGTAAAATTCTTCCTTTATCACACTTTTGACTTAATTTTTTTTTTGAAGAAGAAGAATTAACTTTTCTTGCATGTGGTTTAGGAATAACTTTGACTTCTATTTGTAAAAGTTTGGAAGAATAAGGATTAATTATCATAAGTGAGAGAGGACACATGTTCTTTCAATCAGCATTGACTTCTTTACATTGAAAAGGGGAAACAGCAACCAACAATGCTGCCAAAATAAATGTTTAATGGAGCACAAGGTTGTAATTTTCTCTATAGTGAGGCATGCCATCTCTAGGGATGAAATGGGTACCATCTCCATTAATGCATGTGTACTTAGAAACATAAAGATGTAATATACAGAGAAGTCTTCACAGTTTCAAGCTACAGACAATACAGGCATGGCTCAGTAGACTTTATTAATATTCAAACAAGCAGCTGTCAACACTCCATCCCAGAACACACTGAAGCTCCTTACATAGTTTTTACTACTGTAATATTTGAGTTCATTGGCAGTAGATTGGAAAGCATGCAAGACTAATGAACCCTCCCTATTTTTCCTGGTCTGGCATTTAATCCATCCTAAAGTGAAAAACATTCACGACATATGCAACACCACACTCACAAGAGGGTTCAGGTTCAAAAGAGATGTTTCAGTTTTGTTTCTTAGCAACATACATGCAGCAACAGTGAAACACTATACAAACTGTAATATGTTTGTGTTGCTTTAATCTATAATGCAGTAGTTTGCCAGTGCCAAGGAAGTGTGCTGCTACAGGATCTTTTCAATGTCACTTATAATTAGACATATGCATTTTTGTTTTCCCATACTAGATTACCTGCTGCAGAATATATTTCTGAAGACGCTATAATGTACTCATGAATAATAAATAAAGAGGTAAATTCTGTTCTAATAAGGGCACACTTGTCAGGATTATACTGTGGTCTGTTATATAGGGAGACATCTTTTGATGTTTCTTTCATGGGAAGCATTTGGACACCTTGTGAGGACTTGATTTCTAGAACGAGTAACAGCCAGCCTTCAATAAAAGGCTTAAAGGATTTGTACAGAACTTATTTCTTGGAAGGACAGTAGGCATGGTTTAATATTTTCTTCTCCCCAGCCCAATGTCTGATTTGATGTGACCAAAACCGGTTTTGTGGTGTCTTGACTTTAATGTCACATCAAGGAAGAGAAGGAATCAGTCAGGTCTCCAAAGGCACATTATGTCCTACAGAGGAGCTTTCAAAATTTCACTCACTGCAGCTATAGCTCTTCCCCTCTGTCACTTAGTATAACTGCTTCTCCAGTGCCAGAAAAGAGGAATAAGAAACATGGTATTTAGCTTCTTCCTATGCTTTTATCCTTTTCCTGTATATATTTATCTTTAAAAGTCCAACTCGTCTCTCTAGAAAAACTGTAGTATTTGCATTCTCTAAGTGCCTGGTAATAACAGTTCCAGCACATCAACACTGAGTTTGCAATAGGCAAATATTGAAAAGTTGAAAAAGAAAAAATCCAGTATATAAAAAAGTGCTGTTATTTAATGCATGATACAAGATTTTTTAAAAATAGCAGAAATTGTATCCTTCAGTTTGGAAAAAGCAAGAAATGGCTCAAGAAATGCAGCAATGATTCCAGTTCACACTAGGATTCATCTTCCCAGGGAACCTTGTGCCCTAATCCTCTTGATGCTGATCTTATAAATCATGCTCCAACACTAAGCACTTCTGCAGACTAACTCATATTTTCTAGTTGTGTGGACTGAAGAAAATAGTCTGAAATATTCAGAGAAAACAGGTTTGAGGGGAGGCCTATAAGTATCTAGCACGATAGATATAACTTATGAATTATTTGACATGAGGGTAGCTGAGGAAAACAGTACCACACAGGAACACCAGGTGGAACTAGGAGGAGAGGAAAGAAGGAAAGAAAAAAAAATTCTCTTTATAGTTTGCCAAGTTTTCTGACAAAACACTTTTTCCAAATTCATTCTAGGTAGAAAATTAACAATTTCCTTATATTTCACTATCCGCTTCTCTGTATGCATACAAAATTGAACAGGCAGATTGGCACTCTAAAGCAAAGCAGTAAAGATTCTACTCAGAAATAATAAATATGATAACTTAGCCTGATATGATAACCCAGTTTGACACATTAGTTGCATGCAAAATTTGGTGGCAAGACCTAATCTGTTTTCACACTGCGCTCTAATTACCTGCTTTGTATTTTTCTTTAGAAAAGCTGAACACTTAGTAGTTTTTGCTGGGGTCATCTGCAAGTTATGGTCACTGCCTGCTTTTGTAAATGTGGTCATAAAAGTCCACAAACTCCATCAAAATAGCAGAGGAAATGAATCATATGGTGAAAGGGCACAGTCTCTCTTGAGGAAATAGCAAATTCAACTGACTTGAGCCATCTCAATAATGTGGAAGAAGGTTTTTTCCCCTAGCAGAGACCACTGTGATACAATTCCCTGTAGATCAATACCTATCCCCTAAAACACACTTAAGCCATGAACACAAAGTCACCCTCAGCAGAAGTGAGATGCTGCCTACATGTTTTGCAGAAGGCAAGGAGCCAAAAGTGATCCTGAAGTTCAGTTTTGGTGCAGCCTCCGCTTCTTGCCTCATGAATAGTTGCCAGAGGAAGAGGTGCTTTGTTGTGGCAGCTCCAAATCACCTCTGGCCTCAGTAAATAGGAGGAGTTCACTTTTGCCTCTGTATAGGGAAAATGTATTAGGAAGTATTTCAGATTTTCTATTAGCTTTTGCTTCTACAGGAAACACAATTGCAGATTTTGAGATTGGTAGGACTCAAAAAAACAGGCAATAAAATTTTCCATTTTTGTTCATGTGATCTGTGCTTATTTTTATAAATGTAAATTCATTTTGATACCAATTTAGATATCATTGTTAAGCTTCAAGTGAGTTCCCAAGTTGAAATATTGCAATTTTTCACCATTAAAAAATCCAGGTTTTGGGATTTTGTCAGAGCAGTATGCTCTCAAAGGCACTAGTAGCAAAATCTTAAAAATGCTATTTACTTTCCATCAGAAACATTAGCTGGAGAAATTTTTAAAAAGTGCATTGTCTGGAAAACAGTAATTAATCAATTATTCAGTGCCCAGCATTCAGGGTGATTTTCCTATGGGCAATGTTTATGTGGAGACATTAATTTATTCTGGTCAGAGAAGAAGTTTTCTGTGTAAGTACCCCTCCATGAATCAGCTTTCACTCTTCACATGCTTGTCTGGGATTTCCCTTCCTCATGAGCATTACAATCAGAGTGTTTATTTGCTAGACCACCTATGCAAAGGAAACACAAAAGGTCTTGAATATAATCAAAGCACATTTTCTTTCATTTGCAGAACTGCTTAGTATGTACCCAGCTTCCTATTTATAAAAAAAAAAGAAATACAAAAATTAAGTATTCCTTTCTCCTGTGCTAATTTTCTTCTCTTTATTTCCCAACTGAGAAACCAAATTATAATAGCCTGTAACTTGAAGGCCAGCTCATAGTGTCTTAGTCCTTCTGTAATAATTCACCCTTGTGCAAAAATCATTAATGTGGCCCAGCAGAATAGTATTTATAACTCATTTGCAGAGCATAAATTATATAGTCTAGAATATTGCACATTAGGTTTTTCACCCCATAATTTAAAACTGAACATAATCGATAAAACTACAGACTCTACAGTGTTTCCCTTCCAACCATGTTTGCATGATACTAGGGCTACTGTGTATTATAAAAATCTGCACACAGAAGAAATGCTGATGCAAATAAATTTGAGAGGAGATCTTCTTTTCCCCAGACAAAACATATCATAAACTCTTTTCTCAGAAAAATTTGTCTAGGAACTCACCTATCCTGGGCTAATGCAGGACAAAATAGATGTTTTTATAACCAAACACTAAGTTACAAAGGCCATGTAAGTAAGACCAACTAATAAATATTAACAAAAAATTATACATTTTGACCTAAGGTCAGGTGGATATTAAAAAGCAACACTATCACATGCTTTTTAGGAAGTCACACAACAAAAAGTTGGAAAGGCAATGTAATGTGACCTCTGTGACAATGGGGCCAAAACTGATTTAATCACTTCCTGTTATACAAATAGATCACCAAGTCCCGTAATATTAATAACATGGGTCAAATTATTATAGTTATTTCTGAAAAAATGAGCTGGGGAAAGATATAAAGCTTTACTGCTTCTTGCTTTTACTTTGTCTTTTACTTTAACATGCTAACAAATGTTAATATGCCGGAATGCAGATATTGAAATATAAAGCTGTTCTATCAGCTCTCTAATACACAGGAGAAGGGCAGTTTTCTATCAAAGACTGCAACTCTTGAAGATGCACTGTCCACGTATGTGTACATTGAGATGCTGATGATCTCCAGGCCTGTGAGAGGAAATGCAAAGAGGCTTGGATGGGGCTTTGAGCAACCTGGTCTAGTGGAAGGTATCCCTGCCCATAGCAGTGGATTTGGAACTAGATCGTCTTTAAGAGTATAGATAGTCTTTAAGACTAGATAGCCCTTCCAAACCAAACAATTCTGTGATTCTATGAACTGCATCTTTCAGCACTGAAGAATCTGGAGGCAAGAGGCAGTGGTTAAAACAGATCTCAGGAGCTACTGCCACAAACCTTTGGAAGTACAGATGAAAAGGAGACATTTCAAGCATGCAGGTATTCCAGCCTTGTTTGTGCTCACACAGAAATCATCTGTGTATACATCTCTGAAATGCTGACTGGGCACATCAGCAAGGGATTTCTCCCATTCAGGCACGCAAACATGAATTCTCAACTGTGAAGAGGAGCTGAATAATACCATGAACTGACACTGCCACCAATACATCATAAGTCTCTGAAGAAGACTGAGAAATCAGCTTCCACCTGTCTTTGAAAAGAAGTCTAAACAGGTGAATTTTTTCCTGTCAAAGGAAGAACAAGATTTAGTGCCTCCAGGGAGGGCTTTCTATGACAAGTAGGGCTCAGTTTGTGTCCTTCTGTTACCTATTTTAATTTCAGCCTGGCAGCTTCAAATTTGAAGGAAATATTGGTGTCTACTTTCACACAAACAGATTTAGGTTGGGTTTTTGGTTTTTTTTTAACTGTCTTTTGTGGCAATGTGTAATAGAGAAAACATATTATGAGGAATTGGATGCCAAGAAAAATCAAAGAGAACTAAGGCCTGAAGCAGTTCAATCTACTTTGGCTAAATCAACAGCTTGAGCAGCACGGTCTGATGTTCCTTCGGGAGCATATCCCTGCCAAAGATGCTATGGACACCCATGTAACCAGTTCCCACAACAGTGAGGAAGAGGGATGTTTTTCAACATGTACAACAACAAAAACCGGAATAAATGCCTTGCTGTGGAGGAGGTGGTCCATTATTCAGCACGTTTGTATATCCCCATGAACAGGGATATACAAATATACAGGCAGAAGCCTAGTATTTTTTTTTTCTTAATCAGAATCAAGTGCATGCTGCCTCAAAAATCAACTATGAGACTTTTGAAGGCTTCAAGAACTGACTGTTGCTTACTGAAAGAGACATCAGTAAGGTTTTGGGGTAAACCACCCTGTACAAAAACAGAAGTGAGGGTTATTTTAAAACCTTGCATAAGAAGGAACCACCATCACATGGAGAGACTGAAGCAGCTTTATTATTTGACAGCACAGAGCTAAATTTGCCCCATTTTTAAAATGTCAGACAAAAGGAGAGGAGCATCTGCCAGGGAGGAGAAGAGCAGCACTCAGCCCCGGTGGGACCTCTTTCCACAGCCCAAAGAAAAGAGGCCGGGGCATGGTTGGAGATACCACTTGGTCAAAATGAATTTTGTATTAGCAAATCTCAGTGCAAAGAGTGTGCCAAATGGGGAGGTAGGATCTCAGAGGTACAATAGCCCAGGAAAACAGGATGCAACCACCACTGGAAAAACCAGGAGGTCACCAGCAGGTGAGAAAGCTGTGATGTCTTAGGTGTGCTATGTAAACCTGAGTTTCAGGGCTGTCAGGGGAAGTAGGTACATTTGTCAGCACACCACAGGGCTAAATATAGGCAGGGTGATATGGCCGCTGGAAATCTCCCATATGAGAAGAAGTTAAGTCCAGGGGAGGATAAAAGTTTCCTTTAAGAACAGGTTAAACCAAAAATATGCCAGGAACTACATGAGTACAGATCATCCTGCCTCAGGCAGAATGATGGAGTAAATCACCTCCCAAGGCCTAGTCTGGTCTTGTTTTCTGTGATAATACCCAGCTAAATAATGAAATGGTAGGATTTGGAAAGTTTATAAATATCCAGAGGGCTGTGGAGAATAAAAGGAAAATAGGTGGAGGTTTTTGCAAGGAATATTTCCTAGAGAAATGCTAAGGAAGCAAGAGTGGGTTTGCACTAGGAGAAATAGAGGCAAGTAGAGAGAAGAGAACAATGTTCTGCCATTGCACTGCCTTGAAGAGATCTGCTTATCACACCAGTAAATGGACAGGATGGTCTAGGTGGGAGGAGCTGGTTTGTAGTCAGACCTCACTGCAGGACATACAACATGCAACTATTGAAATATATGCAACTATGAAAACCAAGAATTTTGGAAGGAAATCCCCACAGATCCACATCTGAGGGGCAGACCTACACATGCATGCTGCAAAAGCTGTGGGAGGAACTGAAAGTTGTAAAATTGTCCTTGGGCTGCTGTCACCAGAAAGTTGTTGGAAATGGCCTATTTTCAATTCTCCAACTTGCAAGACTGGTTTTCAAAGGGAGATTGAGCCTATCAGGCTGGATATACCCCAATTCAAGAGGTGTCAGAGCCAGAAGGCTCTGGGTCAGGAGTGTACTTGGGGAAAAACTAGGTGGCATGTGTGGCTTCTGAGCCAGCTGGGTACCTCCAGGGATTCTCAGGGTACGGCTGGGTACCACCAGGGGCTCACAGGGACATCCCATAACTGATTGGCACATTCATAGCTAAAAGTGATTTGAGGGACATATAATGTATTTTCTATCCTACAAAGTCAGGTAACTACAGAAGTTATCTGACTTAGAAAATTTCTAGTGACGTATCATCGCTTAAGATCCATCAATGTGTTTTGTTGTATTGCATAAAAGTACAACTGTGCTTTGATAGAGAAATAAGGGGTTTTTTTTAGGAAATTAAATCATTACAGTTGATGGAGACAGGACTCTGTTTTCCACTTCAAAAAGCAAAAAGCAAGGGGAGGAAAGATATTTCATAACACTAGCAAATGCTGCTCTCTTTAGGCAGCATTTTGTCAGGGGAGCTAAATTCCAGAAATAACTTTTCTGGGTAAAAAAATCTCTTTCTGATATATTATGTTGTGCTGATGAAAGTCATGAGGCTAAAGACAGTAATTTTCCCTTGGGTATCAACTCAGCAGCATTCAGTTGGAGTGACATTTTTTTAAGACTTTCAGACAAAATTCATGGAAATTGCAGCTACCAACTTGTTAATGCCCCAAGCACTTGGGAGGTGGACACTGACTGTGTCAAGATCAGCTTCCTTACAATGCCAGCAAAGCAGAGTTCACGTCAGCAGTGGCTGCTTTCTAAGATAGCTGAAGACTACCATACAAAGTAATTTGTGAAAAAGGATATTGGATTAATTGGGAATCCAGCACTCTTCATTGACATTCCTTCTTGGTCTACGTTCCAAGATTGTTTTCATCCAGTCTTCTCTAACATTTGTTCAGGTGTAGGTGGAGAAGAACAGGACTGGATGGGATCTGCAGGGTGACTGAATCCAGTCACCATTGACTTGAATGGAGGCTTCAATCAAAGTGCCATTCCTCCTGCCATGGAAAGACCAATTGTGATACCTTTAATGCAACCAAGGAAAAATTAGGAGAAATTGAGAACATTTTGGTCACCACAATATAAAAAAACTGAAACTGTTAGAGAGATTCCAAAGGAGGGCAATGAAGATGGTGAAAAGTCTTGATGGGAAGTCATATGAGGAGCAACTGAAGTCACTTGGTCTGTTCAGCATAGAGAAGAAGAGGCTGAGTAGAGACCTCATTGCAGTCTACAACTTCCTCATGAGGGGAAAAGGAGAAGAAGACACTGATCTCTTCTCTGTGGTGACCAGTGACAGGACCAGAGGGAGTGGCCTGGAGTTGTGTCAGGGAGATTGGGGCTGGATATTAGAAAAGGGTTTGTCTTCCCAGAGGAGCGGTCACAGCACCAACCCGGCAGAGTTCAAGGAGCACTTGGACATTGGTCTTGGGCACAGGGTGTGATTCTTGGGAATGGTGCTGTGCAGAGCCAGTTTTGGACTTTATGATCCTCATGGGTTCTTTCCAACTCAGCACATTCTGTGATTCTGTGATTTCCAATTCCCACAGTCACAGGATATCCCATGGATACCTCAAGGTAGATCACTGTATTGTGAATGAGGGCCACACTCTGCTCCCCCCTGCCAAACCATCCAGCAAGATGACACCTTTCTGACTGCAGATCACAAACTGCCTTAACTTTCAGTATGTGAACTGGACAGACTATGTTTACCTCAACAAGTAAGAAACTCAATAAATATGGATTTCTAGAGCAAAATCACTGATATTGGAAACCTGCCATTGACATGACACAGTTTAGGGGTGATAATAGCTAATCCAATCACCAGGACCACACTGAGGCATGTTGGGTTTGCAGCTGAGACACACCTGGTTTAATCTCTTTCAGGGAACCCCATTTGCACGCCCAGTGGCATTGCTGTGAGTGGGGACCACCAAGACCACCACTTCAAAACTACATTCCGGGTCTGGGTTAAAATGCTGATGTGGATGTACCTGCTAATGTCTTACCTGAGGATGTTACGCCATCAAGAGCACCTGTCTGTGACCCCTCTTCCAGCTGCTCAAAGAAAAGTGTGTGGAGGAGACTGCTGATGACGAATTAGGCATTTAGATTATAGAAAGGAGTTCCTCCTTATGCCTTATGGTGATCAGCAGACACCCAAAAGGGAATAATATTATTATTATATATTTTGGTGGTGCAGAGAAGCAGCAGAAAAGCATCAGCTCCTGTTCAGCTATCAGTGCATCACAGACCTGTCTCCAGTAATTCTCCCTTTCTGTTTGCAGTTCTTGCTATGAGAAGTGTCTAGGAGGGATGTGGAGCTCTTTGATGAAGAACAAACCTGAGAGCTCAGAGCAGTTCAAAAAAGCTTTCAATGCTCGTAATAGCTGAGCCTTGACAAACCCCTCTCCTTTCAGACTTGGAGGAATCCATCAGTTGCCAGACTTCAGGGAAATGAACTGGAGCAAGTCTCCTCCATTGTATTTTGAGAGAAGAGAAATTGGCCATGCATCTTTCAGAGATATGATTTAGGCTGAGGTAACCCACACCCAGCTTTCATGGGCTGGAACCTGTAAATAGCAAAGCCCTCTTCCACATAGCTTCTTTTAGACAGAAAGAAAAAGAAAATCCTAATGCACTTGATATGCCAAACAATAGAAAATAATGTAATGTTTCTTCTCCTCTTAAGTAGGAGACAGTGCTTAGATAATTTCTTATATATGAAAATATATCCTCCAGTGGGATTAAACAGCATCTAGAAGTGCAGACACAGAGAACACTGCCGGCAGAAAAAGTCCCTGAGTTTGCATGAGACTTGTGTTCACCAGGAGACTTCAGACTTTCACATGTTCAAGGAACTAACATCTAAGAAAGAAAAGGAACACTATTTTTGGCCCCAAAATTCAAAAGGAACACAGACAGATGTACAGGTTTTAGTGCTGTTCTTCCACCCAGTATGAGAAACCTTGCTTAAACCACTCACTTAATCAGCACCATTTATCACCACAGATGACTGAAATGATCCTAATGATAAATGGCTTGTTACACAAAAAGCGATTGCAAGAGAATCAGTGACATTAAGAATTTTTCATAATTTAAATTATAATAAGTCTTCTTTCCTCTACAGTTATTTCTTTCAGTAATCCATTCTGACTTTAGTATCTCCTGAACTAGAATTAGTGACATTAATGCATTTTTTACTATTCAAATTATGTTCTACCTTTTACCCATAGCTGGGTATTTAATTTAGTAAAGGAGACTAAATTAACATCCTTCGAAGGACATTATTTAATTTAACAAGAAATCTTTCCATGGTTGGGTGAGGTAATAAAAAAGCTTTATTATTGAAAGTTATTGATATAGAAAAAAAAAAAAAAAAAAAAAAAAAAAAAAAAAAAAAAAAAAAAAAAAAGATGAAAAATATCCCTTTTATGAGAATCTGGAAGATTCTCTACTTTTCTCTTTAAAAGCCTGCCACCCTCCATTTCGTACATATTTGATATTCTAAACATCTTAGAGTTCATTGGTAAAAGAACCATCAGAAAATCATCTGAAGAATGTAGAATTCGTACATCTAATTTCATATTTTATCATTCACAGACTCATACATGTCAAATTAATAAACACGTTGAGTTCTTTCTGAAAACTACTGGTTTCAGAAGACTTGGATCTGCTAGAATTATGGGAGACAATGAAGATTTATTGAAGGAATCTTGTTAAATCTTGTTATCCATAATAAATGCCTTTCCAGGTAATACTTTAAGAGTAGGAATTGCAAGGTAAAAAAATCTAATCACAGAAGGAACAGACTTCTGAGTGGCAGCCATTGTGTATGGCTGCTGCTGTGCAGGCAGGGCCCTCTGGAGAGAGGGACAGATCCAGCAAATTCTTACTGAGGCTACCCGTAGCAAATTGTATTGCAGTCTATCTCTCCATATCTGATATAAGATGCTGGCTTTACAGGAAATGTAATGAGACTTGTAATATACTTCATCTGCCTTTGAATAACTCTGTGCTTGGGAGAAAATCATTATGAAAGGCAAAATCATTATTACAAGTGGTTTCCATAGGCTAGACCTGAAATGCAGTAATCTAGGTAATACAGATATTTATTTAAGCAAAATCAACCTAAAACATTAACCTGGAGAAAATGTACTTTCAGGGCTAATCCTAGAATTTTTTTGCATCCTGCATGGAATCTGCTGAAGTCAAGCTATTAATTTATAAAAATATATTGTCAGGTAGTATTTTAGTCAAGCATCACAAAACTAACCTAAATACTATTAAAGAATATGGCTTGTTTTGGGGGGGTTTTTTGTGGGTTTTTTTTTTTCACAGCCATCTCTTGCACTGAAATTCAGCAAATGACAGTAAATCCATTTTCCTCTCAAAAGAGATAAGGAGAAGGGATAATGAGAAACTGTTTATGGGCCAGAATCCTACACTCCAGCATGGCCCCAAAATAGAGTGTATCCCAGGCAGTCTACATGTGCCATCAATGAACTTTGCAATAGCACATATTCCCTCCTTAGAATATGTTTAGAAAAATAGAAATGTTTAGCTGGCCACCAAGCTGTTTGGCACTTTATTACTGAAGGGTATAACACAATACTGTTGCCTTCTCCCAGAACAGCTCTTTTCTTTATTTCATTTGGTTAATGAGCAATGGCCTGAATCATGAGTATGAAAGCTAGAGCACTAATCAGCTTTCCCATCACCCAGGGAACTGGATTTGGCAGAGCAGTTTCAGCTCATCTCCATACCTATGGAACCAGTTTTCATAAAAAGTAATCCATGAAACTGGAAAAACACATTACTGTACCACAGTATTATGGTGTTACTTCTTGTTAAAAGTAACAGCTAAAAGACCACTGGAAACACCCCAAAGAGTGAGGGAAGAAGTGGCATCTGAGCACCAGCCACACTTCGCCTTCCCATATTCCCTTCTGAGCGTGGAAGTGTCTTGACAACAGCAGGTGATGTATAGCTCATGTTGTGCTTGTTTGACCTTTTGCACACAGGGCAGCTTCTCATGGGATGAGGCTCAGACAAATGGCACATCCATAGTGAATATCCACACTGTTTTCCCCTGGAGCAGTTCCTACCCCAGAACCACCTAGGTCAGAGTTTTGGACAGCTGGTCCAACCAGAGCCTGCCCGTTATCCTGCCCTACATTTCTGCCCTTCCTGCAGGTGCTGTTGATGACATGTAAGGGCAAAAACCTACAAGCAGTCATCTAGTGTGGGTACCACAGAACCTGTCACTGGTTAACACAATGAATAACCACACACCCAACATTGCGGTCCTATTTCTTTGTATTAATACAAGCCTTAGGCCACATGAACACATTATTCTCTGATTCTTCATTTCTAAGCCCACTAAATTTTCAGGTCTACATCTTAACAAGATGCAAAACTGAAGTGCACAAATGCATACTTTTATACTGCCAGAATCCTTAGCCTCTGGAAGGTATCAACAGATCGATTAAAACCAACCAACAAAAATCTAAAACCAACCAACAAAAGTCAAAAGCCAGACTACTGAAGCCCATTAGCTAACACATTAACTTCTCTTGATTTGTCTTGGATAAAAGGTCAAGAAAATGAATATAGGTTACAGTGCTGGCTTACTTGTAATAGAACAGTAGAATGAACTGGTTTAGAAATAGTTATTTAATTTGATTTCTAGTTTGAAGATTGATTATGCAACCTTCATTATTTATTTATTTGTTTGTTTGTTTATTTGAAGTTCTTTATCAGTCGTTTTAGCACCAGAGGCAAACGCAATTCTCCTGTGGGCAGACTCCAATGTAATATATACACTGTAAGACTCACTGAAGTATTTATGGAATGAGGTATTTGCTTCATTTCTGGAAGATGTAGAAATTTGCTTTTCATGGTGGAAAACCAGCAGGTACTCCAAGTGCCTGATTTCATCAAATGTACTGAACATTTACTGAAGCAATACAGATTGGCATAGTGTATGTGGTTACAGTTGCAATAAATAGATCTGTAGCATACTTACAGATATCACAAACTGTTTAGGATGAGAATGAAGTGAAAACATGGCTTCTTTAAAAATTGCTTATAATTATAATGACACACCATGTGCATTTTTGGCCTGTATTTCCTGCTTTTGCAAATGAACTTGCCATGCTCTTTCTAGTTACTTTGCCAGCTGCCATTTCCCACTCTAGTCTAGACATAACCATGCTTTGCTCAGCTACAAAAATAACCCTTCTTCTCAGAAATAGTGTCTTTTCCTTCAAACACAGTGTTGCCAAAGGGTTCTGTGTTTTGCATTTTAACAACAAAAAGGGGAAGAGGTTATCTGAGGAAAAGTAGCCTGAGGAAGATCAGAGGTGGCCAAAAGAGTGCAAAAAATGATATTGTTTTAAATAGAGGCTTCCCCTCCCCCCCCCAACATTGTTATTGTGTTATTGTGGTTCTCTATAAAGTAGAAAATTTATAGAAAGTGACAGATTTTAGTATCATTATTTGTCTTGACTGTTCCAGAAGAAAGGAAAAAACAGAAAAGCAGCAAGAGGAGGACTCTCTAGTTTCACTTAAGAATTGTTGCAAATTATTTCAACCAGATCCAGCTTTAAAGGTTTTATTTCACAGTTCTGCCACTCTTCATGAGAGAAGGGAGATAAGAGAGCAGACTAACGTGCAGCCAGACAGCTCATGAGCATGTATGGGAATTCACAAGGCAACTGGATAGTGATTTGACATGGACAGGTACAAAATTGACTCTGTGGAGCAACAGCACCAGGGCAGAACAGTGCAAGTCAAAGTCCAGTATCCCACTGTATTAAGCAAGTGTTCTCCTTATGTTTTATTCTATATAGATCTGTTGTGCTCTATGCCAGAAGTAAATGGATTTTAGTGGAGAGTCATAAAAGTAAATTGTGTGTGCGCTGCTGTGAAATGCCACAGCCCTGGCAGTGGCACTGTCCCTTGAGGATTTCAAGCAGAGAGAAGGAGGGAGAGCTTGTGCCTTCGAATGATTTCACTGCATAAGAGACAGGTAATGAGTAACACACATTTGCTCTGGTGAAAGAGTCCTACTGAGGCAATTTCTTCCTATCATAAAAAGTAGTTTTATAAATACACTGAGACTGTTTTCCTTGAATGTGGAGAGGTAAGGAGAAGCCCAGCAAACCTAGCTGGGGACAAGAGAGAAGATGGGATCTCCAGTCACTGTCCAGAGAAAACTATCTAACTTGATGTCCCAGCAGGAGAAATGCCATATACTCCTTGTTGTATGTGCTCTCACTCACTGTTACTGAAAGCCATTATTAGCTTGGAGAGAGAAAGTGGTTTGGCTGCATCTTTCAGGGTGAACTCCAGTCAACTGGGTTACTGAAGTTGGCTTTCTAAAAACCATATTGGTACTGACTCTTCATCTTTTTGTGTCTACACTTCTTAACAAAATACATGAACAAGTACATTGAGATGAAGAGGGAGGGAGCTGCAACAACCACTTGCAGAACACCACCAAGTTCAAACATCCCTGTGACCTTCCTCAAAGTCAGTAGAGACCTGCCAAAACTGAAGGTGCATTACAGGCTGTCCCCAAACCTCTGATATGTTCCAAGTTCAGTAGATATGTCTAAAGCTAATTCATAGAGATGCACCTGGGCTAAGCCATGCCAGGAGAGGGTTGCCCTGTGGAAGTCAGCTCTCCCTGGCATTGCACAGGGAGGATGACCATCCATGTTTCCTCACAGGAATGAACTGCATAAGGCACAGTGGAGTCCAGTTGGGGACAGGCAATTAGATAATATAGAGCAATGTTAGGGCTTGAATGTTGAAATTAAGGGTATACTGATGCCAGTTTCTTGCCTGCCATATGTAAAGTAGTGGAAAACTTCCTGAGCCCATCCTGCACAAAATGCAGTCACTATTTGGTCTCTGATGGGAAAATGTTAGCATAGGCAAAAAGCTCTAGGCCAAGGAAGACTGATAACACTTTCTCTAGTCTCCCCACCTTTGTAATTAAAAGGAGGAATGAAAAAAGGATCTAGATTGTATTGAAAGAAAAGGCACCAGGGAGCAGATTCAATTTTTGAGTCATCACAGAAATTCTCTAAAATTCAATTACAGTGATGTGGATCTGACATAGGATGTATCATTATAGTACCCTAGAGAAGGTCAATAAAGCATATTGTGAAGTTTCTACAAGATTTCATCAGGACTATAATATAGATAAGTTTCATTGTTTCACATGTTTTGCAGCTGCTCTAACTTAATTTTCAGGGGTGCCATCATGTAATTATCTGAGATGATTAAGTTTTATGCCCCCACATCTTGCAGGTTAAGTCTGCAGGGAAAGAGTTCAAACTTATTATATAAAAGTGAAGATGTAATTAGGCTCTGGAGAGTGAATAAATAAATCACACCAAGTGAAAAAGGGCAGGCTATCTACCAACAGACCAGCATATTTACAGATGAAGTTAATGTCATACGATGAAATACCAATTTAAAGTACTGGAAATTAGCAGGTATTTCACAGAACCTTGACTTTTAGCCATTCACCAGTCAAACATCTGCCTTTCCTGAGATACAAAATCTAGTCAGTCCACACTGACTGTTTTCATCTTTACAAGTGGAGATGGGTCACAGTGACATAATATTGTATGTATAGCCCAGACTTTGCCTCCAGCACTCATCATGGAATTGCAAGTCTACAAAATGTATCTATTTTTAAATTTACCTCAAGTTCACAAGGAAAGAATGAGAGTGATTGTGGGTTTATCTTGTTTAACAATATGTGGCTTACTGCCATCTGACATGCCCTCAGTATCTGAGGCTTCTGAGTGGGGCTGGCAAGAATGACACAAGACTTGTGAGAGGTCTGCATCTCTGTGAAATAGCAGCTGAAGGCAGGGGGCATAGCAGGGTCTGAAATGACTCTAGACTCATTAGGATTTAGTTGGGTTTTTTCTCAAGGGGTTATTGAGCTGCACAGTCTGATCCCGTGCCTGCTAAAGTACCCAGGTGTTTTGGTCACTGAGACACCTCCCAAGAGGGTTCTAATCATCAGCCTATGTGGATCAGGGACTTAATGTGGGACTGTGTATTTATTTATCAGTCTCTACCTTTAGCGCAGTGAGGGGAAAAAAGTTAAGACTTGCTGATGGAGGTAATTTTACCTTGAAAAAATGTGGTTGAAATAGCAGTTAAGAGATGATACTAACAGGTAGGAACTTGCAGAGGCTAAAAAGACCAACCTAAAAAGACCAATCAGAGATCAAGACTCATGGGTGATGCTACCTGTCCTTTCTGCCTCTGTGAAGATAAGAGCCTAGCTGATGTCAGTGAACAGCATGTACTGAAAACTGAAAAAAATATCTTGTGTTTTAAAATTTCATGCCATCAAGTTCTTTAAGGCATGTCTAAAGCATCAAGTATCTACCACTTATCAGGCAGAAGAAGTCTCTTCACAGCTCCAAGTGGCTATACTTGTATGTCAAAACCTTACCACACAGAAGCTGACTTACTGCCAGTATGTAGGGTCTGTCATCCCCCTTTTTGCTGCCTGGCACAGCTCCGAGGTGTCAGGGCACCTTCACAGCTACACAGACTGACCCAGGCCCTTGGCAGCCCAGTATCTGGTCCATGTCAGTCGAACACCAAATTCACTTTCTTGGACAATCCTCTGATGGTTCATGAATTTCACAGGTGTAGCTGTGTCTGCTGCATTTGTTGTGTGAGGCAAGGGAGGATATTTAGAGCTTTGGGGAGAAATTCGGGGAGCTTTATGGAAAATGCATCTTTTTTTAATGTAGAGTAGATTTCTTTGTGCATTTAATGGGAATACAGCTCATGCTGTTTGAATAAGGCACCTCTGAGAAAATTACTAATTAATCATTGTTACTTGCATCCAGACTGTTTATGTTTCAGCTTGTTGTACTACAGTATAACTCTGATAAAATAGAGATGTTAAGGATAGTTCAAACTGTTCACAATATAGACTAGGACCTCTAGGGCTTTTTTTATGTTTTGTAACACCATTTTTGCTTCTGGTAGTATGTAAATAAAACCTATACAGCAAAACCCATTCTGCCGTGAACTTCACACTGGGCCAGCATTACAGTTCCCAGTGCCACCTCAGTTCTCCCTCTTTTGGCATTGTCTGCAGTCATTATCTGAATGGCTTACTTCATTGCATTCTTCAGCACAGCCCTCTGCACCACTTCCCAAGCCCATGCACCTCCCTAGTCCCCCACCACCTCTCACCACAGTGAGTACCTGCACCCAGTGTCTTGCCCTCATGTCCCCTCCACTACAATCTTGTTCAGTTTTCATCTTCGCAACTTCCATTTCCCAGTCTTGCTATCCAGCTCCCAATCCCAGTTTTTCTCTTCCTCCTCAGACTCCAAGTTTTCCTGACAGGGTTTTTCTCCTCATCTGTTTGGCATGCCTACCCCTCACCCACTCTAAATTCAAATAATTCTTTTTCTAGTCTTCCCAAGCACTGGCAAAGTTGTTGGAATTGCTGAGTGTGCTCTTTCGGTGCTGGAACACTCTTACTCTTATTAACCACCTGGAGAACAGGATTTGAAGTGTGTTGCCCTGGAGGGGATGGAAATGCCTACTTTAGTCACTTCCTTCACAAAAGGAAGAGGGTTAAAAAAGTGCAAGAAGACCAAAAAATCCAAGACCAAAGAAGGTTCCTAAGATTTTAAGAAAATTAACAGACTGGGAGTGATTTGTAACTGTATTTAAAGAAGGAGCAATGGTTCAAGTATTCCTAGCAATCAAGAATCTCAAAATATGCCAGTCAATAACTAAGCCTAACAGCACTGCTAGAAGGAAAGCACAGGCTCCATCAAAACCAGCAGATCACAAGCTGCAGAGGGAGATGTAGAAGCCAAAGTTCACATTTCACAGGGTTCTCTAAAGGACTAGCTCAGAAATATTATAGGACATTATTTAGTATTTTTATTCATGTGCAAGAGCATAGAAAACTGCCTGCAGTGTTTACCTGGGTGTTTTTTGGTTTTTTTTTGTTTGCTCCCTTAGTGTGAATATAATATATAGATATGTTTAAATTAAATTGTGTATTTGTGCATGCAAATCATGTTTCTTACACATAGGCAGAAGTCTCCTCAGATGTTGTATGTGCAATTTAAGAAGCAGCTTTGAACATTTGGTCCTGTATTTGCCTGAAGGAAAGGAATTCAGTACATTAAGATTGCATTCTTCTGCGCCCAACCTTAGCAGTTCATTGAGCATGTTGGGTCACTGACTGTAAGCATTTAAATTAACTTTTCTTAACAATTACAGTAATTAAGTCTCTCCTAAATTACAAATTAAGATCATCTGAATGCATTATAGAAGCAAAAGTGGTATTAGCGGGGGGGAGAGAAGAAAAGTTTATAAAGTCTTCAATCATTTGTAATTTTAGAGACAAGTTTGTGTTTTTACAGACCAGGCTGTGCTGTTGCTGTGGGTGTGTAGGGTGAGGCACCTCTGCAGCACATCCTGGCCACTGTTCCTGCTGCTCTCCCTGCACTTTGCATAGTCTCTTCAGCTGTCTGAAGGTCTTTGTTAAGTACACCAAAGTGCTGGTGTGAGTTTGTTGTGGCAAATATATCTTCAATGTGAACGTACCTTCAAAGCCAATTCAACTAGTTTGGCTCCCCTATCTTTCTCTGAAGGCACAAGCTCTTAAAACATCTGTGCAAGCAGCCAGCACAGAGATGCTTTCCACTGTTGTTGAACAGGAGCTGCTCCAACAGTGGCTCATTGACTTCACGGACACTCTTTGCATGCTCACTGATGTTACTGAGGAGTCTTGCCTAGAGAAATTAATACCCTGGGCCAGAGAATGCAGGGGAAAATGCATCAATTTAAAACAAAATCTTTGGCGGCTGCCAACACCTGGATCCATTTTTCTCTGTCTTCACCCTTTAGTTTAAAAGAAAAAATGAAGAAGATGAAAGCCTTTATCCAGCAAGCAGTGAAAATTCTTGGTAGAGGTCTTGGTGTAAGCCCCCAATTTAAATCAGGCCCAATCTACCAGGGGAGTACTTTGACTACTGTGTTCCTAGCTGTGCTGGAAAAGGAAACACACACATGCCTCTCACACACCTACATATGCCTTCTATCCTGAGGGTATTTTCCCAGGAATTAGAATTTTAAAATTATCTTGAAAAAAAGCTTTGAATTTCATTTGGGAAAGGATCCCAACCAGTTCAGCTGATGCACTGTAGGAACTAAGGGCAAGGTAGAGAAGGTGTTTTCTGGTCTAGGAGAAGTTGAACTGCTTCAGCACAAACAGAACTGGGATTCTACCTCTGAGCAAGCACATGGCCTTAGAGTTCACCTCTATAATGGAAACAAGAATATTTGGAGAGCAGCCCACCACTGGTCTGTAGATGATATAGATGATGGTGTCGTGTCACCCAGGTCTCCTTGCTAACCTTGAGTCACCTGCACTTAAATGGAAGTACTACTGCAAGGCTGGGTTTGATCTGTTTAACCAGCTGACAGTTTCAATTTATTAAGTATTTTGAAGTTTAGTAATACACCACAGTAATATATTTCAGGTGATACAATACCATATTGAAATATTAATCAAATATGCAAACCATCTGCATTCATGAAGGGAAGTAATCTGCCAAGAAAGAAGTTATAAACAAAATGGGAATTCAGTGCACTGTGTTTGAAAAATGTACTACTGGCATGTATTTGAAAAGCACCCTGAATAATTCCTCTTAATACAAGATTCCTGGATTAGAGATGAATTACATATATTAAGAGTAATAAAAGTGTAATTGACCTTTAGGGACATGAATTTAAACTCTCTGGAGAAAGAGCTGACTGATAGTGAATGGAATGGTTTATTCCACTGGACATAGATATTTGTTTTGGTCAGACTCATGACCTGAGTATTTTTGATTTTTTCTACCACTTAAGTGACAAATTGTGACATCACTGTGGTTAGTTGTACCCATAATTTTATGGTCCAAATTTCAATTAGATTTTGGTTTGAACCAAAGTTAAAATCACCACCAATTTAAAAATCTCATTTTACAAGATGTTTATAAACTCAATCCACTTCATGCCGTTTATACTCTTTTATTAAATTGAAGTGATGATCGTGTATTTTGTATCAAAAAACTTATGATGAGCAACATTAAAATAAGTGCTTAAAACACTGCTCTAGTTACCCTTTCTAAGTAATTCCTTCAAGAATACTGAAGGGTTTTATGCAATGTTTACAAACAATAGAGAAAAACAGACTCCAAGTTGAAAGCCTCCAGTTCTATGCTAAAAGCAAGGTGTTTACAAGCTCAGGACATGCTTGAAATATCTACAAATAATTCTTCCAAGTTAATTCACTTTTTAGGTGGCTAAACGGCTTTAGTATCCTTGTAGCTATTTGAAGAGGAATAACTGCTAACAAAATAATTCCCTTGCCTATATACCCATGACTGTAATAGTGAAATATATGCTTTAATATGCTGGTGACTACTGCTCTTGCCAGGTGACAAACTTGCTGTGGTCAAGTATCAAATAACTTCTGAAGGATGGCGCCTGATCCATGGAAAGGGTTTTGTGTGCAAACCAAGCATAGGGAGTCAGCAGTTGAGTATAATGGGGCTGGAGACTACCTTTGCCTGACTGGCAGAGGTTATACAAACCATTAGGCAGAATTAGGCATCTGAGACTGAATTTAAGGACTTACTCAAATTACTTTGCACATGCAAACTACCAGGTGTTGATTTTGGTAACGGGGGTAAGGGGGGGCCACAGGGGGTAACTTCTGTGAGAAGCTGCTAGAAGCTTCCATCATGTCCTACAGAGCCAACCTCGAATGGCTCAGAAGATGGATATGCTACTGGCCCAATTAGAAAGGCTGGTAATGCCTCTGTGATGACATATTTAAGAAGAATATCAAAACTGCCCATGAGCAGTTTTTCCAAGGGTGGTGTGATGCTGCAGCCGCTGCCATCCCAGCTTGTGCCACTGCGCCGCAGTGGCTGCCAACATTTCAGAGTGGCCCATGGCAAGCCTTGCCTGCCTGGTCACCCCTAGCCAGCCACACCATGGGCAGAAGGGCAGGGACAGCAGCAGAGGCTGCTCCTTCCCAACACCCCACATGAGAAGAGTGCCAGTGTCGTGGCAGCCCGCTGACTCCATGGCAGTGGGGCTGCATCGTCAGCAGTGGAAACATGGCAAGCAATTCCCCTACATGGAACCTAGACAAAGTCAACCTCTCAGTGCTGCAGGATCTTGCAGGAATCTTTGAGTTAGAGGAATTTGTTGGCAAAGATACCTACGAGCAGCAGTTTTTCTTCTGGTCAGAGAAGACGAGGAAGTGAGGATATGTGAGGGAAAACAATGTGGCGGCACCAAGGTCAGTGGAAAAAAAAAAGAGGGGAGGAGGTGCTTCAAGCATTGGGGCCAAGACTCCCCTGCAGGCTGTGATGAGGACTATGGTGAAACAAACTGTCCTCCTGTAATGCGTGAACTCCACAGGGGATGCAGAGATCTGCTTGCATCCCATGTGCTTACACGGGAGCATAGAGAGAGAGGGGGGCCTTGCTTCCAAACTAGAGCAGCCTACTCTTAGAGGACTGCACCCCATGGATGAGTGATCCATGCCACAAGAGTTTTGGAAAGACTATTTGCCCGTGGGAGGAACCCCACGGCACAGCAGAGGAAAGACTCCTTCCTCTCCTTGAGTGAACAGAAGTTCTCAAGTGATGAACTGACCAAAACCCCCATGCCCTGTCTCCCTGGCTGTCAGTGGAAAGGAGGGATGGGCTGGGTCAAAAAGTGACCTAATTTTAGAAATAAGAATAGGATAAGAAAAAAACCCCAGCAATTTGACAAATGTCTTGTTTGGAGAATATACATCAAGAAATGAAACTAAGTGAAACTATATGGAAAGATGGTGGTAAAGCAAGTGATTTTAGAACAGTAAGTACAGAAATGAAGAGAGAAGGTCAGCATATATGCAAAAGTGAAAAATTACAATGCAAAGCAATACATGTGAACAAAAATGCTATAGAGAATGAAGGTACAAATGCTGATTCAAATATAGTGTAACAGCAAATATCCACTGATCACTGGTTTAAAATGCTGTATCCAAAATCTAGATCAAGAGTTTTGAGCTACTGATTGTCCTAGCATCCAGGGTTTTTATTAAATCAATTGCAGAATTCCAGAAGATAATTGTGATGCCTGAAGAGGCCTCGTAGGAATACTTTTGATACCACAGTGTATCTCAAGTGTCCTGTATTCCATTTGTCCCTGGCCCTCCAGTTTAACTATTTCCTAGCTTCCTCTCTTCTCTTGGCTTTTCAGATATTTAAGAAAGGTTTGTGCTTGAATCCATATTCTTGTGTTCTCCAAAGCCTGCCTGAGTTTTTGAAAGACTGGGAAGAAAATAAAATATAACAAATAAGGTGTTATTTCTCAGCAGCAAGGGAAAGGGTATTTTCATTTAGTTTGGTTTTAACTACTTTTGCAGTAGTTGGCATGAGTTCTTCTTTCTAGGAAAGGAGTCATGATTAATACATTTGTTAATTATATGTGTTCTAGAAGGCACAGAAATACGTTGTTAATTATTTGAATTACTTATTGCAAACTCAAGGGCATAGTTACTGTGGGTGTTTGAGCTAAGCCAATTGCTTTGCAATTTTCAGAACTTGGTTTTTGCAAATTAGGAACTAGGTTCTTGAGAAAGACATAATTCTGAAAATCAGAAATATATTTAAATGGGCTAGCCTGAAACAGTCTATGTGAAGATTTGGAAGAAGTTCTCCTATTGCTATGTAGGGTTTTATGACTTGGTAAGCAGTTTCAATTCTCAGATATCTGTGAGGGTGGGGGCTTGTAATGAGTCAGCTGAAGAAGTGAGTCAGTTAAACTTGAAGAATCACTGAAAGATACCATTTGAAATAAACCAAACTTTTCTGGCTGTAAGAGACCTTTATCAGTCTAGTCTCTACATAAACCAGCACCCACGTGTGTTTCCTCTGCCTTATAAAAAGTGTGGCACCTGAAGGGTGTTCTGTGGTTCTTGGACAGATAAAACCAGTGAAGGGCAACCCCATGGACATAGAAAGTGTTGAGGGAGAAAGGCTGAGGGTAGTGGTAGGTATTGTAATAAATCTGAGGCAACTGGGTGGGTTATGAAGGAAAGGAGCAGGGTTAGAAGCCCTGGATGAGTATGCTCATTTGTAGGGAGTCCAGCTTTAAAAGTAGGCAGGATGCTAACAGGAGCCCTTTGTAGGTGTGTGCTTGTAATTTTGTAATTTTGTATTTTTGGAAATAAATGTAAGCTCTGGGAAAGGGGCCCTTTATCAAGCACATCTCCAGAAGTGTTGGCTTTTCCTTCCCAGGAGGTTCTGCTCAATTATTTAGTTTTCCTTCTTACAGTATCTTTCTCAGCTCTTAGTGTTGCAATAAAATGAACACCACTTCTTCTGAGAGACAGTGGAGGTCTTTAGACAGTTCAGCTTTAGTTATAAACCAGACAATTTTCTACCACAAAAGGAGAAAGTATCTCCAAGGGCTATAATCCTCTCTCCTCCTCATGTACCACCTCTGGATGCCAGTCTTGTGCCATGGTAGGGCAGGGAGATACCAACCCCTGCAGAAAAGGGAGACAGAAAATGCAAAAGGGAGAGTCCCATCAGCTTTACTTAGCTGATGACAGCAGCAAAAACACACATCAGGCAAACCCACTGTCTGTCTTAGGCATATAGTACAGGTACTTCTCATGTCATTCTACCTCTCCCATGACTTGAGGGAAGACACAGGCCCTTTGGATAAACTTAAGAAATATTGCAGTGACATCCTCCACCTTTGGGCTGCCTCTGGTGGGACCGAAGGTAGGGTGGAAGGATGAATATGTGAAAACAGATATTCATGTGCCATATAGAACTCAATTCTGATAGAAAAGGTAAGAAGTAAGAAGCCTCAAAAGTCCAGAGTCCGTAGGTTCATCATGGTTCATCCCTACTTTCATTTCCTGTGGCTGCATATACTTATTTTGTCACTGATGCCTGCATGTCCCCTCATTCCAGCTGGGTGCTCAGTGCAGGAATTTCATATGTCAGAGAGAGTGGGTAGACATATGGATGTCATAGGGGCTGGGAAGGTTAGTTAATCTCTTCAGCCTGTTACCTGATGCCAGGGATCAGTGTGGCAGCTTAAAAAACACAGTCAATTTGGTGGCTCCTTGACAAAGGTACCTCCTTTTCTTTCATATTTACTTTTCCACTGTGGCTGGGTCAACAAAATATGAATTTCTCTTTTTCACAAAGTGTCTTTGTAGAGCAGCTTCTCTGGGCCAGATCTCAAGACTAAACCATGAGGAGTTCACTCAGAGGCAGGACTTTGGGCACCCATATTGCACTGTGATTTTTCCCTTGGCACAGCCTAGCTGCCTTGAAGACTGGGAGAAAAAGTAGAATGAAAATTAACCTAATTTGGCTCAAAGATATAAAACATTAAATTCTCCACTGCCTCTGAGACCCATGATGATAAAACATCCTCAGAAAAACATCTTGCTCCAGAAGTACTGGAACTAATGAATCCTGATTTCCTACAGATTTGTATTCTGTGGGCTGACTGACTTGTGTGGTCTAAGAAGATGTATGCTTTTTGGGTGGCTGGAGAATGTGTGAGGTCTCTCTCTGCATGGATTTGTTGCTTTCTCATAAGGTGCGTTCACAGTGTGCTTTCTCCAAATCTGGGCAATAAATTGGGGATGACTCTCTTTAGCCAGCTGCTTATCATTAGAGGCTTCTGAGAATGTACTTTTATTAGCCAGTAGATTCAAATGCTATTAGGAGGGAACACAAACATTGTGTAAGCTTGGCTTCCACAGGCAATGGGGATAAACAACTATTATTCTCCCTCTGCCCTCTGCTCCACAGTATTTTCTGTCTTTCATGGTCCTGCTGTCTTTGATTCTTCTCAGGAATAGATACACCCTGTGGGCTATAGGGAAGCAACCTCTTTCTTGGTTTATTCCATCATTCCCAGTGAACCTGCCCTGATGCTACCACCTTCATCCTTGTCTTTCTTATAACTTTGTTTCAGAAAGGAAGTAGGTTCAGGAACAATTCACCTGCTGCTAAGAGAAGAAGTCCCTGTGGAAAATGAGACAGGCTTAGCCATGTTTCATCTGTTGTAGTGATACCAGCTGTAATCTTTTCTTCTCCGCAGGTAAGAAGGAAGCAACCTGCTGTGTAGTCCAGGGTCAGCTTTCGACAACTGGAACCATTGTATTGAATACATTTCTTAATAAAATGAAAAAATGCCCAATTATATTTTAATGTTGATTCATACTGTTGAGTTTGGTAGGTGTTAGATACGAACCAAAGCACCCCTGCTTTCAATGCATGCCTTTGCCCAATGGAATGGTGACTATAAGGTCAGCTCCAGAATGACAAGAACAACACACACCAGAATACACACTTAAGAATCTTGTATCCAACAAGGCTGAAAGGTCTCATTTGAAAAAAATATTTTCCACTGATCAAGCACTGTCAGTTTTTTCATACTACATACTGGATGCTCAAAGAAAGTGTGGTAGTGTTGATAGTTTCTCCTTTATGACCTCTGAGTTAAGTGCTCTAACTGCTCTCAAGCCATTTGCAGGTGGGCTGGGTGTTTTTAATTTCATTTATTTCCATTTGGTAATAAATAATGCTACCTGAGTAGGTTATTTCACATTTTCTGATTTTAAGGACCACTGTCTCTGCAGAAATACTGGCAATTCCCTTGCACAGAGACAACCAGAATTTGCAACCTTTAGAAAGCTGTATAGGAATATACAGCTTTACAACCGTATAAATATATTTCGATTTTGCTTGTGAAGAAAAGAATCAATAGTTCAGAAAGCTAGCTATGACATTTTCAATTTGAAAAAATCTAGGTTATTCTTTAGAATTTTCTAGAAGCAGCAGGGTGTGCTCCTGGGGAACTAGTGACTCCTGATGTCTCCCATGCTGTCCTTCCCCGGTAAGAGTCCTGTGGGAAGTCCAGGGAGTCACCAAAACTGCGATGGAAAAATAGGAAACTGAAGCGGGCTTCAGAGGAGCCACCCCAAACTATCTGAAAATCAGGTATTTCTGCGGGATAGTTTGATTTTGCCATAGCAACATTCGCTAAATTGAACCACTTCAGTCATCAAACTTCCCCCTCGCTTCTGCTCGCAGGAGCTCCCCAGAAGCATTCCCCTGCTCCGCACCCCAGGCTCTGGCTCCCCTTCTCTCAGCCAAACCAGGTAAAACCTTCCGCTCACCACCCAAATGCGAGCTCGGCGGTAGCGGGCATGGACGCGGACTCCTCCTCATCCTGCGGGGCTCCTCTAGGTGGGGCAGGCGAGTTTCCGCAGAGCGCATCCCGCTCCGGCGCCCGCGGCTCCGCCGAACTTCCCAGCGGAGAGCGAGGAGAAGGAGAAGTTGCGAGAGGACCGCGGGGCCGTGGGCTGGCGGGTCCGAGGTGTTTGGGCTCACTGGGACCCAGCTGGGGACATTCATGACAAACTCTGCGAGCGGAGGAGACGCGCGCTGGCACCTGTGAGAGCCCGAGCGAGCGGGACCCCGCTCTCTGTGCCCGCCGGAGCAGCTCCGGGTATCCCGCTCTCTGTGCCCGCCGGAGCAGCCCTTCTCCGGGCTTCAGAGGCCGTGAGCCCGTCTGTGCAAGGTAGGCTCCCGTCGAGTAGGTCGGCTGCCTGTCCCCAGAGCCAGCGTGCCTCTGTTGCGGGATCCGTTCTGTTACGGGGAGGGCTGTGGCTGGAAATCGTGTTGGGTTTTTTAGGCTCCGTTTGAAAGAAGTCTACCATCCAGTGAGTTTCTCTGTTTCTAGCAGAGAACTGTTTGGTTTTTTTTTCTGTGAATGCTGGAACTACAGTTGCTGGTAGTACCTTTGGCTAAAAGTTAAAGTTTCTTCACACAGAACGTGTGGTAGACTTTTTTATTACTGGAAGTACTGATGTTCTGACTGGTTTCTAAACTCTAGAGGATCCAGTGGGTTTTTTATTTCCATAGAAGTATAAATTTCTCCAGAGGATAATGGAACTGCTCTTTCGGGTTTTGTGTTAACATTGCAAACTAATTTGCCTGTACTTTTTACACTGCAACTATACTTTTGAAATCCAAACCACCACTGTAAAATATCACAGTATTGATAGCGTTGTGGCTGACTGCATACGCATGTGAATACATGTTCATAGCATGCTGTTTTTTATTTTCCCTGCTTCCACAAGCTCTCTGTAAAAGGATACTGTGAGATTGAGGTCCAGAGAGGAAAGCAGGCTGCTGCCCACACTGAGAAGTACCTGGGCAGAGTGGTATTGCATACCTGCTCCAAGCACAGGACTCTGTAGCCATATGTTGTGCCAAAGTAGCTTTGAAATGTCCAGCTATTCCTGGGGGAGCAGAGAGCTTGGGTGGGACTGCAGAACTTGCTCCAATGGTGAAGTGGCCTCTGTGAACCTTGCACAACTATGAAAGATTGTCATTTGTACTGAGCTGGGTGGTTTTAGCTGCTACTGCTGCTGCAACTACAGCCCTGATACTGTATATTAGAAAAAGGGCAGCTAGACAGCGGTATGCTTAAGCGAAAAGGTGTTTTCATTTTTACAATTAGTGAAGCTTTAGATATTATATGAAAGGGCAATGTGTGGCACTTAGGATCTGTCCCCCACGGGGTGAGATCCTCATCAATAGTACAACAATGCCAAGGAGTTTAATGACCACCACCTCCTTGAGGTACCACCCCAAACCTCTCAACATGCCTCAAACTACGCGGAAATGTTTCACACTTTTGGCTGCTGTTCATTTGAGTAGACAAGGCCAATAGCCAAGATGCCCCTCCTCTGCAGCAGAGGTGGGAGTTGATATTGCATGCTACAGTTTTGAATGATAGGTCTTGAAATGCTTTGGGCTAGTGGTGGAAATCTCTGGCAGCTCTATGGGAAAAATGTGGGAGATGACAAATTTTAAAAGAAAATTAATGTGACTGTGCAAAGTAGGGTCAAACCCCATGACTATTATCAGGATTACTCATTTCTTTGTTCTTCCCTCTCAGAAGCTGTACAAAGTGAAAAGAAAGTTTGGGTATCCTCTATTGAAGACCAATAGTGACAAGAAATTAATTGAGAAATTAAAAAAGACAAGAACTGTCAAATAAAGAAAATATATTCAGCAGCAGCAAGTTTGGCTCCACACCACTCAGTTGGAACAATTCCACCTTCCGGTAATCTCCTGTGAACCCATTTTCACTGGAGATCATTGACAATGGTGGAACTGTTACCAGAGCTTAGCCCAGTTCTTTTGGTTGGTAGGGCACAGCCTAGCTGTGTTCTGTTTGCAATAATGTAGTCTGACCACAAGAAAGAGCTCAGATGAGAATGTGCCCAGAAAAAAACAGCAGACTTTTTTTTTTTTTAAGTACATAGATAGCTTTTGCAGAAAACCACCGGCATAAATAGACTGATTTTCTTCTATTGCAGCTAGATGAAAAACATGTGATGTTTTAATTTTTCACATAGGATCGTGAGATGGTCAGTTTCAAGGCATCGTACTAAACCATGTACCATGGAAATCATCTCACTGAAAATGTTGAACTGAATGCATTTTTTACCATAAGGTTGTTAAGAATTCCTCTGAAAATTATTCCACGTGGAACATTCAAACTTTATGTGTTAAGGTGGCATTTCTTGGAGGACTGAAATATTTTAACTCTAAAGTTTCTAACCGGACCCATATAGCTGTGTTAGATAAATGATCCAAGGCTCAGTTTTTGAGAAACAGCAGCATAAGCTTTTGAAGATTAGATTAATATTAAGATAATGTTTTTCTCATGTTGTCATCAATGGAGGAATTCCCCTCTAATATCCTTAACAGAGTTGTTTCCTTTAACCATATAGGATGGAACTGGGTCTGAGATCATATCTGCGCTACTTCTCTTTTCAGCTGAAAGGTAGATAAATTGCAATGTGAGCTACTGCCTATAGCAGAATAGGCAGAGGTGTGCCAGCATGGCCCCACCCTGCATGAGTCATTGGTGTGAAGCTGAGTGTAGATCAGCCTTTCCATTCACGCCTGTAAAAGGTATCTCATTCTCCTTCCGATTATTCTGAAACCAGGCCTTTACTGCCTTCTAGTGCCTTCCTGACCCTCAAGATCCAGTATGTATTTTATGATGCAATAGAAGGTAACAGGTATCCCTTTTTACTCAACAGGTCCTGAAGCAGCAGCTCTTGTTGTAGACAACCCTTCTTTCCTAACATGTAGAAAAGTTCTGGCTGGTGTGTTGATAGGTCAGGGAGGTATTTGCAAAACCAGAGACACTTTATTACCATGTATATTCTAAGAAGGTAAGCCCTGTAAAGAATTAGGTATTACTGAACAAAGATGGAATTGTCATATGTAAGACTGTCCACCTTGGCAAGTATAACTGACCTCTGCTGATGGTCACTTTGTGGACAAAGTGTTTGACTAGACTTGTCCCAGAAAACTAAGAACCTTCATGAGAAGACTAAAACATACAGATATTATTTGGATGCCAAGTAACTTGCTGTTCCTTTGTTTGATTTATCACTCATCCAATTCTGCTACAAATGGATGAGATTCTGGGCCCATGCAGTCAATGGCAGAACTCCCACAAGGGTGGTTTGCCCAGCTCTTGCTGGCTCTTTGGCAACATTCAGTGATCAAACACTGTTTCCTGAATCATATTAACTTTGCACTCATTTCTTCTGACTTGACGTAGAACAGCTTCTTCAGTTTCTTTCCACTGGGGAAATCAGAACAAAAGTAGAGAGGACATTATTTTCAAATTCAGAAGGAGTCCATTAGAAACAAAAGAATAAAAGATAAACAAAAACTACTTAAAAAGCATTATCTGCTATTGTCTTATGAAGAAGTTAAAGCTTTGCCAGTGGATTTTCAACTCTCTGTAGAGCTGGAGTCAGGGCCACATCCTCCTGATCTGACGCAAGCGAGTGCTAGTTTTGAAATGTCAGAAGTGCCATTCTGTGAAGTTAAGCCACAATGCTTGAACTGAATCACCCACCATGAATCTAGCAACAGGTTTTACATTGCCACATTACCATAATGTCTGACCATCTGCAGTGCAAAATCAATAGCTAAGTCCCTGGTGGATTTCATAGAGTTTCTGGTATTCTTTTTCAGACTCTGTTCTGCAGAGCTGAGATTTTTTTATTTTTTTTTTATTTGGTGCCTTAAATTCTTCCTGTTTGCTTTTTGGGAGGAGATGGCTGGTAAAAGTTTATGTGGCAGAAGGGACTGCCAGAGCTGTGTAAGTTTTATAGCAGAAAGACTTTTTGAGGAGGTTGGTGTTGTCACATTTCCCCTCCCACAAGGAAGCTCTCCAGCAGTTGGTGGTATCTCAGCTGACCCTTGCTTCACTTGTGGTGCATAGGAAGCTAGGAGGGTCTCAGTGACCTGACTATCCAGGGTCCTGCTCTGATAATAAAAATGTTCACAGTATGCTGTGTTTTGAGAATGTTGCTTTGATACAGTCAGTGGCTATGGGTGAATTGGGGAGAAAAAGCAAAAGAGTTCTGAAAACTTAGTTTGACAATACTTCCAGCATCCTGAATGTTGATGAACCTGAGACCCTTTTGATCTTAAAGTCTAAGATCAGTCTAGTTGCTACCCTTCAGTATCCAGCTCCTCCCAACAAATCTTCAGTGAAATACTTGCTCCCTACTGGAGCCTGGCATACAAAGATACACGAGTTCCAGTTTTTGGCTGTCTTTGTCTCTGCTGTGCAAGTGCTGATGAATGCACATCCCCTGAAGATCATGTTAATTAGCCTCAGGTTCATTAGGGTTCACAACCAGCAAGGATATGGTGCTGCAAAACTTAGCTGCATCCAAGTTCAAGCCAGCTCTTTGGTAAGAAGGAAACCAGGAAAGATTAACTCTTTTCCCTACCTCCCCTGGAAGTTGTGTTGCATATGAAGACTAGGCTTTATCCTCTGTACAGCAATGGAACAGGCTGGGGACCAAAGCAGAAACATATGGACAATAATGAGAGTGTTTTAATTCTGACAGTGCATCCATCTCTTCCTTTGGATATATCAAAAACAAAAACGACTGAAGTGCCAGCTAAGCAGCATACAATTATTTGCAGATTGAATGTCAGAATTTTATATTTCACTTGAAGCAAGAACCATTTTATTAGTTTGGGGTTAGATATTTGTAATTATCCAGGCTAGAAGGATGCATTCCTAGGACATGCTCCATTTTTCTTTTGGAACTCTATACACACTCCACTTTTTGGGAGAAGGATCAGGGAGGGGAAAAGACCTGTACAGTAATAGCTGATAAATTGAGGCTTTCTAGAACTTGGCTTCTGTCACTGAAGAGAAGACTAAAAGACCCTATACATTTATATACACATCTTGGAAGAGAAACACTGGGACTGCAAAAATATGAGGAACAGATGATATCAAAGGCTAAAATAGGCAGTCTGTTAAAATACCTGGTGCTGGTTTATAGCCTGCACTAGTTAGGAACTATGAAACAGACAGCATCCTCAAACATAAAGAATTTCAGTTTACATCTTATAACAAAGCAAAACTTGAAAGCACCATCCTTAAGTAACATTTGTCTTCCTAGTGGAATCCACAGGAAACGAAAAGGCGTGGGACATGTTCTCTTTTTGTCACTTGGGATTTTGCCATTTCGTCTCTCGGTGGGTAGCTGGTGACAATGTGTCCCCTGAATTAGACATGTCTGTATTTACAAAAATAGGAAAGAATGATCTGTGGGCTGCCACCCATACGGTGGTATGTGACAGGGGGGCAAGAAAAGCAGCAGCACCTTCAACTGGCCACCCCCTTTCTTTCTGAGTGTTTACCACCTGCACAGCAGGCCTGGCTCAATGGCTTGTGGGCTCACCTCCAAGCCACAGGAGTTTATGGGCTGGCGGATCCACGTAAGCTGAGGCTGGCGTGAAGTCTGGCCGTCTGAAGCTGGTTTCATGAAGCATCCAGTTTTGCCAGCTGCAGGAGGGTAATAATTTCCAAGAGAGGGACAGAGCACACAGCTGAGGGCAGTAACTATCTCAGCTGTCACCATTCATTCCATCACTGAGTCTGAATGTCAACACCCTCCAAGAGAGACAAAAGTAAAACCGAGTATCCAGGCATTGTGGGGCACAGATTTATTTCATTAAATTGAAATACTTCCTCATGATGAGTCCTGTCTCTTTAAATTTTCCATACTGAAAAAGCATGCCCTAATATATTGCCATTTGGAGGGATATATTTTCTGTGCATGTGTAGATCCAGTTGGTTTCTTTGGGACATAAAATACAAAGGAAAAAGCCATTGTTCTTGTCTTGCTCTCAATTTTCAAAAATTGCCAGTTCTTATATGCAGGCCAAAACAGATAACAGATGGCACTGGATAGCAACAAGGAGACCTAGATGCAAATATTGTATGGTATATGAAGAACATCTCTGATGTGGCAGGGTTATGTTTTCTATCATGGTTTCTAACCAGTTGTGAGAAAAATTCAGTACGAGCACTTTGTGGTATTTAATTGGATGTGAAAGGTGCAAAGAATTCAGCTGGTGAGTAAGTGATAAAATTGGTAATAATAAAATAAAGAAAGAAAAAGAAAAAAAAACAACACCCCAGCCTGATAAAATGAATATAAATGGACTCTATATACTTCCCAGTAAAGCCAACAGAAGTCTCTCCAGTCATGACAGTGAATATCCAACCAGCCTGTCAAGTTCTGATTTTCCTCCAAGATCCCCATGTACACAGGTTACACTGCAGAAGAGAAACTAAAGGTGTTTGTCTGTGAATGCTTTCCTGGCCCAAGTGATCAGTCAGTGGTTTTCACAGACATCAAATTCAGGCACCATGCAGGGTCTCTCAGAGAAAGCAGCTGGTCCAGCATGTCAGCCTCACAGGTGCCTGCACCCCTGCTCTCCCAGACCTGGATACCTTCACAATGAACCAGGAGCTGCAGCTGGGCTGAACTACAGAAGTGTGCCCAGTATGATACAAATCTTGCATAAGGCTGTTTCTAATTTAGCTTTGGTGGAAGACTAAACAAACAAATGGGTATCTCTGCTGCAAATATCTATGCATGGGGAAACACCAGGAGCAACTTTGAGGCAGTGAGTGGTGCCCTTGAGGGTACAGCACATGGGAGAGGCAGTCCACATGTAGATGAGAAATCTGGTTGCAGCTTGATGAGTGTACATATTTTCCACTCTCTCCTGCCCACAATGTCACCTCTACCTCAGCTTTTAAAATGCAGCCTCCACAGCAGGGAAAGGCAGCACAGGTTAAATAAAAAAAAAAAAAATCCCACCGACTTCTCTTTCCAACCAAGAGTGAAACTCCTCTTGTAGCAAATGAGTATCAGATCCAAACCTTAGAATGAGTAGTAGGGGTCTGAGCAGCTGGTAAGTTGAGGTCTAATGTCTTGATTGAGTAAGATTACAATTAAATGCCTTTTTTTCTTGCAGAAATGGGTGCTTGCCAAATCTCCAGTGTAACACAGAACACTTATTTCTTGTGCTGCAGAGCTCTAAGGTATCAGACCTTCTATTTACTGCAGCAGACAAATGCACTCAAAATGACAGAGCAATTTCTCATATTTACTCTCTTTGCCTCTACCCCCAGTGCCTGTAGAGGCAGATCCATGGCAGTGAGCACAGTCTTACCTTGTTGGTAGAAGGATGTGGTTAAATGCTCCCTGATTTTTTTTTTTATTTTTTTTAACTAGAAAATGAGTCTGTTGATGTGGTGCCAGTCAAATACTGACAGAAATTGGAGAGAGCTGTGAAGCTCACTTGTTCACTGACGCTTCACTCCTAAGTTACGTGCCTTAGTAAATTACTTTACTGGTAAAATACCTTTTTCCTAGCCCTTTGTCCATTTAATACTGAATCTATGCCTATAGAGAGCATCAGACCATCAAGAATTTTCTTCATCATATGTATAAAATTCAACTTTTCCTTGTAGTGTTTCTTAATACTCTTTTTGTGTTCAAGTAAAGCTGTCACTGAGTTCACTGAGGTTTGCCCACGCAAGGAGCAAAGGTTCTGTCCCCTTGAGATTACACAAGCCATTTTCTAGTAATTTGTCTGCGAAGGTGACAGATTTCCTTATTATAGCACTGAAAACAGGAACTTCACTGTCTTCTAACAGAAATGGTTTTACGTATTTTATGAAACAGAGCCAAAGGCACTGCTCTTGTCAGCTGGAGTTGGTGGCTGTTTGGTTGATCTGGACATGAGAATTATCTACTTCCCCTTCCTCTTTTTTTTGTTTTTGTTAATGAAGGCTTTATACCTGACTAAAATACATAGCTGTGTTTTTCCCTCCAGGTCATGTTATCGGAAGCTTTGACTTGGGGGTGGGAGTAAAAAAGTTCACTTACTAAGTAAGATTAAAGAAATTAAAGGCTAAGGCTCATATTTAATTTTCCCTTGTAGATGTAATTTTTCAAGCAGTGACAGCATCAGAACCTTTTCAAGTTTTATAGCTATTTCACATTTGGCAGAAACAACAGGAAACCATCTGTAGCAAAGCAGGATTGTTGTAAGCATAATATTCAGTAATGAAAAAAAAGATTAAAAGAAAACACTGTTATCTTTATGTGATAGCTTTGAAGGTGCAAAGAGCAGGATGCTTGCATTTGCTACTAACTTCATAAAAATCTTCTAGATGAGTCAGCCATGGAGAAAAAATTATTATTTCAGCAGAAGGAATAAATCCAATAAGAAATTTGACTTTTGGTTTCTCGTTGAGATTTCCATGATGATTGTAAAGATGCTTGTGGTAAGAAAACTGTATATGTCTGTTTTCTGTAAATTTTAACTTACAATGGTGCAGCTTATAAGCACACTCACAACTTCAAATAGTCACATTGTCCCACAAAAGGCAAGAAAGCTACTCCTGTTCTTAAGCTTTAACTCCAGGCCTGAAAGCCTTTTTTAGACAAAGGAAATTAAAATAAATTGTGGAGATTTAGATGGCTTGTACTGTCCTCTGTTCCCATATGACAGGATGTTTTTGTTCTTGCTTTGCTGTGTTTTCTGTGCTGGAAAGGAGACTTCCAGACTGAGAAAGTGCATGCTCATCTCTTGAAGGTAAAAAATATATTCTTGCTGAAACTTACTTTGTTAATTGGGGTGTCACATCCCAAGGCTGCAGTTTCAGGGGTGCTCATGGTAGCCAATAAATACCGCTGAAGACCATGGTCAGTCCTGTAAAGTTGTTACATTGCAGATATCCTTGTCAGAATGTCCATTTAAGAAAGGGAAAGAACCCTTTTTTCAGGTGTGTTCTAAAATCTAGCCTGAGCTAAACCTGTCTGTAATATTTTTTTTTGTCACAGTGTTTCAAATTTTAATAATCAGACCTAGTTTTAAGATAGCATTTCACTGTGCAAAAGTCAAAATGTGTCAGGGAACTGCAATATCTTCTTGTTATTAATGTCTTAAATTATAGCTAGACACCCTGTTTTTCCAGTTTTTGAGGCAAGTTATGAAGGTTTTTTTTTTTTAAGTGCTGAGGTGATGAGACATTAAAGGTTTCTTTTTCAAATAGTTTGGCTGTTGGGTTGCTCCTTTCACTCACACCTGCCCCTTGACTTAGAAATCGTCTCCGCCTCTTCTGCATCAAACACTGAATTTACATAGGCACAAAGAAAGTGTGGAAGGCCAACAGCTCTCACCGTCATTAAGATGAGAATACAAGAAGAACAAAGCAGCACAATGGTAAGAGAAATCTAACAATTCCGTGCCTTGCTGCGAGTCTGAGTAACCAGGGCTTTCCCACAGGAGGGAACGGTGCTGAGGATACCGCAGGATTAGCAGATGCATGCAGGGCTGCTGGCAGTGACTAAGCCAGCAACAGAGAGGGAGCCGAAGTTCTAGACATGAGTCAGGTTTTGAACTTGTTGTGGTTTGTAGCGGCTCAAAAGGCTTTGTTTGGCATCACTGCCAGAGTCTGCCACTGCGAAGTGATGGGCTTACAGCTGGTAGAGCCACTGGCGGCTTTGGAAGGGAGTGCTTGCTTTCAACAAAACAATTTAGTTGAGCTCAACATCCACAGCACAGTTTCGGCATATTTTAATGCCTTTACCAAAGTGATCTGGCTTATTAATTCAGTAAGATCTTGCTAATTATGCAAGCCTCCCTGGAGAATTTTAGAGATGCTCATAAGAAGCATCATAAAATTATTTCTTAAAATGTATGTGACAAAAATAAGGCAAAAGCAGTGGAATGATACATAGCAGCTAAAGTTAAAAAAAAAAATCTCTCTGTATGCATGCCTTCTGGAATTCTAAAACACAGAGGAAAGAAAATGAGAGGAAAGCATGATGTCTGGATTTGTTTTGTTTCTTTAGAACTTTCTGTTCCTGCCTTTTAAAACAGTTTGGCATAAAGATTTGAGTCCTCAGTCCTGATGTAATGGGTGTTTTTGCCATTTATTTTAACAAACTGTTGATGTACTTTTATCTGCTGTTGCCTGTGCCTATGTCAGAGATGGACTAAAAGAAAAGGTGCAATTGCTGCACAAGCTCCTGAAACTGTATGAGTTTAATCAAAATGGATGAAAGACATCTACTATTCCCCTTGCAAAGTCAAATGCAAAGACAGTTCTAACAGCTCACGTTTCCCAGAAATACATGCAGAATCTGCTCTCTGTGCTATTTTCCCTACCATTACTAATTCTAGATGGATTAATTTAACAAGAGGTGCACACAGACCTTTGCTTAGCTTCATAGGCATGTCCACTTTTGCAGAACAGATGCAAACTCATAAACAATTCTGCTTAACTCTGCAATATTTTTCATCTGGAGTTTTCATGCTTTTTTGTATATGTAGATGAAACACTTTTCCTTAATCACGGAAGAGCAATTAGTGTTGTGTGTTTGAAGAGTGCAGAGAATAACAGGCACTCTCGGGGTCTTTCATTCAGCAGCACTCTGAGGTGAGAAGCAGAGAGGTTCTGTTTGATCATCTTCAAGGAGGAACTTGGATGCCTAGCAGACAAGTCACTTCACATGCTAAGTCTGAAACTTAGATACTAAGAAATCTTGCTTGCCTCCTCTTCACTGCCAAGGTACCTACATACCTCAACACCCACGTTTATATCCAGTGAGTTCCTTGCATGCCTGAACGTGTGCTTCTGGACATGCTTTACCTGGCTTGGCCTGTGCTGGATGAACAGACCCACACACCACATGTCAAGTCCTCCTCCTGGGAATTGTCACACTGTTGCATGCTCAGGGAGCTCAGGTGGACCACCTGGACTCAATGTGTTCCTCAGCCTGTGGAAACTTTAGCTGTTTTACTCACAACAGCATCCCCAGCCCCAGCTCTTGTGCATTCCAAAAGCGGTGTCAGTCTGTCTATCCCCCCTTTTTTTTTAGCTGTTGCATTTTCCTAGGCATAAGTGACAATTTGGAAAGCAAAAGAAAAATAATACTGTCACGTGGTGGCTAGGATGTCCATACATACTTGCCAAAGCGTGTGGAGATGTAGGTTCTGGGTAATAATATATCTAAATTTAGCTCAGAGTAAGAACTGGAGTCCAGTTTCCAAACCCCGACCCAGGTGGTGCCCCAGTCACTAGGTTTGGGAGTCATGTGTCTGAGTGAAAAAGAGACAAAAACTGTCTCATGCAAAACAGAAAAGCTGCAAGAGGAGGGAGCTGGGCAAACCTGAGAGAGCTTGTGTAGGCATTCTGCCTGGCCAGGGGTTCTGAACAGCTTCCAGCTTCCTCTCTACTCAGCCAGCCCCCAGCCACTTGGAGGCAAGATTTCCAAGACTGTGCTCAAACGGAGGATCCTGACAGGTGGAGGTGTTTGGCCTTGTGTTGCCCTGTAGATGATGGGGGTATTAAGTGCAAAGATATGAAGCAGTGGTAGGAAGGGTTCCATAGGCTGGAATTTGGAGGGAGTCTGGAGGACTGTATGGCAAGGCCTTGTCAGGTTTCTAAGCCCTGCCAGGGTCACGGCCAAGGCATTTTGAAGATTTCTATTTTGAAGTATCTCTTCCCAAACTCTGGCTGTGGCAAGGATGCTGCCACCCTCTGTATTTGCTGTGGAGTACTGAGTCCATTATGGCACTGTTCTTGTTGTGAATCAGGCCTGATCCCCAGTGAAGTAGGAAACCTCCTGGGAAAAATGCTAGACCTTAGTCTGGGCTAGTTAAAGTCAAAGATGGCTAAGAGGCAAACAGCTGCAGGAACACTAGCATGCATGAAGGATGATTTCTGATGCATTAGTGTCTTGTGGACCATAGCCAGCTCCAGCTGAAGCTCTTCCCACTGGGACATTTGCAAAGACCTTTCTGCATTTGTCAGTGGCTCACAAGGCATCCTTGTCACATGCTGTAGTGCACCATGAAACCTTTGGGGTCTGCAGGTGAAAAGGGCTGGGGGTGCACAATTAAGCTGTAGAAGTGTGTGGGAAATTGCTTCATGGCCACACAAAACCCATTTGCTTTGGAATCCACTTCAAAATTGGGTAAATAGACCCAGTTAAAAAAAAAAAAAAAAAAGAATGAAAACCACAAAGTAGCCCTCCTGCAAATATCCAATAACCCCATGGCTTTGGCACTCTCTTGAGATGCAGGTGTTGGAAATTCAGCTCTCTGTTCCAGATTAAACAGAGGGAGTATTTGAGTTGTCCAATTTTAGTCAAAGTGTGTCATACACCTGCGCCAATAAATTGATCTGTGGAAACCATAAACTCCTCTGAAATATGTTAACCATGTCCTGTAATCAAGCCTTTAGTCCTTACTAAAGTTATAGCAATACATTTTAATCTGTTAAAGAACAATTTTTCAGAGTGCAAGCAGAGAACACAGCAGAGATTTAGGAGAAAGATGTTGCAGGGCAAATTTCAGTGAAGGGGTAATAGGTGGTATCAGTGTGGTCATCTTCGGTTTGTATTTTCACTGTTGAGGCTTTTAAGTGGCTTTGAAGATTAAATGTTCTAAAGTAACTATAGTATTTTCTGAACACAGATACTTGTATTGTAAACTAATTGGTTTTTGGTTGAGAAACTGCTGACTGAGCTAATATACCTTTCTGCTAGTAGGCACATTGAATTCAGCTGCTGATGCCACTTTGGGGGCAGGAACAGCACAATTTGATCTTTATGTTTTAAAGACTGAGGTTACTCCCTTTTGGAGAAGTTTGCTTTACTGGGCACATAAATTAGGGAGAGTCATTTTCTATTGCTGTATACAGCTTTGACTTTTTCCTACAAGAAGAATACATGTGTGAGAAACAATCAGGACATCAGGGATTCAGGTGACGATCTTTATATATGTAACAGTCTGGGCAAGAGAAATGTACAGAACTGATTCCATGCAGACAGACAAACTCAGTCGTTGTTTCTTCAAGGCTTTAAACTTATGTCACCATGAGGTGCTAAGAGACAGGGCACTCTTATGGCTTTTTTAGTTTTGTTAATTTTATTTTTTTTTGTTTTGTTTTGTTTTGTTTTTGGTTTTTTACAGATTTTCATATCCAGTATGTCATGACACGACAACAAAGATGAAAGGGTTTTTTTTAATTGGCAGTTTATGTGGGTTTTGGTCACTTTTAATTACGTGTGAATAGTGCAGAAGAAAAATAACAAACACAGCTTATTAGTAACAAAGAAAAATGCTACCATTTCTGCTACACACTCGTGGGCTGAGATTTGATATAATTAAGCTCAATGTAAAAATAACTCATCTATCAATACCATCATTTATCATGAAAGGATGAGCTCTCTGTAATGCATGGTTTGAATTAACTGTTGCTTGCTGAGATGCTGTGTACTCATTTGGCACTTATGTGCATACATGAGTTTTTGTAGATGTCTTTTGGAGAGAGAGCCAAGAGAGCCAAAAAAACAGACTCTGAGAGCAACCTGAGCACACATGTGAACACAAGCACTTGCTATGCACTGAAATCTTTGTCCTTTAAACAAGTTTCCTGTTTGCCTTTTTTGGAGAAGAATTAGCTTTCGTTGTTCACTGTTTTAAAGCTCTTCACTTTAACATGCCCTCAGGTCCCTGCAAGGTGACACTTTAGACAAGCTGTAAAAGAAATGTAGTTCCTCAGCTGCTGCTGTGCACTTGATAGTTTTATCGTATAGAAATTATGTTTCTACAACCCTTTCTTTATTTCAAGCAAATATTAATGGAAATAAATAATTTTCTATTACAGGGTTTTGCTATAGAATACATTGCTACCACTACAAATATGACTTCTCCACTGCTTACACAGAGCAACAAAATTTAGTCAAACTAAGCCATCTTCTAAGAGCTGCCCAGACCAGGGCCTGGGGGACTCCAAGGGATCCTGAACCAGGTGGGCTGTCCTCAGCTCTTGGAGAGAAACAGGTGTGCCAGGAGGCAGGAGGGGCTCTTCCCACAGCCCTCTCAAGTCATAAACATGACTGCTCCTGTATTTCAATTTGAAAAATGGTCTTGACATTGACCACCCCTTTGCAGGCAGAGGCTGGTGACACATGGTGCCACATTGCCCTGGTAGCAATAGGTCCTAAGCAGGTGAGAGTGACTTGTCTGGGATTTCTGTCCAGCCACCTTCTTGCTATGGGGCAGTTGAATGGCTGTGCAGAACAGGTGCATGAAGGGAGCGGGTAGAACAGAGGGTTGTGGTTGCAGCAAACATGGGGGTTGTAGGAAAGGATGCTCAAATCCTGTTTGGGCTCCCAAGTGTATGAAGATCAGCAGGGACGTGAGCAGTGGCTGTGGGAACAGCACAGGGTGCTGGTAGGGGGAAGGGGTGCCTGCTGCTTTCCACTGAGATGCTGCTCAAAGTAGAATGGAGTGGGAATGGCAGCCAGAGGAGTCACACAGCATTTAAAAGGAGTCAGTGGCCCCACAAAGCACGTGCAGAGATGGAGAAACTGAGTTAATTAGAGGCAAGGGACCAAATAGGGACAAAAACCAGCAAATGATTGGAGGACAGGGAGAAAGATGGCATCTCTCTGGGGGTGGAAAAGGAATTGCTGGTGAATCCAGAGCATTTGCTGTCTTATTCATTGCTAGTTTTCTCATTCTTGAATGACATAACAAGCACCAAACTTTGAAGTTCTGTTTTCAAAACAGTAAAATTATTAGGTCAGAAACAAAAAGGAGGGAGAAAGTATAAATAAAATTTCATAGGCCACAGAAAAACTATCTTGAGCCTAAAACGTGTCTGTGAATCTACCATGTAGCCCTGAATGCATATGTACATATAATATATAAATAAGTATTCACATTTTTCATTGGCTCAGAAGTAATTTTAAAAGTTCCAGTGATTACTGGTATACAGCAATTCCCTGGAACCTTCTTAGCGTGTTACTGCAGTAAGAGCTGTTCAACACCAGCAAAAGATGACATTGTGTACAAATACAAAATACACTTATACCCTGGCCAAGTAGTTAATCACAAATAATTACGTGAACAATCTCAGTTAATGTATAAGGTTGTCATCCATATTCATATTTTTGTCTTCAGATGGTCTTTTATGACTGTTCATTGCCACTTGTTTTGGGAGATGCTGAAGATCCCTTTGGGAAAGGAAGAATGCAATGATGCTGTGTGGTTTTGAACAGATTGTGGCAGTGCTGGGTTAATAGTTGGACTTGATAATCTTAAAGCTCTTTTTCAACCTAAATGTTTTTATGGTTCTGTATTTAGGCCAGAAGGCCCTGATAATGCCTATAACTGCTTCTAGAAAATTTTGTTATTTTTAATAGGCAGGCAGCAGTGAAGCAGCTGCTAAGAGCCAGGTATTTCTCTTTCCCACTCCTGTGGCTCCCTGTGACGGCAATATGAACTGGCCTTGCTCATGTTTTTGGTTTTGTTGTTTTTTTGGCAAAGCTGTGCACAGTTTATTGCATTTGACTTTAGGTTCAAGCAGCATTCTGTAGTGCTGTCAAGAGCTGAAATGTCAGAATGAAATACTGAATGCTATTACCTCAGAAGCTTGGTGTCACAAATTATGGAGGCTCCAGGCTAAGTGTCCACAACATTTCCTGTGATTGTTGCAGCAGAGTCATGCTCCATTTTTCAAACGTTGGTCATGGGTTGATGAAACCAATTTCTCTGAGAATTTTTTGCTGGCAACAGGTAGAAGACATCATCCCCCTAAGAGAAAAACAAACAAACAAACAAACAAACAAAAAACAAACAAAAAAAAACTACAAAACAGCCTACAGGAAAAAATTCTAAAAAATAATTATAAATGGTAAGTTTTTCAATTGCAAAAAAATGGAACATGCATGCAAAAAAACCTGTTGCCAAGCTGAGATTGATGTTGTAGCTTCACATGCAGTTGTGTCAGTTCAGTACTAGTATAGATGTCTTTCCTCTCACCCAAGTTGGCAAATGTTGGATGTGTTATTCAGGCTCTATTCAGGCTCTCTTCCCACTCTCCCTTTGCCCTATTTTAGTTCTGCTGCAAACTTAACCTGCCTTATTCAGATTTGTAACGGCATGAGGCTTATGTGCTAGCTGGGACATGCAAGTACCTGGAGTCCTAGAAATGCTCATGATTTGCATTCTTAATGAAGCATAATTTAAAATCCTAAATATAGAAAGTGCTCTATAACTGAAATGGATTAAACCAGCTCCTTTTTCCCAGATCTCAAACATCCCTGTCAGCCCAGAAGTTTGGGGAGAAATCCTGTAAAGCCCTGAGTCTTAACTGCTTGACAAGGGAGAACCAGAAAACCAAATAAAGATCTTTCTGTTGGGTTAAATCCAGAATCTGCTGATGGATCCTGCTCAACAGCAGGTCAAACTTGTGATGCTAGAGCAGTCCTTCGGGAAAGTAGTTTTTTTACTAATTCCATATGGCTTTCTGTCTCTGGATCCAAGACAGGCATTATGAAATGCTACAGAAGGGCAGGTTTTTCTAACTTTAAAGTTTTGCATTAACTACCTATTATGTCATTTTTTTCTGCCTTCTTTTCTCTATCAGTTTAATTTCAGAATATCTCCTCAGAACAATTTTTGAATGCCCTGGATTAATGGGGCATTATTCCAAATGCCATGGTAATTCTTCACCCTGGAAAATGCTCCTTAGCTGGTTCTACACCACAAATTACATACTTATTCCCCAACTTTTATTGGGCCTTTGAGCGATAGTATGATATAGGCAATAAGTATCTCTGCCAATTGCCAGGTGTTATTCTCTTATTATGACAGATGTTTTCTGCCTGTATCACTTCAAAGCCTTCAATAATTAGCCCTACTCCTAATGCTAGAGTTTCAGCAGCCTGAGCTGTGTTTCTCTACATCCTGATGCTGTCCTGAGCACACTCTTCTGTCTCTCCTATTGTTTGCTTCACTTATCTCAGTCCCCTATGGCTTTGCCTCCCATCAGACAGATTCAGTGTAAAATTAAGTCCTTACTACCAAGGGTTTTTCTCCAGAGAAATTTAAGAAGCTGAATGAAAGTAACCACAGCTTGCTTAGGGACAGGATCCTAAAAGTAAGAAATCAGGCTTGCCTCAGAAAACATGGGAATGACATGAATTGATGGCACAATTCTCACTGTCTCCCACCAAGTCAAAAAGCTCCTTTCAGTCCTTCACAAGCACCTGAGTGGTTACTGCTTCCCTGGCTCTGGGGTGGCTTAAGGATCCAGCCCAGGGCCTGGTCCCACAGTCTGGCTGCCAAAGGCAAGGAGAGGCTGGGCCAAAACACAGGTGCCCACACAGGCAGCCAGACCCATTTCATCCTTGCGCCCTGTGCCGCAGGCTGCGGCTGTCGCTGGCTCCTTCCCTGCTCACACCCTTACACACTCCCTCATGCCCGTCTGGCTTTTCCTCCACCCACTACCTGCATCAGGTTTGATTTCCGCCCCCCAACCTGGTTTTTTTTTTTCACCTCAAAGTGATAGCAATTCCTGGTGCATTTATCTTAGATGATGTGGTTGTTGTAAGATGAAGTACCTGCAGCAGCCAGTCTGCGGTTGATTTGAACGCAGGCGAGTCTCAACAATGAGCTTAAAGGAGGGTGTCAGGTATAAATCTTGTCTTCAAACAGCCAGGTTGCATTCCAGACTTCAGAGACACCTCTTTGTGTGGAAGGTTGGTTGGGTGTTTTTTTTGCCTCTTTTTTCTTTTTCTTGAAACTGGAAGAGGATGAAAGTGGCGGGGTGTGTGCGTTCGTTTAGGCTGATAATGAGAGTGGGGCTCACGGGCATGGTAATTTGGCAGCCTCTTCACTTCCTGTAACAGTTTAAAAAAAAAATCATTCAAGGGCTGCTTAAAGACAAACATTTTTTGTTTAACTACTGGTGGCTCATTTTCTGAACACCCATGCAATTAATCTTATTTGTATTAAAGAGGCAGGCTGCTTTTTGTAAGGTTTTCTGAGCTATAATTAATGAAGATCAAAAATGTTATAGAGATGTAACATTTAACTTTTCATAGGTGCAACAACATCTGCAGCAATTAGAGAAGCAAAAGAAAAAGGCATTGTGTTGGGGTTTTTTCCCTTCAAAGTGTCTTTGTTAAACCTCTTTGGTATTCTAGCTGGGAATGCAATTCTTGATGAGGAGACTAATCGATACTAAAGCCACAGATTTTTTTAAAATTGCATTTATTGTCAAATGCATAATTTAAAAATATTATCAGCTATGTCAGACTTGTGAGAACTCATCCCATGAAGTTAAGTGAAGAGCTACCTGTATTGCACCTTGAAGAATCAGACCCAAACAAGAGTGTTTACTGCTTGCATAGTAGTTTTCAAGCAAATGCGTGAGTGTGTTTAAACTTCAAAAGCATCATAGCAGTTACATGATTTTACAGGCAGAAAAATCCTGGATGTTTTGCCACTAGGAATTCTGTAACACAGATTATCTTTTAGCTCTGCTGTTTAAAACATAATTAGTTTTTAATAAGTAGCTTATTTATCTCTGGATGATTAAATGAAGAACTCTGGAATGCATCACTTGAAGACATATGACAAGAAACATGCATAGTTCTACCTTGGCACTAGCTGCCTCCCACTCCACTAACCTTTCAGCAACTCTAGCAAAAAGAAAATCTGGTTTGCACTGGCTTGAAATCAAAACGTGGATAGCTCCAAGTGTGTCACTTGGATTCACAAGACAACGCCACCCTTTGCCTTTACAGCAGACATACACCATCCTTGTGCCAGGGATTGCCTGTTTCATATGCATGTGGCATCTTGCTAGCACTTTGTTAGATTAAAAAAAAAAAGCTGCAGCTACATCATTCCTATTACTATCTGAACTCTTCTGACACTGCTAAAGCAAAATCATCTCTGTCATCTCTGTGATCTGCAGTTTGATCTCAAACATTGTTTGAGGAACAAGCTATCCTGGTATGATCCCAAAAAACAAGAGAAGCACCATCTGGTTTGTATTAAACCACATTAAGAATGAAAGAAGAATTAATCTTTGTCCTTTCATTGTGGATGCAAGTGTCACATGAAAGGTGACAGATGAAGAAGTTACAGCCCATGGATATCTACTGCACCATGGATATCTACCGCACCATTTTCATGTACCATGAAAAGTGCTACCTGATGACAAGTACCTCCATCACCAGTAACAAAAACCTGCATGTCTAGAAACCTGGAGGCAGCTAAGAGCGAGAGTTCTGGGCAGTGCTGAGCACCCTGCTGCTGGCGCCCAGCAGCCTACACCCCAGCTACTCCTTCCAAGGAGACAGCAGCTCAGCACCCTTGTGACTGGGGGTCCTTGTGTTTAACTCGTGCTTGATGTCTGAAGATAGATAGGTTTGGTTTGAAGAAATGTTTGTAAAATTGAATCATGGAATTGCACATGATGATTGCATCACATTTATTCCTGTTTATTTTGTGACTCATAACTTTCCTAATTATATGCAAGAAAAAAAAGCTAAAGAATTCTTGTATTTAAATGTAAAGTTATCTGTCATATACAAAAGACATCTGGTCTCCAAATCTAACCCCTCTCAAGGTCAAAGCCCAAGCAGGTCCAGTGGTTTGAACAAGAGCGTTGGGCTATGTGTAGAGGACAACTGTATAGTATGGCTTGGGGGTGTCAGGGGAATTAGGAGCAACATGCTACCTCAGTCCTAGCAAAAGCAGGCACAAGAAAATGTCAGCAGTTCCAGCTTTTTTCTTAATTACAAAACTGTTATACATAAGAAAATGCACACTTCCAGGACCAAAATCTGTACTTTCTTTGAATGATATCCAGGTTTTCACGTTTTGACTGAGGTAAACCCCTCCCACAGTTCCTGGTTACTCATCTTTCCAAGCACTCTTTCATCTCTTATCTTTCAGACTGTAAGATCTCTGAGAAAGAGACAGTCTTTATTTGTGTACGTACAGCACTCGCATATTTAGCACTAAGCTCAAATGTTTGCCTACACTGTAAAATAGTTGCCAAACACTGTGGTTTAAGAGCATGTCAAGGGTATTAATTTCTAACAATTAAGAAGGGAGTGAGAAACTGTGAACAAGCTGTAGTTTTTGTTCAAAACAAAGTGATTGAGCATGGAACTCCCTGAAGATTTCAATCAGAGAACCCCAAATGCAGCGTTGGTCAGAGCACAGCTGAGGTTGTCTGTGCAACCACATTTCTGGGCCTTAGCTTCTTTCTGCCTCGTGCTACTTGTATGCTAATCACAGCCATCATCATGAAAAAATTTTGATGAGGATGTTCTCAGGAGGAGTTGGAGGGCTCTGGGAAGCTACACTCACTGTATTCACACTTAACAGGCTCCATTTGTTCAGGAAAATAAGGCCTTTGGGGATTTTTCTTTACCTCTTCAGCCTGTCCCCTTTTATCCAACAGATCTACTGTGTGTGGCCCTGGATTTTTGATCCTGCCCTCAAAATGCAGGCGTGCTTTAATGTCAGAGGAACAGTGCCTTTGATGGCTTTTACTTATTAAACCATATAGCCCCTACACACATATGTTCAGTTTATAGGTAAAAACACAGCTGGTTTGACTCCGCGTGGCACTTTTTCATGACATGATTCTTTTTTCTGATGACCTGCAAGACTATGAAATAAATCAGAAAAATAGTAGTTTCACCCTCAGTTCATGTAGAAATAAATAATTGCCTGAGCACCAGCCACTGGAAGTATGTATCTGTTTTCTTTCCCTGACTACCATCATAAGCTGAAATCAGAAAATAGCTTTGCATCTTTCTTTTATGTGGTCTGAAAGATGAGATCTTTTAGTGCTGTTGATCTTTTTAGTGTTGTTTTTTTTCTGCCTCTGATTTTAAATGAGTAGTGGATCCTCTGAAGAGCTGTATTCATTTGCCTGCCTATGTGTGGCTACTGCCATTTAGGCCATGCCATGTAAGATGTCCATGTGAGCTTGGCAGGTCTGATATAGGACCTTGAGGGGACTCGCTGCCTTTTGAAGTGGCACACTGGGGTCAGGCAGAGTCCACAGGACATCTCAGGTGCCACCACCCCCTGTACATGGGTAGCTGTGTTGAGCCCTTTTTGAGGCCAGCAACAAGAAGAATTGCTTAGTTAACAGATCCAGAAAGCTCATGATCCACTTCCTGGTCTTTAGAAAACTTCCTTTTCCCCAAGAATACATTTCTTCTTCCTCACTCTCATGGGTGTTCCCAGCTATCCAAGCGAATACAAGTTTTACATTTGTTGCTGCATATAGTGGATTCCTACCTTGAATGTCAATATGATCACTTTGCAACAAATTTCAAAATTATGTAAGGTAATTTATTATCACAAATATGAACTGATTATTAAGTCCTAACAATCTTCTTTGAAAATCACAGAACAGAACATAAAAAAATTGTCTACAACCTAAGATCAAAGTAGGGGTATCTTGAGTGTGAGCTCCAGTAACATTGAATGTCCAAAAAGCAAGATCACTCTATTTTTTAAAGAAATATATAAATTTCCTATGCTTTATGAACAGTACCCTCATGTTTCCAAAATACCTGGAAGAAGATCAGGACTTGACATTACTGAATGAGTAATATCAGATATACTTCCACATATAAAATTGCTAGATAAAGAAATGGCACCTATCTGGTACCATAAACTGCTTTTTTTCAAGCCTGACCTATTGCAGTGTCTAGAGATTTACACTAACACTTTGTTCAAACCTTCAACTTAGTGTTATGGAAAAAAGGGTCATCTGGAATTTCAGAAAAACTGGACCTCTTCCTTAAGTCAAACCTCACTTCTCTCTGGATCTATTTCTTTATTAAAGACATAGACAAAGTGAAGTTAAAGTGTATCTACATCTGAGGCAGGTCATGGATTTGTTTCTCACAGTGGTAGTAGGTTGGTGAGGATCAATGTACAATATTGCTTGTCAGGAATAATCACATTTAAAAATCTAGCAGAGAACTACCCCCCCTTCCATTCCTGCATGCTTTTGATCCCGGATTTTTGGTACTTCAGGGAAATGATCTTTGTGCCCATTACACTGAATCCATGAAAAACAAATTTGAGTGTGTGATGGCATTGGTCTGTAGTAATGAAGTGCTTGTAAAAACGTTGTTTGCTTTACCTTGCACACAGTGCTAGAAGTTAATAACACAAGAGCTGCCATGTGCTGCTGAGCCTTGGAGAGCCCATCTTGGCAATCACCATCAGAAGTCAGAGTGGAACTTTCACACTAGGAATTCAATATCTTTTCTAAATATAAGCTTAGGATGGCTGGTAGTTCAAAGGAAGCTCTGTGAGGGGTGAAGTCTGGCAAATCTGAGGATTGTCTGTAAATTGGTCTCAGTGCCTTAAATGTATCAAGATGAGGACTGGTCTCCTCAGCCCTGTGTCCACCACCAGAGTTCTCCAGGCCACTTTTGCAGGGGGGTTTGTATTAATGTTAATAAGGATTACACATAGAAAGGAGTTTTTCAGCCAGTCATTCATTCACATACACACACTCAAACCTTACTAACACTATTTCTAATTAACTTAAACAATTTATAAATTCAGTTCTAATTCAGAAAGGGTTTTAGACAGTAATACTGGGAAACAGCTTTGGAAAATACAAAGCAATTCAAATGTAGGATTTGCCAAATGAAAAAGTTACATGTTTGTAGTCCTTTACCTGAAAAAATTGCTTTTTTATTTTAAGGGGAGGAAAAATCTCTCCCAAAACCACTGGGAAACACCATCAGCCAGGTCTTCTTTTTATGCACCGTTTCATCCAGTCTGAGCTCAGTCCTCAATTTGGGCAGTAAAATACCCTGGAAGTATGCCCTTATGCTCCCCCCCGGCCCCAGTCATGCCAGGAAAGCATTTTCTGCCTGGAGGCACAGACTACTAGACCTGTAGCAGCACCACCAAGCCCTGTCCATTTCCAAAGCAACCATGTTTGGTCCAAAGGCTGAGGAAAGGATTGTTTTGGCTAAGTGGATTCCCATCTTTCCTAACTAGAAAGCTGGTATTTTTGCTCACCCCTAAGCAAAAAAGAAGGCAGGAGAGCAGCTCAAATCACACCACCATGGCTTTAGGACCTAGATTGTAGCAATCCTAGTGTTCACAGTGTGAGACACAGGACCAGACACCTGAGAGCACTGAGGTGCCCACAGGGTGTCCCTGCTGAAGAGCCTGGAAAAGGGGAACCAGGGAGGGTCTCCCTGAGCTGCCTTCATTGAGAAGGAAGGTGAACTCCAGAGTATTCCCTACCCGCTCTCTGACATGTCTGTGTAGGGTGCTTGGGGGGAAGACATGGGCTTCCTCAGGATCACTGCTCAGTGCCATAATGAATGGCTAATTATAGGTCTTGCAGTGAAAGAATCAGCCCCACAGAGATCTTAAGTTACTAGACTTTCAGTAGAGACGTTATTTCTGGGATATTATTCCCACAGGCCAAACTACAATTACAGTGTTCGTTTATGTTTCCTTAAAAAAAATGTTAAATGAGCAAAGTGTACAGTTTTAAATTAATCCTGTTATCAAAGACTTAGAGTTTTACCTTTTGCTTCCTCCTTGTAATGTCATTGATATCTGGGAAAGTCTCTGGTTTGAATCTGCACAACACAGTGTTAAGGGCCTGAGCAGGTACAGGGTGGAAGGCTTGGTCCTGCAAGGGTGGGTACTTTCTTTGAAATCATCAGGAAATCTGATCCTGTATAATAAATGAACAAAGGAAGAAGCCCTTTTGCAGTACTCCTCCAAAACAGTAAAGAGAAATTAATGTTGTTCCCTCTACACATAGGAGAACAAGTTCTTGAATCAAATCAGGGGTGTACTTCATTCATACTGGGAGCCTTGAAATATTGTTACTTGCACCTGACCACTCTAAGGGATATTGCAGTACAACTCTTTGCATGCATCCTAATAATTGCCTAGGAAAACATTCCCACAAATTATCCATAATTAACCTGTCCCCAAAAGATAAACATATGAGGGAAAGATTGGGAAAAAAATAGCTCTGATTTAGAAGTAGTGAGAAATCATTTTGCCCTCTCTAAAGTGTCACTTCCTTGGACAAAGTGACAGAAAGATGGATTCAGTTTGAAAGCTTTAAGCTGTCATGGAAGTGGTGTTTTCTAGGGCACACATTTCTGACTTTAAACTAAAAACGGGCAGAGTTTGACAGAGTTAGGAGAGGTTTGCAAGTTGTATCTTGGGAAGAGATAGTGGAAGAGGGGAAAAACTATCAGAACTGAGAACTGTGCATGTCTGCCTGGGATAAATTCAAAGTCAGGGCACTGTTTTGAGGGTCATTTGAGTTCATTCAGGATGTCATTGAAGTGCTGAAGCCCAGAGTTTATATGTGTCCAACACTTTGTGCTTTACTACTGAGAAACAGCATGCAGCAGGATGGTGAGAAGTCATTAAAAATAAGGAAGACAATAGATAGGACCATGTTTTTCAGTCTTATTTGTATAACTTCAATCCCAAAATACATGGAAGGATTTTATGAAAGGATATACAAATTATATGTAATAGCTTTTCACAGCAGCATGCCACTGCCTTTTAAACACACGGCAGAAAACACAGGACTGTGTTGTGCTCAGAAACACTTTCCACTTCCATTTAGTGTGTGTGGGTTTGGAGCATGTGACTGGAGGGGCAATGTTTTAGGTTTCACAAAAATGGGCTCTGGACTGTGCCTCAAAGAGGAAGCTCAGAGATTTCATCTAGAAAGAGCAGTGGGGCTTTGGTTGTTTGGGCACTCTGCAGGGAGTGGGGTGGTCCTCTGTGGGCCTGCATTCCCGAGGCTCGAGCTTGATAGCATTCCCTTTCCCAAGCACCAAACATGGTTTAAATAGGATGCCTGTTTTCTGATCTTAAACAGCACTGTCAGCAGCTTGATACTTCAAAGACCATGCTAGGCTGCTGGCTGAGTGCCAGTCCTCTGAAGGAAGGGTGCCCACATCACTTGGCACAGCAGTTGGTGTTTCTCTATGTCTTGTCTCCAGTCACCAGTGCCAAACCTGCCCTTTTGCTAAAGCCCAGGATCTCATCTAACCACAGGCCACATATACAATAGCCTTTGCAAACATGATTAATTGTCTCTGAGATGTACAGCAGCCTGGGGAGTAGCTCAATCTCTAGCAAAGAAAACCTGTTCCCTGAGATGCAGGTATATGGGAACAAACAAGAGTGGAGGTGGGCACGTTAATTACAAACCCAGGTAGTCTGTAGCAGACTTATCCCAACCTCCAGTTCTCTGAACACATTTAAAGGATGAAAGTGAGTGATTCATGTGTAAAAGAGGCACTAGTCATCACTGAATATCCCAGTCCTAGAGTAAGCTGAGTATTGGTTTTAAAGCCTGTTGCTTTCCCAAGATGTCAATTTGCATGACAGAATGCTAGCTATATTGTCCAAATGCTCTGTCAAATCTATCAGAGTGACAAGGAAATACTGTGCTCTCCTCCTTCCCTCTGAAATTCCTTGAATACCTGGTGCCAGCAGTTCAGCTGATAATGTGAAGAGGGATGAAAACAGATGGCCTTGTTTAGAAGAAGTGACTTTTCAAATAGGCTTTGACAGGCTCCCTTCATCTTTCTGTAACATGTCATTTCAATGCAAGCAACAGACTACAAATAAACCCTTTGGTACAGCAAAGGCTACAGCACTTCTCATATGTTCTGTAACTGAACTGTTCCTTAATTGTTAATGTACTAGTGATTATTCCATTACTTGAAATATATAGTGTTGTATTTCAGTCTCTGAGCTCAGATTTGGCTATTTTCAAGATACTTTTCAGGTTTCTGATCAAACTGCTAAGTACAGGTCTATGTTAGGGTTGGTGCTTATAGTGGTATTGTTTTGATAGCAAAATTATAAGACTACTTCCTTTGAGCGCATTGAACACCCACCAGTTTTATCTCTGTGATTCTCCTTTATTAACTCTGTCAACTGCCATACAGAATGTGCTCTTTGTGTCTCATGGCTCAAATCCAGATGCCGCCAGCATCGCTGAGAACTTCACTGCAGACTTCAGGGAGGTTTCACCTGCACAGCTGTGCCTGATGCTTCACCTCAGGGAGGAAGCAGTCTTGTTCATCCTGAACTGCCAGGATGTACTTTTGAAATGGGATTGTTCAGACAACACACGTCCCCTCCAGTGTCTCAGCCCCTCCTAGTCTAGGGTCAGTGGTGTCTATTCCTCACAGGTCTGGATTCAGGCACCTCACTATACACCCTACCTCACCAGATGGATGTAAGTGCCAGCACACAGGGAGAATGGGACTGTTCACAGAGACACAGCTGTGTCCCTCTGTGCCTTCTAGCAAACCATGCTGGAGATGACAGGTTTTAAATCCCTAATACAAGAGAAAAATCTCTAAAGCACAAGGGGAAGAAGCCTATCTGAAAAACAAGGCTGGGCTGACTATGTCTATTTTACAATGGCAGAAAAGCATCATGCAAAATGTGACCAGGAGCTACTGCATGCATACCATGTAGTTTGCATAGCAGAAGAAATATATCCATGTGGCAACAATGGCCTTAGCACAGAGCCTGAGGTATGCCTTGGGCTTTGCCTCTCCTGGCTTAGTCCCAAAATATACTAAAATAGCCTGGAATCTGCTTTGACTTGTATCCAGCTGTAAGGGCTCCAGTGGACCATGGAGGCTCACAAGGCAGGGTATAGTAATGGGTACAGGTTTTCTAAGTTATCTGAAGCACCTATGGCAACTTGTCAGACTGATCCATAGGAAGATAACTAAAGTCTACTCAGCTGCACATGAGCTCACCCTCTTAAGACAGGTCCAAGGCTTTAGAGAAAAAAGTATGTTTACATAAGACAGAAAATGTTTCCCATATTTGCTGCTTCCAAGCCGATCTACAGCAGTTAGTCTATCATGGGAATTATCCTTCTGTGCTTCAGCCCCTCCCTTTAAAGCAAGCTCCTACTATGCAACACAACAAATTCTGCTAGTCTACTTACCTGTACAGGTCATGCTCCAGCATCCATTACTGCAATTCACTTCCAGGATGGCCTCCCTTCCCTGCGGGATAGCCTTGTGTTATGTGAGGCAAAGAACAAGAGCAGCACTGTACAATGGCATGGTGTGTTTAAGCCACCTGAAGAATATGCATCAGGGGTCTGCCTGGATCTCCTGAAAGGGCAGCATTAGTCCTTTCTCACATTGTAGGGCAGTTTCTCATTTATAATATGTCTGTGGGTGTATATATATATGGGAAGACCTTGTCTTTCCCTGTGAGAGAAGACTCCCATTTTCCAGCTACAGCAGAGTCAGGGAGTTTCATACAGATGAATCTCAGATAAAGTTGCAGCTAGAAGTGCTGCCAACATGCAGGACTTTAGCACAGGATGTCAGCAGCAGCTCTGTGAAGCATGGGAGAACAATTACATGTGTGGCCCTCAGTGCTTTCGTAGCTTCACGGTGATGTGAGTCTTAGGCTGTTCCAGGTTTCTTTACGGTGGATGTTAAATTAAGTAAGCAGATTGAGAATGCTCCAGCAGCCACCTTCAGAAGAAGCCTTGGAGGTATAGTGAGCTTTAACTTCACGGGTTTAGCTCATATTACCAGTTCAGGTCCTCTCCTAGAATCACCCCCATGCTCACAAGCCTTTAGCATTATTTTAGTTTCTCGTTCATGCATTTATCATAATCTGTGAAAATCAGAGTTGACACAATGACAAAAGTTGTTGCATTGAATACATTGTTTACTTGGCTTGAACAGTTATTTTTATAGTCTCTCCAGAGAAAGTTTCTTACTCAAATTTGCCAGAGATACTCAACAAGTTTAACTAGAAACTTGGCATTTCTCCTTCCAAAAATTCTTCGGATTATATTTTCCAGCAACAGACTAATTGACAACATCTTGCCTCACATAGGCACACATCCTCCTGCATTAGATTTCCTCAACCTATTAACACTTGGAGTTGATGGAGGTGGTCAGCTATTGGCATTGAACAGCCAGTAGATGGCTCACCTAGCAGGCATACTGATCAATCCCCCAAATTCAGTTTTGTGTAAATGAGGGATAAAATTCCTGCCAGCTCATGACAGGAGTGATTCTTCATGCCCAGACTGAGATTCTCTAGTGTTCTGCACTGTATATTTTACATAGTGAATCTCTCACCATTTTAATTTTCCCCAAGGCTTTCATGCTGTTCTAAGGGAAACAACTGCTCTTTTTCAAACCAGTGGGACAAGACAGCGTGTTTGACAGGAAAGGCCTAAAATTTATGTTTCTCTTGCTTCATGCTTAGACTTGAATTTACCAAAACAGCTTCTCCAAGAGGTAATAGTTCCTTGTTATTTATATCCACTGAACATCAGAGTCACCTGTGTTATCCAGAACTGTCTGTGTCTGGGTTATTTACATATTGATACCTGCAGACATTTTAACCTGGAGGAGAGGGAGAATTACTTTAAATTTTATTTGTAGCCAGTAAGGAATAAACACTTCGCTGCAATTTTTAGCTTAGAAACACTCCCTCCCAAATATTTGGACTAGGTGATTTCACCAACATTATGATATATGCCTTTGGACTCCAGAAACCATGGACCTGTTTGCAAGAGCTCTGCAGCAATCACTATTATTTGCCTACAGGGCTGCAAAACAAAGCTTCTGGTATAACATATTTGTTAATATTAGTGTGACTTGCAATCTACAGTGTAGTGAAGGTGGAAGGACATGAGGAGACATGGTAATCATGATTTCAGGGTGGTCAAGATATCTTGCCACAAAAAAGGAGCTGAGTTCTGCCTCCTAGAAACATGTTTATTGAAATTAAGTTTAATTTAAGGTGAGATTACTATCAACATCTGTTCCAGCTCTACAGAAGACAAAAGAAATGGCTACAGAGGGTTAAAGCCTGGCTGTCCTACCAGCCACCAGGGAGGAAAGCTGTTTATAAAAGGAAAAAAAACCCTCAAAATTTCTCATTCTATAAAGTCTCATCCATTCTGTTTCCAAATTGTATAACATTTTAGGTTTTAAGGAGTAAACAATGTATTTCTGCTTCTGCCTCTTCAAAGCTATTTGATTTACCATTCTCAGCTGTAAGACAGTGGGTTCACTGCATGTCCTGCCTTGCCTCCTGTGTCCTCCTGGTGCATGGACACCGAGCTCTGTGCAGGCAGCAGCACCAGCTCCTCTCAAGCTCACATGGAGCCCAGGAGCACCCTGCATTGGTCCTTTTTGGGCTGGTTATCTGGCTAAACCACACGTGCCCTATCTGTGCCACCCTTTACTCCCCACTGCTGTAAGTACCTGTCCCATCATAGATGATAGATCAGATGTGCAGGCATCACTTTGCTGTGCATAAGGATGTTTTCCAACTTGCCCTGAAGAAACAACAAACATGTATTTTTAACATAAAATGCATAAAATTAAAATATATCAAGTTGATTTGGAGGTAGCTCTCAAAATCTGTCCTGTTCAGGAGGGGAGGTTACTACACCAGCTGACTCTAGGCAGCACCTCAAGGTGCTCCAGAAAGTACTGAAGGAGATATTACCAGTACCCAGTTGTGTGTGAGCTGAGTCAGACAAAGAAAAGGCTTCCTCCCTTCCTCCAGCTGGCTTTGATATACATACAAGCTTTTTATTAAACATAAACTCCAACCAGTATGGTCCCATCCCAACAGCTAGAATTGAGAATAGCTGGCAGATAAGACACAGTCTTCCCACTTTGTGTACTTCTCCAAACACATTCAGTTAGCACTGGCTTGCTCATGTGATAGTGTAAGTAGACTTTTGACCTGTTTGACTCTTTCAAAGCAGATACTTGACTCCAGCAAGTTCATTCTCTGGGTGCAAAGTCAGGCAAGCAATAATATACTTGCATGGTATATTAATATATTATACTAATATAAAAATATACTCCAGTATATTTTCAATGCACTGTCTTTTTACTATACTGAAAAAAAAAAAAAAAGCAGAAAGCTAAAAACATACATTTTCCTCATCTGTCTGTTTTGTCCTTGGGGCTTGATTTTACTGCAACCTGTAAGATGGGGTCCTTTAAAACTTCATCCCCTGCATGGAAATTTCCCTCTCCAACTGTCCTAACTTTGGTTTAGTAGGGGACACATAGTGTTAATGATGGAAAAATCTTAGTGTTTGTATGCAGTCAAAGCTTCCCATATTTCTTCCAAGTTGTGGATCTTCAAAGTACAGAGGTGCTGGCTCTGGAGGAGCAGTCACTGCTTTATACTAAAGAAAGCTTCCAAGAAGCTCAGTGTCTCCACCTGAAAGTCATCCTTCAGTCTTCCACATAGAAAAAATGCAGCCAGAACTAAGCCATTACCAATGTACTCCAAAAAGACAAGATATAAGCTTCACTATAACATTTCCTGGGCTCTACTCATTGCATATAACTCTGCTTTGCCTTTACTCTCAGGACAGCAGTTAAATGCAATTAGTGACCCCATTTCCCTCAGGTCACGTAAGGAGTTAATCAAATTTTAACATAGTCGTTTAAAAAGCAGTTAAATATCTGCAATGAATATTTGCAGACATCAATAGTTTTGTGTTGTTTTGTTAAAATAGGTGTTATCTATTAGGGCATCCTCCAGTAGTTTGAACTCAGAGTTGGCCAGCAAGTGACATAGGAGATACTTGGAAAAGTTAACGGACAAAGAGGAGCAATTTCCCAGCTCTGTTTAAAGCAGAACTGCTCTGGCTAGTCCTCACAACTGTATTCTCTCCTGACCACACAAGTATGTTGCCTGTGAAGCATTCAGTCCTCAAAAAAGAGACACTAGAATTTGAGGATGAAAGCAGATTTTTGTAGGCGAAATATTGCAGAGATATTCTGCCAGAAAAATCTTTTTCAGCAACTTGAACATCCAACTCAAAATAGCGGCTCATGTTGCTGGAGTCACTGCTTTCATCCAGCATCACAGTGAAAAGATGTGAGCTGGCATGGCTCAGCAGTCTGCAGGAGAGATGATGACAGCTTTCTGAGGGTGCAGATTGCTTTTCTTCTCCAGATGAAAACACTCTTACCATAGCAGTCTCAACATCTCCTTTACCAGCCTGGCAAAGCAAGGAGCATGAAGAATGGGAATGTGTTGCTATGGCATCACTGGCAAAAGAGAAAATTCAGTAGAGTTTACTCCAGCAGAATGAAAAACCCAGGACAGTTGTCAGGCACAACTGGAATGTATTTGCTGGGGTATAAATAGAAACACTGCAAAACTGATATATGTCTTACAAATGCAAGATATTTTTCTCATCGTGGTAGTAATGCCAAATATCTTATGGGGAAGAAAGGAGGAGAGCAAGTTGAAAACTTACCGGCTTCAAACATGTAGCAGCTTAATAGATGAGATTTTAGTTTCCAGCAGATCCCTAGCCGACTTCAGGACCTTTATTCTCTCACAGCCTCATTTGGAGATGTGTGAAAAGAACTTACAAACTCTTTAATGCAATGCTCTATCCAGGGTGGCCAAGGCTTTCATAAAATTACTCTGTTCAGCTTTAGACATTCATTTCAAGAAAGATGAGGTCACAGTGGAGGAAATCCAGGTAGAAGCACAAGTAGACAGTGCTCTAGAAATCGTGGGTAATGGTGCAAGGCTGGATGAATCAGAACAGTTTTACATAAAATATGACCAAGCTCAGGTCACAAATACCTAGGAGACTGTTGCAGAGCAGAAAGAAATAATCCTTCATGCCTGTGGTGGGTAAGAAAAACAGCAGCAGCTCCAAGTGAATGAAGAGAGATATATATAGATGAGGCATTCAGAGAAGCTGCCTAACAGCAGGAATGGCAAAGCAGTGGAATAAAGAGATGAAGGAAGACTGTGTAATCTCTGCCACTGGAGGTTCCCAAGATGCAGCTAGATAAAAGTTTGTTGGTGTGGCAGAGAATGATTCTCTTAGTATGAATCAGAAGGGTAACTTCTCTGAGTGTGAATCAGAAGATAATTTCTTGAGGTCCCATCTCGTCCTGGTGTTTTTTTGACAACTGAATTATTTGATAACTGTTAAATATAAAATAAGTTCTTATCACAGAAACACCTTTTTTTCTTTTTCTGCCAGGATGCACTTTAATGTACTGATACAATGAATTATCTGTATAATTCTCTGTAGAATATGATGGCTTTATAATCTGGTCTTTTTGGGTGTGTCTTGGAGGTACATAGACTTTTAAAGAAAGTACAGCTGAGGAGATGAAAGAATCTTGTTTTAATTAGGTTAATTTAATGTAGTTCTGAGATTTGTTTCAGTGTAAACTTTATTCTGTTAATGTTACTTCATCATCAAAATTGCTGAACAAAGTGGGAGATGAAGTACAGGAAAAAACATCCATTCTGGCCTTGCAAAAGGAATTTTTATGTTAAAATACTTGGCCACAAATATCACACACATAGACACAAACTACAAAGCTGTCAGATGTGATAGAAACGAAATATAGGGAGAATTAATTTCTTCCATGTTTAGTAATAAACTGCATGAAGGCCATAAGATGAAGATGCAATATCCACACCAGTAAGCATCTATGGCCTAAGTTTTCCAATAAAGATCCATGAGAATTGAAGAAGTATTTGCAGTATCATCTGAATAGCAGGTCACTGTAATCCAAGGAGACCCTTCAGCCTCTCATTGCTGCAATTACAGTGAATTCTAAAGTGTCATGACAGTTAAAAAAGCACTTAAATCTACAGCTGTAAGTTATTCTTCTTTTGTATAATCCTGATAAATATGAATTATCCATTAATTGCCAAAATTATTTTTAATCTTCTTAGAATTACCTTAGCTAGTTTTAGCCAGCTCTGCTTTCTGCCTTGCACTGCTGTGCTGTGCACAAGCTGAGTGGAGTGGCATTCCTCCAGACAGACGTAGCATTTCTCCTCTGCCTGGGACCTACTGGTCCCAACAGCCCATCTCTCCCAACCAGAGCCGGTCACATCCAACTTCACCCCTCATCCTGCCACAGCCAAACTACTGCTTAGCAGCTGTGTGGACCTAGTCAGGCCATTTCTCAGAGTGCCTCCTCAGCCCCTCTTCTGTTCCTTGTGAAGTCCAAATGTGATCCACCAGCTTGTGGTGAGGTAAATCTGCATTCTTGGCTGCAAGGCTCAGACAAAGCCCTTCATGGCATGTCCAGCCCTGAAAAAAAAACAAAGCAAAGCAAAACAAAGCAAAACAAAACAAAACTCACAAAGCCCAGTGAGAACCTCCTCCTCCACAAGCTCCAAAATCCAGGGACTGATGATGAGTAAGCACAAACTTTCCAGCAAGTTCTGCCTCTTCCTAGCCTAGAGGGATCCTAAATAGCTCTAACGCTTCTGCCCTACTCTGCTCTGAAACCTGTTCAAATATACCCAAAGGCGAGCAAGAACAGTGACTGGGATCAGTGCAAGTCATCCAACACAGGTACAATCTTGGTGCAAATATCAGAGTCTTTAAGGTTGGAAAATACCTCTAAGAACATCGAGCCCAACCATTAACCCAGCACTGCTGAGTCCATCACTAAACCATGTCTCCAACTGCCATATCCACATTTCTTTAACACTTCAAGGGATGATGACTTTCCTGGACAGCCTGTTCCTATGCTTGACCACCCTTTTAGTGAATAAATTTTTCATAATATACAATCTAAACTTCCCTGGGTGCAACTTGAGACTATTTCTTCTTCTATTGCTTATCACCTGGGAGAAGAGACAGACCTCCAAATGGCTACAGCCTCCTTTCAGGTAGTTTAGAGTGATAAGGTCCCTTCTGAGCCTCCTCATCTCCTGGCTAAACACCCTCATCTCCCTCAGCTGATCCATGTCAGACTTGTGATCCAGATCATTGCCCATTTACTAGCTCCATTGCCCTTCTTTGGACACACTTCAGCACCTCAATGTGCTTTTTGTAGTGAGTGGTGAATATGTTACATTTCTCTGCAGTCAGAAACAAGACACAGGGAAGCACCCATCTCCCCTCAACTGTGAAACTGCAAAACCATTATGAGGACCCCAGTGAGTACATTAAGGGCCCAATGAGAGGGTGCTTTACAGAAAGCACTTGTGTCTCCCAGGGACATGTCCTGGGCGGTCCCAGTCTGTGTGCCAGCTCAGGCTCCTCCATGTGCACTGGAAGTGAGGGCTNAGGCCCAGTCTGTGTGCCAGCTCAGGATCCTCTGAGCTAACCGGTTCCCCCATGTGCACTGGAAGTGAGGGCTTCACTCGGAAAGGCAGGACCTGCCCAAGGGCCTTCTCTCCTGCCATGTAATTCCTGTGTTCAGGTTGGTATGTAACTGAGTTTTGTCCTACTGACTAATTCTTCGTTCTAATTCTCGTCACCATCCCCAGGCACTTGGCATAGCTCAGCAGTGCTCTGCTGGGGAAATGTGAGCAGGTCTCTCTGTGCTGCCATGGGGCAAACATCCCAGCTTTCTGTCAAGCTGTCTTTTCCCATGCCTGCAAGTAAGAGCTTGAGCCTCATTACAAGGCTGGTTTAAGGCTCGTCCTCTTCCTCTCCCACTGCTCAGCACAGGATGGCTCCAGTTCTGCTTCATGAAGCCTCAACAGCCCAGTCCATTCCATCATGCTGTGCTTGCTTCCAAGCCTAAAGCCCCTATGCACCCTGACTGCCTCCAGACCTGGAAGCCCCAGTCCATCTTCCAGAGTCATGTAACCCAGACTCCACCAGGCAATTTGGTATGGAGCAGCCAGCAGGCAGGGCTCCACCAAAGGGCCACTGCAGCCTGTGCTTGGCTCTGCTGCCTTCCAGTTATGTCACATTTCCCATTCCTGTTTCCACCCTTGGAGCCCTCTCTCCAATGCAGGTTCCTGGTCTGGACAGCAGCACTCCATGCCCAGACTTTTGCCCTGGTTTCTGCTTCTTCCTGGCTTCGTCCCTCCTCCCCAGCTGCCCTCCAGTCTTCATCTCTCTTCTAACCAGAGAGCAGGGAGCACCGTCCCACCCTAACCCTGGTATAGAGGTGTGGCAGCACCCTGGGGCTTTAACTCCTAAGCAAGCTCAGAATAATTAAGGGCCAGATGGATTCCTCCCACAGTTTGGCGGCCCTGGGAGAGCTGGGATGTGCATACATTACTCCTGCAATCCTGCACACGGCGTTCTGACACAGCTCCTGTTTTCATGCTGTTCCAGGCTGCCTTTGACGGATACAGGTTTTCAGCATGCAGACAGGACCTTTGCCATGTCAAAATGCCTCCAAGCACCAACCACCCATGTTGGCAAACTATTAGATTTCTATGGAATTTTGACAAGTCTTCAGATGAACATCAAACCATCTCATATCTCCTGAGGGGCTAAGAATTAAAAAAAAAAAAAAAAATCCCACACCAAACTGATTTCACATTTCAGGATTCCCTGCAGCTTTGTATCTAATTTAGAATCTGTTGATCCTGGTGCCAATAAATAGTTTAAACTATCTCTGTACACAGACTTGGTTTCATCCTCAGGTTAGCATTGGTTGTTTAGCTAGCAAGTCAGTAATCTAACAGTACATATAGGAGAGATATTCGTGCATATTTGTTCCACTAAGCAGAATGTCTCATAGTAGCTAAACATTTCTCTGGAAATCTTGCTTTCTCAGAAGCAGGTGAGTGCATTATTAATATATGTGCTAATGCACTGCCCCCCAGTGGAGTCAGAATCCTGTTCAGGAGATTGAGCTTTGCCAACCTTCACTTATGAAGTGTGTAAAGAGAACACTCACAGGACATATGGTAAATCAAAGCATTAAATTAACCATTGGTGGGGCAGTATTAAATCTATTCAAATGTGTTTTTTGGGGAGGATGATTCACATCCAGTTTTAAATTTGCAGTACAATTAGTGCTGTCCCTGTATATCTCCTTTCTCAGCAAAAACTGCAGTTAGAGGGAACAGAAGGTCTTCAGCTCTTCGTGGGTGATGCTTCATATTCCCAAGATTCTAAGAGAATATATAGGAAGAGAATATAAGGAATAAGAATATAATATAAGAATATATAGGAAGAGATTCTAAGAGAATATAGGAAGTTCTCATTTTTAGAGAATAGCCTAGTCTAAAATGTCTTCAGGCCAATGAGGTATTACACATAACTATTAAAACAGCTGTCAGGCCCTGTATTTATTCACTACAACATCCTTCATCATCTGGTAGGAAAACATGTTGCTTTCTGGTAGGCAACAGAGAACATTATATATATTTGATCATACTGGATGTTTCTGGAGATAACTTTAAATACTCCCACTGGCTCCTTGTCTTTCATACATCTTAGGACTGTCATTGCTTCACAGAAGTCCCTTTCCTATCATCATTTAGTTTTTCCTACAGCAGCACAGAATATTATAAAACCCGAGGTTAGGTTCACAGTTACAGTCAGACTTATAGCACGTCCAAAGACTCTTATCAAAAAGCAGCTTTACATGACTATAAATTTTTAAACATGCAAATAAACATCTAGATGATAAAAATCAAGACCATAGATAGGACTATGACACTCACTATTGTGTCAGTTATTCTCTAATGTCATCCTCTTCATTTTTTCCACAGTGCTCTGCCATATTTCCATCACATCACCTCTGTGTCAGGACAGGGTAGTGCTTCTGAAACTGCATCTCCATGTTTTCTTGTGCCTGTGCCACTGGAATGGGATGAGGCAGTAGATGTGCTTATGAGTGATAAAAATACCTTTTCTTCTCAGCAGCTTAGTTGGATTGTTGCACCATAAAAGGCATCTGAATCAGCTAAATGGCCAATTAATGGAGAAGAAAAAATGTAAAGCTGATTTGAAATTCAATATATTTGAAGAGAACATGTAGGCTAGGTTTAGCAGTACCCAAGCCAGAGGCAGTCAGCAGCTCTCCCCAGGTGACTGGGGAAGGGAGTCACGGACACCTGGTAGTGCACAGCACTAGCAGCAGGAATGGCTTCCTTTCTGCAGATATATTTTCTGAACACCACATAGCCTTGCCTTCCAGGCCATTAGTTTGCCAGCCTGAACTCCTCACTTTGCCTGTGCTTTCTGGTGTGCTTGCTGTCAGGTCAGCAGGTGGCAAAGTTTGGCCTTCATATATTGCAGGGTGGCCTGCAGCATGTGCAATGGTTTCCAGTTACCTCAGCTCCCAGGCCACAGGTATCCAGGCTGAGGCAGCAGTGGGACCCATGGAAGGCAGGCCCATGCCTGCCCTAGGGCAGCCATCCTGACAGGAGGCTTGCTCAGCTACCTGCAGAGAGCAGCCCCTGGACACCACTGGCCCCTTCTTTCAAGATGGGTAGCTCGTAGCCTATTCCCTCTCCTGTAAAATCACAGTAGAGACATTGCACAAACTAAATGTGCAATATGTCATTGGTAGGAAGTACTTGGCTCCTAAGTTCCCCTTGACAGGAAGCTTTAATTCTTAATAAAGAGGGTACCATGGAATCCTTGAACTTTGATAAAACATTTGATACTCATATGCATAAAGAACATGAGACAGGTCCTACAGGTCACATCAAAAGAACAGTCACTGAATTGAAGGCTCCATTCTGGTCTCTCAAAACCAGTCCTATTTGAGTGAGTATATTGGGCTGCAGGCTGCAATGACTAGTGGCTGAGTGTGCCATGCTGGAAAGCAATATCTGTTCCCTAACAGGCAGGGTGCAGTCACAAGGCTGCTGCTTCATAGGAAGGAGGTCAAATGGTTATTTCCACAAGCTGACACCTTGTGTGGCATGGAGGTGGTGTCTCAAAGTTTTCCTGAGTCGTGCAGTGGTAGTGTTGGGAGAATAGGCATGGGGAGATAGGTGATGTCCTTTATTAGACCAACTGACACACCTAGAAAAAAAAAAAAAATTCAAGCCTAGTTTGTTCATCAGGTCCAGAAAGCACCAGTAAAATCCATGGTAACTGCAAGGCAGAAGCAAGAATTCTTGGATCAATCTTGTTATGCTAATAAATCCCTCCACATGAGAGAAAAAGGTGGTTAACACCTGTGGAGCATGGGGGGG
>WEIU01019311.1:553306-626465 GCA_013389925.1 Aegithalos caudatus
AAAAAAAAAAAAAAAGGGAGGAAAAAAAAAAAAAAAAAAAAAAAAAAAAAAAAGTCATTAGCACCTGTGTTGTATTTTTAAATATATTATTACATTTTTGGTATTTTGTAATTAACCCAATTTAATTGTGAACTCTTGGTTTGCATATTTCAGCCCAGAGGATAACCAGTTTAAAGCTAGCTTGCTACCTTGAAAGGCTCAGCTTGACATAGCCTACTAATGGGTTTATCAGATAAGGTACCACTAGGCTTAATGCACTCCTTAATTAGGAATGTAAACACCTTCATTAAAAAAGAAATGAGGGCCTCAGAGAAATTATGAAGAGATTTTATGATTATCAACTCGAAAGAGAAAGTATTCCGACAGAGAAGCCCATTTCTCCCTCCTTCTCTAGGAACAGAGGCAGCATACTTTGTAATTGCAACCCTACCAAGCAGGTTGACCATAGAGATTCCACTGCACTAGGACATTCCTGGAGTTTTGGGACATCCTGGCTGAACAGAGATGTGAAGACAGTCAGAAGATGTGTTTCCAGATAGATGTGTTTGTGTACACACACATGCCTGTTAACACACAATTCCTGTAGGCATGTCCGTGTCATGGGCTGGAACTTCAGCTCTCCTTAGCTGAGCTGGTGGTTGTTCCTCCTCTTGCCTGTACACGTGGTGGTTGGCATAAATAGCAGCCTCAGCAGGCTGTAGCTCGCCAGTACCCACAGATATGGGGGGTTTGGTTGCTCAGGTGTGTTCCTCTGCCCAGCACTGGCACCGGGAGCTGTGTTCTGGCCTCTGTGCCCCATCACCTCACTGAAGCCCCAGGGGGAGCCGTGCCCATGAGATGGGTGGGTGGATGGGGCACATGGGGGGCTGCTCCCATGGACCATGGCCCAGCTCCCTGCAAGCCCTGGCTGGTGCTCCAGGCCCCGTGCCGTGCCCTGCAGCCGCCTCCCCCTTGGGCAGCCCGGCACGGCGCCTGCTCGCTGTGTGGCCCCTGTTCCCAGCGGAGAGCTTCCCCTCCCTCTGCTCTGTCTCCCTGCTCTTCCCAACAATGGTGGCCTGGGCAGCTTGGGATGTAGTTTTGAATTTAAATGCAGCCAGCCTTTAGTTTACAAAAATAATAAGTCCCCTTCAAACACAGTTATGTAAAAAGTAGAATAATAAAAAACTTAATGTTTGTTGGCAGCACACGTATCCCTTTGTCTGTAAGACAGAGGCTCGTTGACAAACAAGAGGCTTTTCTGGGATTCTAACATCAAGTACCAAAGTATATGTGGCCACGACATAATACTGCCTCCATTACCTTTGCCAGACAATGAAACTGCTGCACCATTGTTCAATGCACTTGTACAAGGAAGGAGAATTTGTGGCCAGGACCCTCCTGGTAACATCCTGCCCCATGCAGGGACCTGCTCTGCAGTACCTCCAGAGGCACCACCATGCTCTGCTGCATCTCCCTCCCACTGCACCCCAGCTGCTATTCTCTGTGCCTGTCAGATGCAGTAATTCAGATGTTTTCATGTAAACCATGGAAAAACAGAACTGTGCGTTGACCTCTCTAACAATATTTGGCTTTCAGTTGAGAAATGCAAATGTACTTTGATGAGCTAAGGAGAGACATTATTTGCTGAATACTCACCATGGGACTTTTATTCTATTTACAATTTCAATAAATTTTGTCAATGGTCAGTGCAGGATTTCACCTCAGTTCCTTCCTGTAAAGTATTTCTAAATTTCAACCATTATTGTATTTAAATAATAATACAATAATAAATACAATAACCAACCATTATTGTATTTAAAGAATGAAAGTGTCTGCACTGTGCTAAAAATCATCTCCTTCCCAAATATTATGATCTTTGAAGGTAATCAACAGCTCCCAGGAACAAACCCTAAGAAATTGAAGCAAAGTGTGAGCTCAAATCCTTATTGGTCCTAATAATGAAAAACAAGTCTCAGACTGTTCTTACTGTGTTACTTGTCATCTAGAAGAGTAAAGCACAGCAAAAAGGAAAAGCACCATCATTGCTTTGGTAGTTTGTATTTTCCTAATAAGCTTTTGATTTTCTGCTCCAAATGGAAAGCAATACTTGTCTCAGGGGAGCTTCTGAATCTAAATTGTTTCCATATCAGCAGTTTTACCTTGCTCCTGGAAGCAAAATTCCAAAAAGAAGTTTCCTGTCCCTTGGGTAGGAGTAGATGGGGAAACTTCTTAGGAAATGGTGACAGAGAAAGCACTGAGCAGGTGTGGCACTGAGACAATCCATCAGACAGTGAATGACTGTGTTGCTGTTCATTAATTCTCATCTTAGAAATATTAGGCTGGGAAGTCTAGGATGTTCACTTGCAATTTTTCACGGTGATGTAAGATCCATCTTTCCATTATTTCCATGGAAATCTCAGATGCCCTCTGGCAGCTATGAGCTGGCAGCAGGGTGAGCTCACCTGCATGATGAAGCAGAAGATCTGCTGGGGAGGATGGGGTGCAGCCTTAATGTGCCCCCAGCACCACCACCTTTGCCAGTGCTAATCAAAAGAAAAGCCCAGGCCCTCAGAAAACAAATACCTAAGCAAGGAAACCAGAAGGAATAATATGACCATTCTAGAACTTTCTAGGAGGAACTGAAAATAATCAGAAAGTCGTCATGGAAATCACCTTAGAAAAACAAGCAGAGGTGGAAAGCAAGCCTGTACTGGGGACTAGCCAAAGCATTTCAGATTTTTTTCTCCATGATATATATATCAGAAACACAAGGTTTCTGAGGTTTTTTCTTAATTATGCAACAGGACACATCACAGATTTATTGATTAATTTATTTTTTATAATTTATTTATAGTAAAACACCAATAAGAAAGTGAAAGAGCCTATGTAAGTTCTCCTAAGATCAGGGCAGTCTTTTGACTGGGAGAGATGCAAATCCCTGCTCACATTTTAGCCCTAATATTTTCTTGTTTGAATAAAGCAGCACCAACTGCAGTAGCTTCCATGGCAGGAGGTCATGAGTGCCTTTTCCCTAGAGTACCATTTCCCCACCAAAACACCAGTCTGTCTAGCATGAACATCACTGATGTGGATGCGTTATGGTGGAAGGTTACAAGACTAATTAATTACCATTTTCCTGCCCCAAAAAATCCATCCAATGCTCACTTCCCTCTCACCTCCCCAGGTGGCTTGGGGCAGCACAGAGAGGAGTTGCCTGTGAGCCATGTGCCCTGAGAGGACTTTGGAGCAGGAATGGAGAGTGCCATGGTCCTCCAGGAGTCCCAGCATGGCAGGGTTAGGTTTTGGAGGGATGCTGCTGGCAGGTAAAACCAGTGCCAGCCCAGGGGAGAGGCTGAATCGGGGCCGTGCCAGCAGCAAGCAGGCTGGGGCACAGCTGGCTCTGTACAGCCGACAGTGTGCGCGCTGCGGGAAACCCCGGGCTCCTCTCAGGACTTGTTAATGCCCTCTTTCTGCAGAAGTGTGTGTCAGTCATGCCAGGTGTGTTAGAAAAGCCTTCCTTCTTTCCTGCTTTTGCTTTGTTCCTGCACTGTAGCCTCTTTTTCCCCCGAAGACCTTTTCATAAAGTTGATGGGCTGCCTACCTGAGAGTTGATACTGTCTTTATGTAAGGTGAAAAAACAGGTTCAAATATCAACTTCAAGACATAGTTTCCAAATAAATAAGTCTATAGGAGATGGATGTCTTTTCATTAGGTTTGATTGTTCCCAGGTTCTCAACACACAGTGCCCCCATTAAAAAATAAAAGTATCTTTTGTCTCCTCTTGTCAATACTGCTCTCACTGGAAAAAAGTCTTGTTTCTGTGCCTGATCAATCAATTATTTTTTTGACAGGGTTGCCAGATCACAGGGCAATTAAGATTTTATGTGTAGCTTGGGCTGTTCTCACTACCTTTTGATGTTTTAGGTGAAAAGGGAGAATAGAGTTGTATCATTTTAGCACTTTTTACATCTCTCCAAAGAAATTCTGAAGGTATTTGCAAGGTCAAAGTGATAAAGAAACAGTGGGAACAGTATAGTTGGTGTTGTCCTGCAAATGTAATAATGTAATAATGTTCCTTGCAATATTTTTTCACAACAATGCAAACTGTAATTAAAGCTGCAAAATACTTTTCTTCCATCATCTCTGTGTTTCCATTTACTTTTAATTTGCTGAGTTTGTTCTGTCCCTGAGCATGCAGTGCCATCATTGTCATTCAGTGATGGGCTTCCTGCCTGAAAGCAAAACTCAGACTGCATCTTTTTTCAGAAGTCTGGAGCCAGAATGAACTCTACTGCTGAACTCTGAAGTCTGTGAGGCCCTGCAGTGAGGATTATATGATTATCTCAGTTAAGAAGGATTTAGCACCATCAGGAGCACACAGAGATTGTCTACTGAGCTCATGCAAAAAACTGATAATCTGTGGAAAAGGTGGTTTGTGAGGTTCTTCCCATAAATCCTGGGAACTCAGGGCAAGTGCTGGGTTTGCTGGTGGCCCTGTGAAGGACATGAAATGTGCACACCTTTATTTATATGAAAACCTTTGTTTAGCATTCTGCTGTTGTTAGCTGGGGTCTTGGATGTGGATTGATGACTGGTACCAGTTTTTCAGCTACTTAGGGATTACATTCCTAGCCACAGACCTGCTAACCAAACTGCTGCTTAGGAAACCCCTGAAAAGAAATGTGTATAGGCCTGCTGGAATTGGCAAAGTTGTTTGGGACAGTGGTTGTGCCTTTCTTTCTCAAGAAGAAAGGTTGTTTTCTGTCCTTGAAGTATATCTATGTCAGTGATGAAACTAAAGAAATGTGGAGATACGAAAAAGCCCCATCTGTCTACATGAGAAACATTTCTGTGCTTCAATCCATGTGTTTGATTTCCTCCTTTCCTCAACTGTATTTTAAAAACCAAGAAAGTCTATGATAGGGAATTATTTTTCCACTCTATTACTGAAGCCAGAGATTTAGAAGAACATGTAAGGTCATCCATTGAAAGCTGTGAGCTTTCACTTAGTCCACCAGCATGGTAACCTTATTATTTGCACATTTCATATATGTACTCTGATGATAATTGTGGAAGCTGTAAATAAATAATGGCAGTACTACCTAACAATCTAAGTAAATTAACAAATTTGAAGGCTAACTACAATGAATGATGCTTTTTCTTGTTTAGACAACATGAACTAAGCATTTTCTACCTGGTAGTTTATTTATTGATTTATTGATTTATATCTGCCAGTTCTTGGTAGGAAACCACAAGGACTGTATGGAAGAATTTTTGGTCTGAGAGCAGAAATATTTGAGTAATAAGGTCCCAGTCATCTCTTTTCTTCTGTTCCCCAACTTTCTGCCTTGCATCTAAAGGAAAGTAGCTGAGACAGGGAGTCTCTAGCATTTCTTGCTGTGGTTGCCACTGGGAAAATAGTCTTCCTTTTCCTGTCATCTTACGTGTATATTCTTACCAGCTATTAACGAATATGCCCAAAAGACAAATATAGCTGTAATTAGCAACCCCCACTAGTCATGATGAGACTTGCTGTGTTGCACACCTGATCCACAAAGACACCGTCTGTGTTTTACACCTCCTCTCTGCAGACACCCACACGTCCCAAACAAAAACACAAATCAGGATCTCTGGAGGGCTTGGCAGACAAGCAGCCGGAGATCCCGAGATTCCTTAGGAGTGATACCAGAGTCCCAGCAAAAAGTACACCTCCAGCTCCTTCCAGTACACTGCTTCATGCCATCCCACAGAATAAAGTAATTTGCTTCAGCTGAAAGAGAATAATTTATTAAGAACTAATTTCTTTTAATGGTTAGGGGCCATAATGTCTGGTCACTCTTTTTCCTGCTTCTTGGCAGAAGCTGGCTGGTTGAACATGACTTCATAGGTGTCAGCTAGAAAGAAAAGTGACCTTGGCACTAGAAGACCCCTTGTTGTGTGGATGGGATTAATGAGTGACAGATAACATGGTGCAGATATAACTTACCATGCCTGAAAACTCACAGCAAGCCCAAGAGCAGCCTGGCATATCTTGGTAGATACCTTCAGGTATCTCCCCAGCTGAGTAACTACCTGTGACCCTACTGTCAGTAAACTCCTTCTTCTCCCTCCCCCGACTCCCATGTTCACGCTTGTGTTATAAAATAAGTGTTTTGAGTTCTAACAACAAAAGAGGAAAAACCCCAACCTAACAAACAAATAAAACCAACAGAAATAACACAGCAAATTTATGGCAGTGTACTTGAATAGGAGGATGAATACCAAAATTTAACTTTTTTGATATTGCAATTTGTGGGAAAAGTCTCCCCTGGAGTTCTAATCTAGCACTTTAAAATGGTTTTTTCCAGTTAAAAGAAGTATTTCCCATATGCTTGACATATTGCTGCATAAAATGAAGGAATGCAGGGGAAAAATGTTTACATACAAAACATACCCCACATGCATATTTATATTAGGAGAGAGAAAAATATTTTATTTATGTATGTATTACTTGACACTTTCAACATTTCTTGTAAATAATGCCAAATGATTGTATTGAACATTAGTAGGCTATACTTCTTCATTTCCATTTTTCAAATCTGGCTATGATTGCGTACATCAAACAGCAAACATCTGGGTGGCTTGAAAGCAACTGAAACATGGTTTTGCTGTAAGATATTCTCTTACTGTAAAGTTACAGATTCAAGATTTACTGGTGAATGTTTTAGTTCTGAGCAGCCTCAGACCAATTTTATAATATATGTGGTAATTTAGCAGTATCTGTGGAGCCTTAATGATATAAATATCCAAGGTCTAACAATCCCTTCTAGTTAGGGTGCAGTTTAACATACATATGCATTAAGACAATATCCTTGGAACTTTTCCAGGCAACTGCACTGCCACAGATAAAGCCTTCATCTAGCTTCATATTTGACACTTTATACAATGGAATTACTATTTTCCATCTCTTACCTCCAGATTTAGGACAATTTATCTCTGATTCTCTTTTGTTTCTAGGTTTCAAAGCATAATTTCCTGCACAAACTAATATACTCATAATTCAGGTTGTCCACCCACCCAGCCAGTTACCTGCCTCAGCTAGCCCAATTGCTGGAAGGAACATATAAAGCAAGTTCATAGCTTGATGCTGGAGTGATATAATTTTTGCTTAATCTACTTCATGTTTAATAATGTAAATGTTAGCAGCTATCTCAAATACTAGAGCGCTGCTCTCGTGTAAGTTGTAGGCTCGAATGTAGCACAAAGCAGTAATTGTATTCTTCTGGGAGGCTAAAAGTCTCCCAGCATCTGAGACAGGGAAAATTGAAAGAGTAGTTTACATCTGCTAGGACCAAAGTGTTGCAACTGTATCTCAAACATTTTGCAATTTGAAGCTGTAAAACCCCCAGGGCACATTATGTGCTGTAACAATATAAGTAAATAGGTTGAATCAAGCTAAAAAAACCCCCAATTTGTGCCTCCTTTTCTGTCTCTTTTTTTTTTCACCTTAGAAAGAAATCCAGTACTTGAATATGGAACATTCGCTCTTCTTCAAAATTAATTATTTTAAGAAACTAAATGAATCAGTACATGTGTTTGTAATATTGATTTCAGCCTTTCTTTTTCCTAACAGTTTTAATAGCTTTCTGGATATAAGGTTTGGCTCCTTCCTTGGGTCTAACTTCTTAAATCTGCAGTTTGCTTATCAAGAACAAAATACAGCTGATGCTTCCTAAAGAAGGGAAAGCAGCTCTGGGCTTTGTCAGTGCATCCACAGGAGCCAACAAGGAAAGTGCAGCCCTGGAGTTCTAACTGCCCACTCTGCTTGCCATGGGTTCACTCCCTGGCTCTGCTTTGGCTGCTCACAGGTCTTTCCCAGACAAACCTGATGTAGTGTGGTCAAGCACTAATTGATGTGGACATAAGCCAGGCTGCTGATCCCCAGCCCTCCTTCATTTAGTGGTCAAGGTGCAGCCCTCTGTTCCTCATGGGAGGATTTCTCAGCAAGCCAAAAGGTGCCAGAATTCAGACTTGGTTCCTCATCTTTCACAAATTTTTGTAAATATGGCAAGACTGGATTCCCTCTTGCCATTATCTTCTCCAAGAGAGGAAAGGTGGTGGTAAGGGTGTGTAGTGTCTGTGTGTGCACAACTGCACGTGCACATCTCCCTCTCTCTTTGTTTAGACCTCTGGGCATTGCTCCCATGTAACCTTTGTTCTGCTTAGGAGCCCTTCTGTTCTTATTTTGGCAACACACAAATATTTACTCGTGTTCATAAACAATCACCAATTCTATCTTTTCAGGTAAAATATCAAGAGAGCATGGCTCACCTGGGTGAACGTAAATGGACTCACGTGTTCCCTTTCCTGATGGTAGGTATTTCTGTGTATACATGTCTCTAGTGTGAAAGATAACAGGGTTCTGCTTGGGTTGTTCATAACCACCTGTGAATTGTGGCAGAGCTACACATGGCTTAGGGACTGAACCTCAGTGCAGTGATCATTTTCTTTCCATAAAACACCTGAGAATGTGCTTTTTAAACCATAGCTGCTAGGGAAAGGGGGAAGGAGAAGAGTCCAAGGATGGAGCAGAGACAGAAGGTGCTGGAAGAGCAGCCTGGGTGTCACATGAAGCACAGCCCTGTTGTGGTTGAGGCCCAAGGCAGTGCATTATCTCTGGCTGTTACAGTTGTCCCTTGCAGTCACATTTATGAAGGCTCATTAGAGCTGGGAGTGATGAGGTTGTGAACCCGGCCATTTGCATGTGCAGAAGAGCATGTGAGTTAACAGGTCAGGAACCTTGGCCTTCGGTGTTTTAAGGAGTGGCAATGCCAACAAGCGTGAATGTCAGTCTCTGAGAAACTCTTGGAAGTACCAGGTCACTGAAACCTGCATCTACTTCCATTTAAATAGCATCACCACTTCATCTGAGCTTTAGGGGTATTTCCCACTGCAGTTGAGCCACAGGAGCTGTGCAAGGGGTGGGGGTGAGGCAGGGAGGATGATGGCAGTGGAAGTGACAGTGCTCTGGAATGCTCTCTGGTGACAGGTCTCCCTGGTGTACTCTGCCCGTGCCGAATACTCCAACTGTGGTGAGAATGAGTACTACAACCAGACCACTGGCATGTGCCATGACTGCCCCAAGTGCCAGCCGGGTGAAGAACCGTACATGGTAATTTCAGCTTCTTCTGCTGCTGGGGGGAACATATCCAGCACCAAATGCAAAAACAACCCCAAATGCTTTGATATGTGGAAGTAATAGGTAGGAAAGGAAACGGAGAAGGCTATGGATGCCTAAGCAGGAACACTCACACCTCCAAGGGTGCCATTGGAGTGAGGCATCTTATATGCACACCAGCAATCCACATTTCAGCCTGTTAGAAGAGATACTGTAAAAATTGAAAGGTAAAAGTTCCATTCACAGTCTCTGCCAGTCTGTTTTCATCTCAGTAGTTATTTAGAATTTTGTGCTGACATTCCAAAACAGAGTGATAGATTGGTCAGTCCAGTCTGCTTGCTGGCCCCTCACACTGACAAGTTAATTTTGCTCTCCCGCAAAGATATTTGGGACTAGAGGAACTTGGATGTTTCTGCAATATTTTAAATTACGGTTCCTAAGTTACCATTTGATTTACAGCAGATAATTGTTGCTTATTAAAAAAAATAAATTACTGAAATCCTGTTTGGTTTTAATGGGATAAACATCCCATTGCAAGCATTTCACACAGTTGGTAGTCCTGAACAAGTATGTTTGAATAATAACCAGTTTGGTTTAGTTTTATTTAATCTAAATGTAATGTTCAGCTGGGACGTGTGAGTTCAGAGGTCACAAAATCTTATCCAAATATTGCCTTTGGGCTGTCCCCTCTGGGGTCTCCTAGCCTGAAACTGCTGATAGCCCTGCTGCAGCTGTGTTTCTCCTGTAGGAGTCTTCTCTACTCTTCCATTTTTAGTTCATTTTCTATCCAAGCAGCAGCTGAAATTCACTTCCACAATTTGCTGGACTATGACAGAAGGAGTGGAGGGGGCCCACTTACAAGCAGTATGATGGTCCAGTTCCCCATCTCCCTCTCCGGCACACAGTGTGCTGGATCCTTATATCCCTGCACGATCTTTTTAGGATAGACACTAACAGGCCAAATGACAGACTCCTCTCCCTTTGTGCTGCAAGGCCGGTGGGGCAGGCTATGAACATTCTCTTTTTCTGGAAGTTGGTGTGCAGCACCAGACTGCTTTTGAGTGACTGTGTGTTGTTGCAGACGTGTGGATACGGCACCAAAGATGAGGACTACGGCTGCATCCCCTGCCCTTCAGAGAAGTTTTCCAAAGGAGGTTACCAGATATGCAGAAGGCACAAAGACTGCGAGGGTTTTTTTCGAGCCACAGTCATGACACCTGGGGATCAGGAGAATGATGCAGAGTGTGGTCCTTGTCTCCCAGGGTAAGAACTGATCCACAGACCTTTGCTCTACCCAAGGCATTGGGAAGTACTTTTCTAATGTCAAAATCTCTGACAGCTTCTCCATGCCAAAGCTGACTGTAGGTACAATACTGGTAAATTATGCTTTTTCATCTCTGCTGAAACAGTACATTTAAATCTTTCAAAAGCATTGGTGAATTTAATAAACAGAATTGTAAAATAGCTAGGCCTGGAAGGCCTAAAGAAGGCCTAAAGAAAGTGTTTTTAATCTTACTGGATTCTCACTGAAGAAATAGCTGTTTGGAACAACGAGAAAACTTTTTCTCTTACTAGAAATGGAAAGGGAACAAGCACAGGTGTGCAGTGCCATTTTAAATGCTCGAAGAAATCCAGCTTGGCCTCCAGCTGTAGCTTCAGAGGGCCACCTTCTAAGTCCTGCTTCCTACTTATGAGCTGCATGACAGCACCTTAAATACCCTGTAGGGTCTATGCTGGCACTACAGCATGTTTAGGGGCATAAAATATCTCCTTTCCAGATGTGAACAGCTGGCACATTTGTCAGTAGTTGGCAGTATTAGCTAACATAGCTGTTCAGTGAGATTTACCAAGACATTTTAGTCTCTGGGGTCCTTTCTACACAACAGAATGGAGTCTAAGGAGCTGTTAATGTAGTGGAGTGTTGTTCAGAGTCAAAACAAGTTTCAGGGCTGGCTGAAGGGGCTTGAAGAAGGTGTGGTTTATTAACTCCATCTTTGTAATGGTCTCTTACACTTGGTGTAGTTCTGATAATAATGGTGAGAAGGAAATTGCTACATTGAATATGTATATCCTTGACATTTTTACGTCTGAAAGCCTGCAAACCCGAGCATATATTTGCACTTTTGATAGTTTTCTGTAAGGTAAGTAAATACTCTGAAATACAACCTCACCTTACATGCCTTTTTCAGTTTCTGCCACTATTTCTCTTTGGTTTAGAAAGTAATTCCTTCTGACATTTGGCTTTTGTGCAGTTTGCAGACACTGTATAACCCACACTCCCTATTGCGCAGGAAGCCCTGTTAAAGAGGCCCTGCAAGCTTCCAGGTTTATTTTATCAGTGAGCCTGTGTGAAATTTTTACAGTTTACAAATAAAATGAAGGACTTGTCTAGCTGCCAGCCAAACAGACTGATGATGTGACCTGAAAAAAGCTCCCTCTTGACTTCCCCTCATATATCACAAAGAGCAAGAAACTTAAATAGTGGTCACAGTTACTGTTTTGCAATTTTTGTCAGGACTAATGAGGTCACCCAGGTGGGAGCAGGGTGCTGGCTGAAAATAATCAGCTTGCACAGCTGGTGCTTGGGGAGAAGTCTCAAAACATCGTGTTTGCACAGGTGTAGCCTGTAGCAGAAACTGGTCTGCCGGAATCTGGCTGTGTGCCGCTCCTCCTGCAATGCTCAGGTCCTGAGATTGTTTGGCAAAGCCAGCAGTTGAGGAGAAACACCCTCTCTCAGTCCAAGCTTGAATAGATGTAATTTTCAAGATAAACTAAATATGAGCTAAAACAAGCTCTGAAATTACCCTGACTCCTCATGCTACTTGGAGTTCTGAGTTTGCTCCTGTGTGCTGGTGAGGGAAATGCAGAGCCTGTGTGTCAGAGCAGAGAGCTGGTGAGTAGCTGATTGTCTTCATTGTCCCCTGTGCCACAGGGACAGCCAGGTACCAGGGTGAGGGGCAGCTGACAGGATGCTCCCTTGCCTGGGCAGTAAACCTCAGAGAGCCCCTGAGTGCACATGAGGGATAAAAGCAATGTTTCCATTTTCAGAGGATTGCTTCCATACCACACTGCAGACCTGCCCAAGGTAACAGCCCACACGCTCCTGTGTGCACTTAGGGACATCTCACCCCCTTGCTGCTTTTCACCAGCTCAGTGAAGAAGCCTGATGAGCATATGGCATATTTTGTATGAAAGTTTTCAGACAAAATACTATTGAATTGGCAGCCTTTTCCAGTGGTTACAAGAGCCATCCTCTGTACTTCATCCTACAATAAGTGCTGGAATATTATGTATTTATCCTTTTGTTTTCTTTTTTTTCCTCTATTACTGATGACCAGTTTTAGGGAAGAAGGAGACCTTTGGTACAAGAGGAGAGGTCATCCACTGCTTCTTCGTGTTCCCTCCCATATAAAATAAAAATGTCATGGTCACAAGAAGTGTGAAAGACAGGGAAGATTTTAAAGGCTTCGTTCCAGAGCTGTGATCCTCAAAACCAAAGTTCAGTTGCCAATGAACTCTGGAGGTACCTAGACTGAACCTCCTCGGACACTGCAGCTTTGTCCTCTGCTCCTTGCCCAGAAACTCTTCCATCATGGCAAACAGGACAGGTTAAGCACCTGGAAATTAGGTGTGACTCAGACTGTTTCCCTCAATGGGGTGATCCATTAGGTGTTCCTAGAGTGTAACTGAGGTCACAACTACAAGCAGCAGTGAATGGTCAGAGCAAGGGTCCCTCTAGCCTGGTCCTCGTCATTCAGTAGTGGACATAAGGAGTAAGAAAAAGTCAAGTATAAATAATACGTATCCCTTTTGCTGTCCCAGCACCTATTTTCAGCTTGGGCTAAGTCTGCAGTCTCCTCACAAGATAGAATTGCAATGGGATCATTTTCTTTTTAAATGCAGTCAGAAATGCCACTGACACTTCCCCATTTCATGTGTTTGTCCATGGCTACAGCAAATGCAGGATCAGTTCTCTGAGGGGTTTTAAGAAGAGTGAATGCTCCTCTGTTTTTTTCATGAAAAGGTTTAGCCAGTGAATTTCTAATGAAACTAAGTCCCACCCTTGCTGTTCTGGATAAGGCAGCAGATGCCTCCACCAAGGATTCTCCTCCTTGCTGTTTCTGCAGACTATTCCCTGCTGAGAACAGCACCCACCCCTCTCCACCTCCTGCCCCAGTCTCAGGCTCCCTGTTCCTGTGGGACAGCAGGCCTAAACCCAGGTCCAAGTCCTTGAGTCTGGAATGACAGCACCAAGGTTAGCCCAAGATATGCCACTATGGTGTTAAGCAAGAAAACAAGTCCACTTTTCAGTCCAGCCTCTATTCTTGGATTTTGCCTGTAGCCCCTCCAAACCTGAGCCTGGCAGGTGCCAAGGAAAGAAAGACTAAATATCATGTGGAAGAGTAATACTTTGAAAATCCATTTTGTCATTAGTAGGTCACTTCTCCATAGTTGGTGATATAAAGCTATCACATATTTCCAACATTACCTTTAATATTTGTTGCATTGGAAAGCAGCCAGAAACATAAATCTGTTGCCAGTACTTTGTGGGTGAGAGTCACTAATGTTTGAAGCTGCAGAGTTTCCTACTCATGTCAGTGAATGGTTGCCTGCCATGAGCATCCTCTTCAGTTTTCTTTACATGTCCTCCACCATTCTGCATTGTGGTGAAAACCAAGAATTATTCCCCCAGTTTGATTTAATTAAGTGTCAGAAGGATTGTTTGTCTTTCCTAAACCAACACAGCTATTAGACTGTGGATCCTAACTGTCCTGTGTTTTTCTTCATGGATTTATATGTATCTTTGGGTTTCCACTTCTTTGTTTTGTGGTTTGGCAGCCTTCTCCTGTGTATTTGTTAACTGTTTTACAACCTAAAATTATGTAGGCCCCCATAAGAGAGGAAAGATTAAGTTTTGCTCCTAAGAGAATGATAGAGTGGCACATGGAGCACAAGAGGTATTGGAAGGAAGAAGTGAGGGTGAATCTTTTAAAACCAGTAAGAAAGAAATGAGGAACCATGTGTAGTTCCCCTGCTCCCTGAGTTTCCTCCAGTCCCTGTCTCCCCTTTGCATTTCTGTGTATTCCATTTCCTGGATTTATATCTCTTATTTGCCATTCATTAATACACCAGCTGATTTTGATGGATGATTTCAGCAGTGATTTCCTAACAATGCATACATTTCCAGAAAAAGCCTGTCTATACTTCACATGCATAGGCAGGTACATAAGAGCAGAAAACAGATCCCCAATTGCGTAAAATGTTTCCAGTGTTGAGTTCCTGTCTACACAAAATAGATTATGAATTTATTCATCTCTTCATTAAAATATGTAGTGATTTACAAGTGATTTGTAAAGACATATCTGTAACATCCACAGTATGATGTTACATCAACATATGTATGATTCTGTTGTAATTACTCATTAGGATGCATGTGGCTCCAACTCTTGAGTAGCCAATTACCTTATTTCAACACTAACTTTATTAGCAGCCCAGAAGTTCAAATTATGAAAACCTTTCCTTCACACTGTAATTCCAATATTAAGAACTGATTTATCAACAATACAGTGAGGAAATAAAAAAACCAAAGCAAACCTGTAAAACCTAATCTGCCTTGCCCTGTGAGGGTGGTGTTTTTCTGTGTTTTTTATTATGATCTGGCTCAGATTTGGTTCTAAGATTACAGAGATTATTCTTACAGTGTTTGTGAGTGAAATTAGCCAACCATATCCAACTGATGGTCTTGCTTGAAAGATTACTGCTTCAAAAAACTGCATTCTCTTATTCTGAAAAATCTTATTTCAGGGCATGCTGTAAACTGCAGCTTGAACTCAGCAGGGAGACTAATGTTGTTTTAGGCGATGTTACCATTTCTTGTCATGTCTAGATGTTTGATTAATTACATTTTAGGAGGAAAGGAAGAAGAGAAACACAGTCTATTCAGGCAATTTGAAAAAAAAAAGAGAATAATCTTTGCCTCAAATTGCTTATAAAAGTTTTTTTAATGATTTTATCTCCATATAATTGGTTGCTGCTGAACCATGTTCAGTCATATCATATTAATTTGCACTGTTTTGCCTCTTCTTGCCCTTCACTGCAGTTACTACATGCTGGAAAACAGACCTCGGAACATTTATGGGATGGTTTGCTACTCATGCTTGCTGGCGCCTCCCAACACCAAAGAATGTAAGTGTTCTGATGTTTCTGTGCATTTCATCTGGTTTTGACTTAAAATCACCTGGAAGCTCAATGTAAAATCTTTCAGTGATGATAATTATGTTCAGACAATAAACCCAGCTCCAGTTAAGCAATTTCTGCTTCCAGCTAGCCTTGCCAGCAAAGGGAAGGAATGCTTATCATTTGAGGAAAAATCAGAATCTTTGATTTTAGCACCATTGTTTTCCAGTTTTTATCTGCTAAGATATCCCATGCAAGACTTATTAGGGTTACTTAACCCTAGTAGGGTACTTAGTACTTAACCTAGTAGGTCCAGGGAATTCCACATCTGTATTTTTTTAACTGAATTTCAGTTCACCTGTGAAGAAAACATGGGACAATTTGTAGATTTGTAATTTGTAGGAGTCAAAGGGGTTGACATTGACGTCTGGTGGTCAGCACTGATAAAAAAATTAGTTCTGTAGATTTCATTGATAAAAGGGTCTGTAGTTTGCTAATTGAAGAAATCATGTATGAATGTGTGTGTGACACCCCAGAGGTACCTAGAGGTTCCTTTGCATGCCGTGTAGGTGCAATGGCTTATCCATCCTCATGCCATGGGGAGGAGGGACAGCTCCAGCACTGTCCTGCAGGGACAAAACCCCAGAAAACTGCTGTCTCCTTTAGGGGGCAAAGAAAGTGAGAAAAGAAAAGGAAAAACGAGGCTCTCTCTGAATAACCAAATTACTTTGACACCCCCTCAGAGAATTTGGAGAAGATCGAGACAAAAACCTTAAAAAAACAACGAACAAAAATCAAACAAACAGAAAAAAAAAGCAGTTCCCCAGAAAAACCTGATGCCTCTAAAACCAAAATTCTGTCCATGTTATCTTCTTCTAGAAATCTGTCATGAAAAGGAATTGCAATATTTGTCTGCTTGATTTGAAAGCAGGGGTTCAAATCCCAGAGCATTTATTTATGTACATAAATATCAGTTGCTTCATTCAGATGGTGCAGAAATATGTATCACTGGTGTTCTGGGAGTCACTTTAAAGGAGGATAGGACATGAACATCTCCCACCTTTCCTACAGTTTAGGAGTTTGGAGGAGCCAGGGGATGATCACCACCTCACAGAGCTCTTGGTGAGCAGTAGCAGTCCAGAAGGAGGCATCTCCCTGAGCTGTCTGCACACCAGGGGACTGGTCTGTTGTACACCTGCTCATCCCATTTGGCTGCAGAAACCCACCCAGCCCTGAGGTTGCCCTTCTGCCTGAGACAGTGGGAGAGGGTGAAGGGCAGGGTGAGCGTGGTTTTGATGAGGTAACATCTGTTTAGGAGGTGAGGTGAGGGTGCTAGGGAGGACCCAAATGCAAGATATGGGAAGAAGGTGCAAAGGTAAATGAAAACACAGGGGTAAGGAGGTTGTGGTTTGACCCCAGCTGACAGTCCAGCCCCAGGCAGCTGGTCACTTACTTCCCCACACACAAGGAAGAGAAGGGTCAAAGTGAGATAACTCAATGATTGAGATATAGACAGTTAAATAGGTAAAGGAAAAGCTACACACATCCAGCAGTGCAGAACAAGGAATCCATTCTCTACTTCCTGTGGGCAGTTTGGTATCCAGCCAACCCCAGGAAAGCTGAGCTACATCACATGTAATGATGACTTGGGAACACAAACACCATCACCCTGAACATGCTCCACTTCCTCCTTGTTCCCCAGCTTTACATGCTGAGCACTGTATGGTGTGGGATATCGCTCTGGTCAGCTGGGGTCAGCTGGGGTCAGCTGTCCTGGCTGTGTCTCCTCCTAGCTCCTTCACTGATGGGGTGGGTTGAGAGGCACAAAAGGTGCTGTGTAAGCACTGCTCAGCAATGTTGAAAATATCTCTGAATTATCAATGTTGTCTTTGGTCACAAATCCAAATCTTAGCCCCATACTAGCTGCTGTTAATAAAATTAACTGTACCCCAGCCACACCCAGCCCAGAGAGTCATGGTAGGACATGAGGGGATAAGGTAAGAGTTCAGCTGTACCTGGCTGCCCCATTGGTGGGAATAGAACCATGCATGATGCTAACTCATAGCTGGAAATGAATCCCTTCCTCAGCTCAGATGGACTGTCTCAAACACATGCTGAAACAGGTTGTCAGTATTATCAGACACATTATAACTTACTGAATTGGGAAGAAACTACTGGCTCTTAAGGCTACTACTCACCTAAAAGAAAATATATCTTTGTCTTTCTTGGGTATCTGGCAGATACATCAGGTAATGTGTTTCTATAAGGAAAGTATGATCAGCACAACTGATCAACCACATGCAATTTTTAGCTTGATAAACACAATAATAAATATGTATTATCTTTGTGAGAAATTTAGGCAGGTGCATAAACCAACAAATTGGTTAAATTGATTGGGTACTAATGTAAAAGAAAATGTTAATCCTAGAAGGACAAAATATTTCCATTTTAATCAAGTCCATGAAACCAACCATTTGATTACAAGTGTTCAAAAAGCAAGAAAGTGTCTCAAAATCCACATCCCTCAAACCAATAAGCTCAGGTAATTTGGTTTATGATATCTAAATCTCCAGACCCCATTTGGAATGGCAGTACCCCAATTCATAGGCATTAATTTGTACTCCAGTTGGAAAATCAGCCTTGCTGCAGGAACCCCTTGAAATGCTCCCTGTTGCTGTGGAAGGCAGTGTAAAATCTGGTATTAGCAGATTACCTTTTTAACACATTTCACTGTCATTAGATAATACCAGTCAGAGCAAAGAAGAGGTGACATGTTAGTATTGCACAGCTGTAGAATTTTTTGAGGTTTGCAAATTCCAAACTCATCTAAGTGCTGTGCTCCAAGCACATAACCTTCACAAGAGGATGAGGTTTCTGTCACATGAAGGATAATACCAGCATTTTGGTAGGAATTGTTCTTTCATGCAGAGCAGCCTCTGCTTATTAACTGGCTGTCAGGATGAAGAACCCAGTATGAAAACTCCAAGTGGCCCCAGGAATCTTCTGTTCTTTTGTTGAGACTTCAGAATAGCAATGAACAGCATTTAGGAGCCTTAACCCCACACTACAGTGTTGCCTCTCCCCCAGAGCTCCAAATTCTTCAAAAACTCTCCTGCATACAGCACACCACTGGAGAAAGGTGACCCAGCTGCTGGTCACAAGGAAATGAGAATGGCAAATTACTTAATAATAGGAAGCTTAGGGTGACAAGCTCTAAGTTTACAACTCTATACAGAAAAATGAGGGTAGATAAATCCTGTCTCAGGCCTTCATTAGGGCTGAGACAGGATGGGAGAACAGTGGTGCTCTCCTTAGCTGTAAACATTCCTTGCTGGGGAAGTGCTTGGACTATGTGTTACAGATGGCCAAGTCCAGGGATATGTGCCCCTGCATGGAAACTTGCTCAGAGAATTTGTCTGATTTCATCTGGCTGAAAGGTATTTGGGTTTGATCAAAGGGTAAGCAAATATCTTTCAGCTCATATGCAGTCAATAAAACTTGAAATGGCCAAAGACACAGTATGGAACACCCCATGTCCCAGCATCTGGAGATATTAGTGTAAAAAGGACTGGAAGTGAGAAAGAAATTCCTTGATGTGCCTGTGTCACCTTGTTGGGGTTTTTTTTTTTTTGCCCTTTCAAAGGACTTGAGACATAAATAGCAAAAAATAGTGAAGCTGGCCAATTTTATCCTAAGGTTAGGATAAAATTGAGGGGGAGGAAAGGGAGATCATTCACAGAGGCTGGAGGTTTAATTGAGGCAAACATGTCACCTGTTTATGGTGCTGAAAATCTCACTGGTCTGAAGGATGGGAGCAATAGTTCTGCAGTCTGGGAGAAATAACAGGCTTCAGTGGCAACCTGTGGGCATTGGGCACATGGGGGAAAGGGCTGTGCATACATGAGCATCACAATGTGTGTTGTGTAGCAGGATAGCTTTTTCTTACTGTGAAAAAGGTGAACATCACCATAAAGACTACAGCTTGCCCCATCTTGTGCACTGTGAAACAGCTATGGAAGATTTCTGGCCTCCCAACATGCAGCTCCCTCGAGCTTCTGTGCTGAGCACAGAGGAACACAATGAAAAACACCAAAGGTGTGAGAACTTCAGCTGTGCTTGAGGCAGATCATGAGCTATCAGTGCCCCTGCCTGCACTAAATGGGGATCTGATACCTCTGTGATAAAGAACAGCACTGCAAAAGGGAGGGGAGGCATGTTTTCCATATAAATCAAACCATTAAGGTAATGAACACCAAACCACTTTAAGATGTGGCTTCCCACTGTTAATGGTGCTGGATTTTGCATCAACACCTCTGGAACTGAAGTCACTTCAGGCCTCTGACTATGTAGGGTGTTTCTGTTGTTTTCTTTTTCTTTTATCCAGTGTAAAAGTATATGCAAAAGACAGAAGATTTAGCCATATATGGAGTTTCTCTGGCAGAGAGGTACACTTACAGCTGGAAGAGATTTTGTCTTTCAGCAGCTGAAACTCTCAATTAGTTTATGTATATTAACTCTCTCTTTCTCTTCAAACTTTGATATTTGCCACTCTAATTCAAAAATGATGGAGAAAAACAAAATCAAACCCTGCTACTATAAGTTTAGGAACACTTACTTGGAAGCTAAATTTACACAATTACATCACATATGCAAATCCTTTTCTGCTCACAGATTATTGATCTAGAGAACTTCAGCAACTGATTGTGGGTTTTCTTTTTAATCTACTGTATATATTCATAAGTGTGTGTATGCCTACAATACTCCATGTTATTTTATTTCATCGTTTTTTTCCTGGATTTATACATGAAAACAGATACAATAACCAACCTGTGTAAGTTTTTAGATCTTACACCTACCAGTGGTAGCTTGGAAAATTTTTTTTAAAAATTAAGAAAAATATCAATAAAGGAAAACATATGTGGTCAGGCTATTTTTTAAATATCAGGGAGCAAATGACATCTAGAAATAGAAATTATCATTTTTATTATTGTCTCATTAGAACTTTGAACTAAACAGGTGAGATGGAACATTTGACTAGCAATTCATGGTTTTGTGTGATGAGGTGTAATCGGGGGCACATCCAAACCCACGTACTGAAGACTCAGAAATCCTTAATTGAAGGGCTTAACACAAACAAGCTTAATGCCAAAACCACGGTATTAGTTAAAAGAATTATTTCAGAGATTTTTATTTTAGCTTTCCATTTTTTGTAATATCACCAATGTCCATTCTTGCCAGCTTTATCCTTTTGTAATACAATCAACATCGGGACCTTTTTTCCTTCTGTTTCAAATTATGCCTACAAATGAATAGGCTTGTTATCTGGAACTAACAAACTTTTTTTCCCCTATTTTTTTGAGTTGTTTGATCTCTGAACAGCCATTTCCTCCTCACTTGTACTGGGAGAACTGTTGAAGGCTGTGCTTTATTATTCACTGGTGGTATGGCCTGATTCTTCTCCCCTAAGGATTTGACCATATTAGGAAAGGAACCTAACCTTAGGATAAAATTGGCCAGCTTCAGCCATTAGCTTTCAAGGGGAGGGATCTGAGAAGAAAATGTGGGCTTTGCTGTTTTCAGCTGCTGGGAAAGCTGAGCTCAGGCATCCCTCAGGAGGTTATGTGGTCCTGGTGCAATTCTTCCCAATAAAATCACTCCAATGACTTTGATGTTTTCACTGGTGCTGGAGTTACAGCTCCCACAGTGAGCACCACCCACCTGTGGGAGACACTGCAGGTCTCTGCAGGATTGCTCTGACTGGGCTCAGGTGCTGAAAAACCTGCAGAGCTGCAGTCTTGTATCACCCCTTCCAATGGGCTGGTCACCAGGACACCGGGGAAGTGGGAGACCAGCTCCAGGCAGGTATTTTCTCTTCCTTATGATGCTCTTAAGTCATGATAGCAAAGTTAAAACAGCAATTATCCTGTTCATGTTGCACAGAGAAAGGGGTGAAATCCTGGACAGAGGCTTAGTTCATGGAGTGTTTGTCTATAACTTTCCCGTGCTGTGTGATGATTACAGCTCCCAGTGAGTCCTAAACCAAACCTCAACAGATGCAAATAAATTATCAGACTAAGGCCGTGTGGCCTGTAATCATCATCACTTCCCTGCCTTGGCAAAATAAAAGGAGAGAGAAATAAAATAGTTATAGACATTATAGAAAGCACAGCAGAAAAAAAAAAAAAAAAAAAAAAAAAAAAAAATTCCTTTTATGTGCTGTGGTTACTTACAAAGAGATTGACCAGACTGAAAACAAAAGTCGGGGTGAACTTTCCTATCATAATTTTCAGATGTTTAATTCTCAGGAGTTGATTTACTTCATGCTCTTCCTGGTATAATAGCTACCTATACTAACTGAAGTATCTACCTGTGATTCCAGAAAATATCAGAGTAATTTATAGTATTCTGTAAAATAAAGATAACTCAGGCAATCCTCCATTGCCTAGGATATGTTCTGTTATCAGTGATTTGTGCTATTTTTGAAGTTGGTTTACATTTGGTTACTGAAGTCATCTGTAGGCACCTCAGAATGCAGGTTGGCTTTGACAGCTGCTTTAGCTTCCATGACTTTCCAAGTGCACAGGCACAGTGCACTTGAAGTCTTGTTTCTCTAAGTTTGAAAGCAAACCTTTCATGTAAGTACCTAAATATGGATTTACATTATTTAAAAATTCTGACCCCTGTTTTCTACAATATCTAGGTCTTTATTTATGACTAGGTTTAGTTAAAATCAAGTTTTAGCTCTGTCAGCCATAAACTGTCTACTTTTATTGAATTTCAATTCAGTACAATTTATTTTTCATCTCATGTTGCAGGCTGGTAGTTACTGATTTGCATGTGTGCTCTATCCTACTTCAGCCCATAAAAGAGTCTCAGTGATGGCACTCACAGCTCATCTGTGCCATTCTTAGCTGGACTGTGCCTGGGAGAGGAGGGATGCATCAGGAGAAAGCATGCTGCACTCAAGAGCAAGAAATAGATACACATATAGACACCAGTTTTAAAAAATGTGTCTTATTTTATGATCACTCTGATAGTCTGTTGTGTGCAGACTTTGGGGATTTTTATAACATGTTATTAACTATTAAATAGACTCAAAAAAATCTGTTGCTGGTTGTGAGCAGCAGTCCTTTGAACGGACCAGTAAGCTGATACCCAGAGCAACATATGTCAGGGGCACATATGGTCTCCTACTGCACCAGATTTTATTCACTCACAAACACTTGCAAGGGGGCATGGGGGTAAAACCTCCTTTCCCTGTGCCCTCCACCTCCTCCTCTCACAAATCTGATAGATTTGTTTGTCACTTTTTATTGCAAGTTCTGTCTGAAGGTACTAGAACAACTGGAATAGTCTGTTACATAAAGCAGAAACGTTCATTGAAACAACAACAAAAAAGTATTTTATTGCCCAGCATGTTTTCCTGAAAGAACAAAAGGCTGCTGCATGGTAATTTAAGTTAAAGCTATCTTTTGAGTTAAAATCCCCAAACATTCAAAAGTGATTACATATTCAATTGTTCTTTTAAACAAGAGGTATGGAGTGGTTTTTTAATTGAAACTCTATCTGGACTCCAAGGAAGTTACTGGATAATCACTCTTTTTAAAAAATAAAAACATTTATAATGCAAAAGTTGACCAAACAAGTGATAAACTTCTTTCCTAATTTCTTTATCACATTCCTACAGTATTACATACAGGTATCTAGGAATATAAACCACTCTTTTGCACAGCTATATTACAGCCATCGGTCTTTATTTAAAAAAAGTAGAGTTGTTTCCATATGGTGTGCTATAGCACCTTAGGATTTCTCTGCCTTAGCTACATCTAAGTCTTTATAGATTATGTGTCATCTATATTGGAAGCAGAATTAATAATGTGATTGGGATGCAAAACTGGATGTGCACAGGAAGCAGCAGCTATGAGTTGTTTCTTTCTGCTCATACAAAAGGGAAATAAATTGAAATTCCACAGAAGGTGGCAGTTTGGTTCCTCTTGTAGTGCAGGTGCTTGAATTGGCATTTTCTTCTAAGCCACATCTAAAGACAAATCTTGGCTCATAAAGGATGTGCCAAATTATTAAATTTGACAGTAGAGTTAAAACATGTGTAATGACTAACTCAGACCCAGACATTTTTAAAAGGCCACCACATTCTAGCGCCAGCCTTGATTTTGCCATGCCAGCGCTATAGAACAAACAAGGTGGCTCTGTTCCCATGCCAAGGACACTCTGCCTGTGGGCCCTGGGGCTGAGGGCTCTCACTGCTGTGCACAGGAGAGGGGGGTGTGTTGTCCACACGTGTGCATGGTGTGGGCAGCACGCTCTGCCCTGGTGTGGGGTGGAGCTGGGTCAAGGGTGCTGATGATGCTGAATGAAAAGTGGTGACCTTCCTCCTTACCCTTCCTGTGCTTCTTGCTGCTGCCTGACTTCCCACTTTGAAAGGCTCTACTTCCTTTCACAGATGGGTGAAAAACACAAAGTTAACAATGCCAAGAGACTGAAATATTATGAGGCAGGAATACTTCGATGACTTCATGCTTCAAGTGAAGGAAAAGAGAGGCAAGTTTGCTAAAACTCCCTTGTGGAGATGAGCTGAAGCTTGTTAGCTAAACACCAGGCAGACAAAGCAGCATAGCTTGCCTGTGTTCACTGAGAGGCAGTGTCAGAGAAGCTATTGTTGACTTGTTGCAGCTTGCAAGGACCGTGCAGAATTCCAACTGGCTGTAATTGGATTTGCCAGGGGGGCTGCAAGAATAGGCGTAAGACTGGTGGCTGTGCATGAACACGAAGGAAAGTATCAGGCTACAGCACTGGCCATTTGCTAAATTTCCTCTGTTGTCCAGCCACGATCAGTAAACACAGAGGTCGTGACCAATGATGATTCACTTCAGTTTCGTGAAGAACTGCTGAAAATTTTACAAATTACCTGTCTTTAATGTCTACTACATGCAAATGACAGCTTCATTTACTGATCCCTAGATAGTCTTAGTGCATTCCAGTTTCTGAAGCTCAGAAGTGATTCTTCTTAGAAGAAAATCTGTCACAGAGAAAGGACCAGAGGCAAGACTTATGTAATCTAGCCTTAATTTGCAAAATACAATGTGCATCTGAATTAATAAATTAATATATTTAAAACCTTATGAAAACCCTTACTCTGTTTGAAAAAATATCAATTACAAGGAGTTAATCCATTTCCTTCCAACAAATGATGTTTGAAAGAAGTTTTATGATTATTAAAGAAAATGTCTTTTGAAGACATCTGCAGCTCACATTTTGTGGCCTCTTTAGGTGTACATTTCTCATTCACAACATGCAGACATGTTTTATTTAGATAGTACTTTTTTTTTCTTAAGAAAACTCTAACATTTCTCTGCATTTGAAGAATGTGCATATAGCTTTGTACTTAAGCATATAACATTTCTCAGACCATTACAGACCTCTTGATTTCTTGTCAAGTTTACCTGGTGATTTGATTTCTTTGGATATTTACTTTGTCAAAAGAAGGGCACAGTGAGCTCTCATCTACTCTAGTTGCCAAACCAGCTTGTGGAGCCATGTGCTGTGCACACCTTACCAGATGACTGGGACAGCTTTTTGCCTTTAGGTCTGCTGAATTTAATTATCACTGGACTTTTTCCACAGACAGCTAATACAAAGCAGAAGGGATTTCATTTCCTGCAAGACAGAAAATGATTTTCAGTGTCTGTTGATAGTAGCTGTCTGCATTACATTCTTACCAATGGCATTAAAGTTCATTTGAGAAGTAAGATAACATTTACTTCCAACCCTAATATTTTTGTTCTGTTTTGGAATACTATGCAAACACCCTCCTATATAAAAGCATTCCCAAAAACAGCTTTATTCCAAATAATATGCACTATTGTTTGCTATTGTCAAAATGTTATTTTATGTCTTGGTTTAGCGTTATGAAAACTTGGTGCACGACACCAAATTTAACCTTGACTGTAGAATTTAGACCTGGAAACCACTACTGGAAACCTCACCCCTCTGATGGGATGAAGTTTTCCTATAACTTCTTCATTTAATTTTTCAGTGAATTTTCACTCTCCCCAGAATATAAATTTGGACTGACAGGAAATCATAAGAAACATACCGCCCAGTTACATTACAGGAAATTCTAAAATTCCCTTTTATGACAGTACAGTTCCATGGAACAAGAAAGCAATCAACACCATTATTTGTCACCTTCCCTATGTTTTCCTATGGAGTCATGAGGGTTTGCATACCATCACAGCTTCACAGTGATGCTGCTACTGAAGGTTGCTTATGAGATGCACTAGTTTGATGAACCTACCAGCTAAGTCTCAGTCTGCAGTTGTAAATACTGGAGTGGATTATAAACTGTTTGAGTAATCAGCTGGACCCTGGAAAAATTTCTGCTACCCAGGACAGATCCATAACATGGGAATCTAGGTGTAACAGTTGGCTTTTTATTCTGAGTTCGTATCTGTTCAGGAGTTTGACTTTCACCCCCTTTGGACAGTGTGCAAAAAAACATGGTCTGTAACACAGCTTTCAGTGTACCAGTAACACATTTTGGGATTAAGGACATTTCAAAGAGTGAGAGCAAGTAGTTCTTGGGTCCTTTGCTAATAAATGGGAATGCAACCAAGCCAAGTAAAGGCTCTCCTTCCTTGAGCCAACCTATTCCTTTGACTGGACAAAGTAACCATGGAATTTTATGGCTTTTTTTTTTTATATTGCAGGTGCAGGCACTAACTCTGGCATTTCAGCCATTTTCCCAAGCACCTCTGGCACAAGCACTTTCTCACCTTACCAGCATGCTCACAAAGGTAAGAATGCACTCACAGGGTTAATTTAGCAGCTCTTTGTCTTGAAAAGGGCATCAACAAAGTGCAACCAAACTGAAAATATCTGTTAGTGTTTTCATTGTCATTATTTACAGGTTTCTAAAACTGCTATTAGAAATAATTCAGAATTCATTTTTTTGTTTGTCACTTAATCAACACCGCTGTTTGTCAGCTGAACGTAAAAAGGATTTGAGCTGTACCCAGTGATGCCAGCAATAAATGTAGCTCATTATTTGTAGCTTTACAGAAATAGCACTCTGCCTCAGCAAAGCTTAGCTTAGAATGGTGAAAACAACTTCATGCACAAATATGGTCAGTCTCTTATTGAGCTAACATAAACAGTTCTCCAGCACAATCGTTAGGCTTTTAAAATTTTTAAACCTGAGAAGACAAAATGAGAAAGGTGCAGTTAATGAGGTACCGACAATGCTGTTCTTCTTGGTATTGTCTGAAAACATGACTGTTAGGATCACATTTTCAGAGAAATTAAAGCTTTCACACCTTTTAGCATATCTGCATCCTTTCATGCCGTTTCAATTCTAGCCTTTCGCATCCAAGTTTTCTTTCTGAATATCTTTTCACATAGCTTATTTTAAATTCACCTTCTAGCCATGCTGCTTTTTAAGTATCTGTTAGAAAAACATCCATTATTCTATGTGTGCATTGTATCCTCCTTTTAACTTTGAGCTTTTGAGGCAGCCACAGTAATCAACAGTCATTTTAGCTCTTACTCCCTTTGTATATTTATTGTTTTTTATCTTGTCATCGCTGATTCCCAGAATGCAGTGCTACAAAAGCTTCTACTCTTGCATATGTACAGCTTCCCATATTAAAATACAATTTCCTACATCTCTGTGTCTGATGGATCATACCATCAAATATTCTTAATGAATACTACTAACTGGTTTATGCATAAGTATCAAAATTTTGAGAAATTTTTAATTAACTTGCCTTTGAGAATCAACACTAAGGTTTTCAATGCTTAACAAGTAACCAAGACTCAGATCAACTAAAGGATTACTATGTGTAGAGCAGACTGCAAACTGTTAATGATTCTCTGATCCTAAGAGTTGCTCCTTCATTTACTTTTTTTTTATTCCAGCAGATCTTTCAGGACAAGGACATCTGGCTACAGCTCTTATAATTGCTATGTCTACTATCTTCATAATGGCTATTGCCATTGTTCTCATCATCATGTTTTACATTGTGAAAACAAAGCCATCTGCTCAAGGTAATTGTTCAGCAGGTAAAATTTTAGTTGTAAATGCTATTTTTAGAAAGCTTCTGGGAATAATTAGTGTTATATTTGTATATTCTAGCCTGTTGCAAGAGCCACTCAGTAAAAAATGTCGAAGCTCAGGCTAACACACAAGAAGAGAAGAAAGAAGTTCAAGGTACAAGTTGTTTTAGCCTTGCTTTTTCTATTGAAGAAAACATTGGGCTTAAATATTCTTAATACTTTTCTCTTAATTGAAGTTTCTCCTTTGCAATATATAAAGCCCTCACCAGTCTACTAAAGAATTGTCTATACTAATTTTTTGTACTTCCAGAATGTCACTTAATCCTCTGATAGCAATTAAAAATATAGCAGAGATATTTATTTGGTCAGTAAGGTTGCCAGCAGAACTAGCTCCTGACATAAAGCACTGGTTTGAAAACTTATTGCCAATTTAAACTTCTCTGATTGTTGTTCTACAGATAATGTTGTGATATTCTCTGAGAAAGAAGAGTTTGAAAAACTTACAGCAACTCCAGCCAAGGCTGTTAAAAGGTGGGTAAAAGATAAATACATTGCCAGTTTCACTGAAATGGGGGAGGCTCATGGTCATCATTCATCCTGGTACAGCAGAACACAAATTTGTTGGGTATGATGGTAAGTTGCTGCAGCAGGGCAAAGATCAGATGCCTTAGTAGGCATTTTTCCCTCTGGTTTCTAAGAGATGATAACAGACATCATGAAGAGACACCTGTGTCCTCCTCATTCCCTCTGTGACCAATTTATCAGCTCCTGGGACTCCATCTCCTCTTTTCAGAGCATAATTTCTGGGACCTGAGTGCAGCTCTCACTCACATGGCCTTACTGAGGCTCCCCTTCCCTTCTAGGCCGGAAGAGTAAAAATAGCTGCTAGAGGCCTTAAGGAAACCCCTTGTCCCTAGCATCATCTGGGTGGCATGGTGTGGTAGTTTTCCTCATCTTATCTCTGCCCAGCAGCCAGAAGTAACATGATTAACCCAGAGCCATGGGTAACATGATTAAGGTGGGCTAAATATTGTCTTCAGTTGGAAAATCCTTCTATAACAGGATTCTTGCAAGATACCTGTGACTGTGTGTCTTGGTGGGCACTGCACATACACACTGGGCTGGTGAAGGCTGTTACATTCACAGGATTTCAGAGGAAAGGCATTTTAAAGGATGGAAAACACTTTTATTCCATTACTCTCAGATAGCAAAAAGAAGATGACTGAAGTCAACCCGTGAGAGGCTTCACTAAGATAACCACGTCCTTCATTTTACAGTGAAAATGATGCATCTTCTGAGAATGAGCGACTTTTAAGCCGGAGTATGGATAGTGATGAAGAGGCTGCAGTTGACAAGCAAGGGACTCCAGAGAGATGCTTGTTATCTTTAGTGCATTTGGCCAGAGATAAATCTTCTACAAGCAATAAATCAACTGGGGTAAGGTTACATTAAGATTTAAAAATCTAGAGCGTTTTTCTACTGTTTTTTAAAGAAAAAAATATATAAAGTATCCACCCCCCCAAAATGCATTGTAGGGTAGATCAGATTAATTTGCAGGAACTTCTCCAGACAAATTTGTTATAGAATCTCCTTTACATAATGATACATATGCACATGTATAGTGTTCAGGGATAAAAATCAAATTTTCTACAAGAAATTTTCTACAATTAATTAGCTTTTTTGAGTATTATATATTATAATTTCAAGAAAGAAAAAATCCATATAACAGCAATCCCCTGTCATAGCTAATGCTAAGACAGTAAATTAATGAAGCAGGCTGGATTTGGCTGACAGCAGAAAATCTGAGTACCTTGACCCAGCTGCATCGGTATTTCCATGGCACGGATTTCTCAGTAATATCCGGTGTTGTGCTTGGTTTCCGTTTGAAATTTTGAAAAACACACACACGGTTTGAAGGTCATTCCTGTGCTCTGAAGGACACTGTAATCCACTGTTTTGCTGTGGAAGGCCTTTGCTTCTTCCTGCTGAGCATGTACTGCTCAGAGCTTTTTATCTCACTTGGAGTATTTTAAAACACAGTTAAGGCCACATCTCACCCACACAACCTTTCAGTTTGTGTTGACATCAAACTACCCTTAAAAAGGTGTCTCATCAAATTTTTTTAGTATTTCAAATTTATTTTAAAATGGCTATAGCTAGGTCCAAATCACATAACTACTATCAAACACCAGATATTGTTTAAGAAAAATAGGTTTGAAAATTCCCCTTTTCATGTTTGCATGTTTTAAATTGTTGGGAGGATCAGCTCAAAATCTCTAAAATGACGCTTTTCAGCTGGGATCAGACACACCAAATCTCAACATGTTAAACGGTTTTGTAGTTGTAGACATGACCATCTGAAAATAACTTACTATTCCAATGCTCACATTTTAAAGTTCAGGTTTTTGAGGTCTCTCTAAATATCCAACTTTATGATACTTCTGAAAGCACTGGCTTGAAATAGGATAATACACCTTGGGTAGTATGAAATCAGAACATTTCATAAGAAGCAGGTTACCTTCGAAAGACCATATACCATGGATACATCCTCCAGAGTCATTTAGATAGATAGCTCATAAGTGCACCTAAAGCATGAACAACTTCTTCCAGACCTGTTCTAACACACATCCTCATGGACTAAAGACTGCTGACAAGGCTGAAGACAGATTTTCATTGAAAGTGCAGATTGCATCAAGATTCTCCACTCCATATCTAGGATGTCACAATTAAGCCAGTTACCAGAAGTTAGAAAAGCAGTCATTTTCAAGTAGCATTATTAGCACAAGAAAGAGTATTCAGATTAGTTGGACAAGGATAAAAAAAATCGAGGCTTGCTATTAACCAAGTCATCTTCCTACTTATAACAAAACCCATTTGCAATGAGCTACCACACAGAGGATCATCAGGCTAAACATTTCCTGTTTCCTTACAGCTTAAGGTTTAAAAATTTCCTATCTTCTGGCTCTGGTAAGAACAGCTTGCATAATCCTTCATGGAATTACTTAACCTGCTTCTTTACCCTAAAAGTGAGGGGAGAATGAAAATAAGCACCCAATAGTTTTCTTAGGAGGAGTTTCAATAAACCCCATTAAAAGAAAAATTCCTGTTTTCGAGGTTCTAAAACAGATAATCCAAGCCCAGAACAGCACCATGACTGATTAAGCACACGTAAATTACTCGAGAAAGATGTGAACAGCCCTCAGCCCCTGCATTGTGTTGCCCTGCAGTATACTGCACTTGCCCTGGGCCTGCCAGACGTGCTTCAGGTGGAGTAGCAACTGCTCTCCAGCTGCAAGTCCATTAATCCACGTCATTGATGCACCTTGCCCTTTACGGCCCAAATAAAATGAGGAAAATCTTTCCACAAAATAAAGTAGTGAAAGCAGAGCTTTTATTCAAGCCTTGTTTGCAGTGAAAAGTGACAAATTCATGGAGATAATGCTAGAGTGATGTCAAAAAGACAGCTTTTCAGAAAGCTCAGTCCTAACGAGAGCTAGCACAGGGAAGAAAATTTCAGTCCCTGAGAGCTCATGACATTTTGACATTTGTTTTCACTCCACATTGAATCCAAAGCCAAAACTTGAGAATATTTTGCTAAATGAAACTATATAAAAGTGTCCATTTTTAGCTTGAAAAATGTCAGGTTTTCAGTCTTGTTTCTCTCTTGTCAAAAATTACTATGTCCCCCTGGACCTCAGATTTTCCCTCTCCAAAACTTCACTTTTTTTTTTAAATCTGTACAATATTTCACTTAATTAGTAATTCACTAAGCAGGTCTACATCAAGAGACAGAGAGGAAGAGCCCCTCCTCTACAGTCCTCTTATATTATTGGAAGAAGGTAATTTCAGTCTGAATTTAATTCCCTGTATCCAGTCCTGACCTGCTTTACCTAGACATCCTTACATTAATTGTTGCATATATGGTACTGGATTTGTCCTCATTCTCAGGAATTTGCCTCAGTCTGAAAGAAAAATAAAATAAACACTTGGGGCAGAAAAGTACTTGCTCTCAGAAAAATCTAGAAGTTGAAATGAAAGATCTCTAGCAGTGGCTAGTGAAATCAGAAATATGTTTATGCTTCATGAAATAATTGCTGTGCTATTTTCTTTGAGTTTTGAAAGGGACTCTTGAGGACACTGTGTGATAAGCCCATGAAATGGAGATGTCCCACAGACTTTCCACTGCTGTCTACTAATTACTTAATCCTGTAACTGAAAAACTAATGAAATAAAACTCTTCTCACTTAGATTCAGAGTCGAAGGAAAAAGATACTTGACGTGTATGCTAACGTGTGTGACGTTGCAGAAGGTGAGTGTACAAATTGCATCTATGTTAAAAGCATGAAATTAGGTCACAAACATTTGCTATAAAATAAGAAGGGCTCCTGGATATCTATGGAAAATATTCCCAAACCAGAGAAGGCACTCTGTAGGCAGGTTTGTATTCACTTGCCAGGAACCCTGTGGTGCCCTGACCACAGAACTGTCCAGGCTGGGCTTGGGCTGGAGCACGGCTTCCTTCCTGTGGAGAGCAACAAATAGACCAAGATGCAGAGAAGTAGTTTTGTATTCCCCATCCAGAGGAAACTTCTTGGTCTTATTTCTCTAGACAACAGATAAAAAATAGTTCCAAATATGAAAGTGTGATTTGGGGAGGGTCAAGATTGAGGGTAAGACACAATTCTCATCCTACTCTGCTTCTTTAAATTCTGTCCCACATCTCACAACAAAATGTGGAATTCCCAGGCTGTGTTTTGACCCTATTTAGGACATGACTACCTAAATTGTTTTAGCAGGAGACACTAATTAAGTTCCCTACAGAACAGGAGATGTGACTGCATTTAATTCCCACCACCTACACACACTTTATGTGCAGATGTATGAGTATTCTGTAATTCAGGGAGCTCTGTCTCCCATCAAATTATTGCTGATGAATACGAAGCAGGAGAACGACAGAAGCAAAAGTCTGGTTTAGGAAAAATGCTGTAGCTGGTTCTCTCCTCTGTTTTCTGCACATGAATACATAGAAAATATATCCAGGAGAAAATAGCCTTTTCCCCACAGGATGAATGTTAAATCCTCCCTAGAGATGCATGACAGTAATGACAGTTAAGCACTTGCAGGGACTTTTATGCTTGCATCTGGCATCATTGTTTCACCTCACTTCTCACTTTCCTACAAGGGCAACTTTCAATTACAGCTATGTTTCAGCAGCTGCTGGTGACAGTCTAAGGGAAGGGTCAAAGCTGTCTCTGAAGCTCAAACACTGAGCCTGATGTGCAGAGGTATATTAATGGGGCTGCTCCCTAGGGACACAGTTGCAATATACTTTTTCTAACAGCTAGTAAAATGTTGAAGGAAAGGGCAGAGCCATGGGAATTCATACAACCCATCTATTACTTCTTTTCCAGGCAACCTTTTACCCCAATTATGATATCCTACTGTCATTATGAAGAATTTGGTAATATACAGTAGTAACTTTGGACCTAGACACATATAATGAACTATCACTTAAAGGTTTCATCTGTATTCATTGCTAACGGTGTAATCTGTTGTACTTTAATAAATGTCAAGACTTGTACCCAGAGCCACCTGACGATCCACCTGTCCCTTTTCAGGTCTGAGCCCTACAGAGCTGCCATTTGACTGCCTGGAGAAGACCAGCCGAATGCTCAGCTCGACCTACAACACAGAGAAAGCCATAGTGAAAACGTGGCGTCACCTCGCCGAGAGCTTTGGGCTGAAGAGGGATGAGATTGGCGGCATGACAGACGGCATGCAGCTGTTTGACCGCATCAGCACGGCGGGATACAGCATCCCAGAACTGCTCACCAAACTGGTGCAAATCGAGCGACTGGATGCTGTTGAATCCTTGTGTGCAGACATTCTGGAGTGGGCACAAGCAATGCCGGCTCCTGAACCAGCAGGGACATCCTGACATGCCTGCCTTGTGGCCTGCACTTCCACATCAGAAGTGTGATTCCAGTAAGCACTGCATCAAAGACTGTGGACTAAGGACCATTGATGCTTCTTCTACATAATTGCTCACAATAAGCAATGGGAAGCTGTTCTCTTTGACTTCTGAAAGTGAAGTAACACATCTGTCAAAACAAGAGCAGAAATTTCCCAAGAAGCTTGGCATGAAACGTCATTAAACAAGCTAATCGTGTTAAAAATTACTGATAATAAGCAGAGACAGAAGCATCCATTTTGCAGTCTGTGTATCAGTAGAAGGGCAAATAACCCTTCTGATACCCTTCCTGCCTGGCCTTCAGGAAAGACATTGAATAGCTCTCTGAAAATATTCATGTCTCTTGAGGCTTCATTCAGTGGTTCAATGGTTTAACCGTTATAGTCAGAAGCAGTACCACAGATACAGTATCAATTAGTACACATTAGGCACGTACATTTCTATCTGCTCCAACCAGTTTCATTTTCTACACTTATTATGGGTTTGTGGAATCTTGAAGTATGTGCATTATGTGCATAGATGTATATGCACAGTCCTCAGATTGACTAAGCTACATGGAAAAAGAGTCAACATAACTTGCAGATTGAAGTGCTTCAAAACAATCTCCATAATGCACCTAAATGCACTCTTGGTCCATACTGACATTTCAGAAATTATAAATTCAAAGTGCTGACTTGCTGAGGACAAGCTGGTTAGCAAGTGAGCAGTAAAAGTGGGCAGTTACTCCTTACAAGTTGGGGGCAAAATCTTCTTTTCTTTACTGTTAAGAAAAAAGCAAAATCAAAACCAGATTGTCCACTACCATTAAAAATACACTTTTCCAATAGTGACATCTATATATCAAATTATATTCCAGCCAGAGAAGTTCCAGGCAACAGTGGTGCACATGTGACACAAAGAGAAAAAAGAGTAGATTTCTTTAGACACACTTGAAATGCAGAGGAAAAAGTGGTTTTAATGCTATACTCTTGTAAGCCTAGACTGTGAGCACAGAATCCACATTAAAGTCATCTGGAAGGTAAGGCATTATTGTGAGTTTGTGAAGTACAAAAATTGACCTAATTTGGTTTTCTTTTAATGTCTAGTTTGCACAGTTAAAATTTATCTAAAACTCATTCAGACCCCAGGTCAGTGTCTATTACAAAACTTCTTTGCCTAATTTATAGCTAAAACAGTGATGATGGATTTCATCAAGTGCAACCACTAAATTAAGAGATGTGTCAATTACAAAGCAGTACTTAAATTCCAAAATGCACGACTGAACAAAACGCTATTAAAATATTTACTATTACCCAGAATTTAACAACCAGTATTCCACCACTTAGTAACTAGATCTTATCTATGATACTACCGTAACTGTGCAAAACATTTAGCATCACCCTTTAACATCTATGTTTAGTATCATTTCAGCACTTGATTTGTATATCAGGAGAAGTACATACTGCAACAAAAAACCTATCCCTCTCATTCTTTTTCCATCCTTTCTTTCACATCATAACACACTCTTCATTAACCTGCATATGCCAAATTTGATAAGATTTTAACTCTTCTTTCAATGATGCAGCAAGCTGCATTTATTTGAAATTTAACTAGCTGATTGATATTGAATTTAGGTGTGAAATTCTTGCTGTTTTGAAATCAATGACAAATTCATATAGATTTCAACAGGCTTCCAATAAGATTTCTATATCTGCTTACAGCTCAGCAATCTTCAATATGATTTTCAAGACCATGAATTTGCAGGTTTTACTATTGCTACTAGAATAAAAAAATATTTTAAAAATAATGAAAGACAGACAGAAAGAAAATAAAAAGAAAAAAAGAAAAAGAAAAAGAAAAAGAAAAAGAAAAAGAAAAAGAAAAAGAAAAAGAAAAAGAAAAAATCAAGATTCACTTTTTCTTGTGCCAGTGTGTAAGCACAGTGTTATTCAGTGGACTGCCTCCTATGGTTTATGTGCCATTTAAAACTACACATCACATATTTGTTAAAAAAGAAGATACAGGAATTTTCTTCTTTTTTTTATGTTTATTGGGCCATGAAAAGATAGGGTTTTGAAACTGATGGTGCCAATGCGAACACAGACTATTTATCATTATTTTATTTAGTATACAGTATTTTTATTGTTATACAAGAGATGTATGGGATTGAAAAAAGAATCCTGTAGGTCTTGCCAAAGCTTACTTTCTAATAACTTTGTTTAATGCTGTATATATAACTTATTATATTGTAAAATATGAACATAAAATATACTAATAAAAAAAGAGGTCAAACACAGTTGTGTTAGCCATTTCTTTGATTAAATAGCATGTTGCCTTATAAATCTGTAATATATAGGTTAGCCAAGGGCTGGTAGGCACATTCCTGTGGTATGGGAGTGTCTTGGTAACATATATGGAGCAATCTTTGCATTCCTGCTTTTCTGCATCACTTAAGAAACTTGAAGCAGAAACCATTTTATCAAGAGAAATTGTTTTCAGTATTTCACCTTGAAGGTAACATGAAAATGCCAAGCCCCTTGCAATTCCTCAGAGAATCTAAGTTTTTGTCTGTGTACTGAGAACTCTGCAGACAATGAGACTGGTGAATAATGTCACAGTAACAGTACTCTCGGTATTATGCCTTCATTCTGCATTTCTAAATTAGCAGTACGTCACAACATTACCAGAAATCTTAACTAGAAACTTCCACTTTATGACAGAGTATTGTGTTCATGCAGTCTTAGGCTGCACAGGTGGGACCACCAGAAGAACTGTTAGCTTCTGCAGAAAAAACAGAGCACCAAGTTGGATTTCCCCCACACCAAACTACTTACTACCTTGTAAGACTTTCCTCACCTAATCCTAGCCTCCTAGCCTGACCAGTAATGTCCCAGTTTTTTTTCCTTAGAGAAACTTGCTGGACTTCACAGACTTTCTCTGATTCCAGGTTGTGATCAGGGACCACCCTCCATATAGTGTTCAGTATCTGATGGTCCTGGACTGATGACATAAATAAAAAGAAGAGAGGTAAGCTGGGATGAAAAGGGTAGGTCCCAGCTTTGCAGTATAAAGCAACAACAGCTGAATGCCTTTGAATTCTATAATTTGGGATAATGAATAATAATATTCATGAAAAAAGAAGAATGTGCATAAATGCCTAGCAGTCTGGGTTGGAGAATGAGCTGAAAGACATGCCAGTTCCATTTCTCCCTGTCAAACTCTTAAGTTTCAGACAGTTCAGCAGTCCGGAATTCTCTTAATTACACCTTCCTGTTTTAAGAAGATGTAATTAAGAGAAAAATTCTTACTGTTGCAGGTGAAAATGATGACCCAGAGGTACAATAATGATTCCTGTAAGCAGAAGTCACTCTTCTACAAGCAAGGTCTATACTTGGCTTGATAATGAAAAGAAAATTGAGCCCATGCCCTCATTATGTATGGGATAAGCTTCCAAGTACATATTTCACTAAATATATTAATATAAACAGGGCAAGAATGGACTATCTAGCTCTAGGTGCATAATATTTCATATATATTCTATCCCCACATCCAAATAAGCTCTTTTGATTATTTATTGTGATATGATTTATAATGCATAGCACCTGTTACCTCAGGCATTAGTTTATCACTATCAACTATTCTTCAAGGACAGAAAAATGTTGATTCCTTTTTGCCACTGTTCTGTGAAACTAGACTGTCTGAATACTTTGGAAGAATGGTAAGAAGCCTTTGTATACACTGATGCAGAAGGCACTGGTGATAAGCTGTTAAACAGGGCACACACAGGCCCCTCATTTGTCTATCTGCTTTAATAAAAAAGAGGGTTTTTTTTAAAATTGAGACTGCTATAAACCAAGCTTGTATTAGGATTCAAGTTGGAATAACAAGGCAATTCAGGAATTATTTTCCAATTTAATCTACCACATAGAAGTAAACAAAAAAATCAGGAGGAGGTAATGCTGAGGACTGATTAGTAGAAAGACAACTGAATCAGGAAGTAAACAGAGTTCAGCATCTGCCTCTGAAATTCTGAAATTCAGCCTTGGTGTGCAAGACTGCTGTGAAAAATAATCCTCCTCACACTTCAGTGGGGAGGAGGACAAATCAAGCAAACATCCAACTGTTACTTTGTGGCTTCCAAGGACCATGATCCGAGAAATTATGTTTAATTGCACTTCTTATATAAATAACTCTTGGATCCACACACTAGAATATTGCTTCTTCCGAAGCAAAAAACCAGTCTGGCAACACTAGTTATCACTAGTTCTCTCCAACCATCTTCAAAAGCCTACTACTTTTCCAAAAAGCTGATGTGTGGGTGGGATATTATGCTCCTGTTCAAAACTCTACCATCTGATACTTTTTTTCCCCCTGAGGCTGGATAAATTATTCTTACTTATTTTACTCTGTAATTAACTGTACTAAGGATGCCATTTTATGGACCTGAAGATGATCTTAAAGTAAACTTAGGAATGCCTTTTGTGCTGATGTTTCAACTACTGTTAACTACTGTTAGCAGTATCCTGGCCACTGAATTTGCAGCCCTAGCTTCGGTACATCTATCACAGCAATTACTTGCCATCAAGCTGCAGTGATCAGAGACATGTGTCATATTCAGGGAAATATTCCTTGGGTACAGTTTAAATATGCTTGAGTAATGGGCACAAAGAGAACTGGTTTCTGGGAAAAAAAATATACTTGGCTTCTCATATCTCTTTTCCTCAGTTAATTCTCTCAGTGTGACTTCAGAGATCAGAATGTTTTGTTATGTCTTGTTCAATTTCAGCTCAGGACCACTCAAAAAAATACCTACAAGCAAGTAAACAGAAAGTGATTTTGTTCAAAGTTATCTCTTCTAGTAGTAATAAGGATACACTTGCTTTCAAACTTACATAGAAAACAAAGTCTAACAAACAAGGACCATGGTCAGAAGATGGAATTCAAGGGTTTCATCAGCCCACAAGACAAGATGGATAGTGGTAGTTTTGACACAACACACTACAAGAGTCAGTATAACACATAAAGGTGCCTTTGCCTATTACAGTGCTCTTCACGATGTGTAAAAGGCAGGATCTCAATGCTGCACAGCACTACTACTTTTACAGTAATTTCTGTGAGTTTTAAAAACACGTGAGCATTACATCATTCCAAAACACAAGGGGTCACTGCTCTGCCACTGCAGTCCCTTTAACCATTTGGAAAGTGGAAGATTACTAAATTGTTTCATAGATCAAAATTTCCAACTTTCTGTACTACATTTAAATACATTATCCTGAAGATAAATGCTTTTTATCAGATCATCAATCTCCAAAGCCATATAAGTTTTAGGTGAAAAATTCAGTGTATAATTAAAGGATCCAGTGCAACAGCTCTGAATTATGAGCTGTACTTACAGCTCCTTTTAAATCTGGTCTGGTAAGTTAAATCATATATTTTAGACATTGATGCTGATCAGGAATAGAAGTTCTTCAAAATATGTTGCCTACGGCATACCTTCACCTTCCAGTTAAATTTATCTGCTACAAGAAATCTTTCCCTATTGTATATATCAAATTCAGGTATATAACATTAGAAAGAGATGCAAGCCAGTCATGCTCAGGAGAACAGGAAGATAACTGTGAAATCCCATTTTCAGACCTTTTATTTCAGACTTTATTTAGCTGTGCCAAATTTCTGCAAATACAACTGTCCTGTGTCCATGAAACAATCTTACAGATTTGCTAAATTTAGTCTATGTAGATGAGGTCTGAAAAATGTATTGATAGGAAACCTTGGATAAACAGCAAGGGTGATTACAATTCTAGAGTAGAGGGGCTTGTAAGGAAAAAAAGGGAAATTAATTTTCTTCATATTTGGTAGTCTTTTCTGGTATGAAAACTGCCTCAGCATGAAGAGTTGCAATGTTCTTGTTAATTTTCTCAACAAGAGGTCTCTCACAGCTGTTCAAAAAAACAAGCAAGACAAAATTGTATGCTAATTCTTTATCTTTCCTTGAAGTAGTAGGTTGTGACTACAACAAATTTTCTGTTTCTGTGGTAGTAGTTGATCGCTTCTGGAGACCTACACATAAGCAAGACAAGGCAGACTGTAGCCAGTCTGAAGCTCTGTGATCAGCTCACAGAAAGTGTGAGAGTCCCTGCCTTTCTTTTAAGGGCAAGTGGTTGGTAATCATGTCTCTCACTTCCCCTCAAATTCCCTCACAAAAAATGGTTGAAGAATTACATTCTCTGGAATGATATTAATTCATTTCTTGACAAAGGTGTTTGGCACATTTAAAATAGCACACTCCTATTAAGAAAATCAGAAAACTGAGATCACATATAGCATGTTTCCTCAGGGAATCAGGAATTGCAGGAAATAGCTAGAGGTACAGTTAACTTTTTCAAATGTCTCTTCTTGTAGACAGTTTTCTGAAAGAACGGTAAAGAAGATGTAATTTAGATGTTCACAGTATCTAAATGTGAAAAAAGCAGAAAAACCCTCAGAAAATTCTAGATTCCATCTGTTAGGGAAAGACAATACAAAGAGATGTCCAAAGTGTTGCTAACTTGACAAAAATCTATCCTTTCCAAAAGCCAAAACAAATCCACAAATGACAGCAGGGAATGCAACTGGCTTCCTCTATTCCCCTTCCCCACAGAGACTGCCAAGGTCACTCAGGGGAATGATAACAGGATAGGGATGTTTGAGCAAGGCCACAACAAGGGCTGGTGTGGAAAACTGGGGTGGGCTGGCTCAAAAAGCAGATGTTCAAGGCAGGGATGTCTCTCACTAGACCAGGTGTTTCAATGGCCCATCTAACCTGTCCTTGAAAAATTTGCATAAGATCAAAATAATTAGTCTAATCCTTAGGTCATCGATATAATGCATTAATATTTAACAGATTGGAAAACCCTTTTATTTTGCATTTTAACAGAAACCTAGCATTTAGATGATAAAAACTTGAAATTAGCTGTGATTCAACTTTGCAGAGTGTAAACAATACTGTTTATAAGCCACAAGGGATCAATATTAAAAGCAGCAACATACTCTGTGTGTCTCTTTTAAATGCATTACACCTTTGCCATTATTAGATGACCACACTGTGTTAAATTGGGATCCCAAGGAAGATTAGTAAACTACAGCAATGAAGGCTGAAAACTAAAAGCACTCTCAACATCCTTATGGAGATAAGAAAGCTAGCTACATGTTGTTCTGGTTATTGATTTTTGTCATATTTTTAAAAGGTATTAGATGGAGAAGCCCACAAGGACTGGGAATATTCTTCCTAAATAACAGGATTTTCTCTCCAGCCAAAGGTATATGCAAACTGTTGCACTGCTGGTAAATTTGACAGAAACCCAAAACTACTGATGAAGAAATACTTATTTCAAAATGTAACTAATTGTCAGAAAACTCTTTTAGCTGTGATTAGTGTTATTTAAAAATTACCTAGAATTGGTTCCTTGCCCAGAGAGTGCACAGTGCTTTCTCTCTCTTCTAGACACACTTGGTGCCAAATCTGGTGTAGACTCCTCTCATAGAAAAGCTTGTTAGAAATGTTAAGTCAAATTGCTAGGAAAATATTTGCAGCTGGAATTCAATTTCAAAGGCCACTTCAAAGACCTCTGGTAAAAACAACAACCTCCCAAAATGCAAAAACAAAACGAAACAAAAAACCCAACCAAAAAACACCAAACCAAAACCAACCAAACAAAAAAGGCAAAAAACAAGAAATAAAAACTCCATGAAGTTTTATACTGGTGTCAGTGTTAGTCAAAGATTGAAATACAGCAGATCTTAGAGCTTTAACTGCATTTTCAATTTTATAAATATAGATTTTCAGTAATTACAGTACAAATCAGCAGTGAAAGACTAATAGCAATTTTTTGAAGTATCCTATTTCCAATTTGTAAGAAATTCTAAACACTGAACTATGGCAGACAAAAATATATTCATGCTCAGAGAAAAAAAATGGATACAGTGAAGATTGTATTCCAAACTAAAACAAAATGCAGCAGAAGCAATTAAATACAGTAATTTTATGTTACAGATTACTATTGCCAGACATTTTAAGAAATGCTTTTATTTACATTTCACAGCAAAAATATTACCATCCAAAGATGCACTATACAAAGCAGTATAAAATAAGCAGGATAAAATACTAAATGCTACTTATATATAAGAAAAGATCAAAAACTCTAAGAAATTCTGAAATCAAACCAACAAAATTTCTTATTCAATACATCTTGTTATTTTAAATTAAAATCTGGTTTTAATCATTAGAAGTGTGGGATTATCAAGATAATCTGCTAAAATACCTGTCTACTACTTATCAAATATAAATTAGAGTATTTATAAAACTCTCTGAAGAGTCAAAAGTAACGCAGATTCATACCTGTAAGGAAAGACTGGTATTTCTCACCTCCTTACTCTAAGGAATCAATTGCTTACATTGCAGGAGTCATTCACAACAGCAGCATTATTTCACTTCTTTAGAAGATACCAAAGAAAGCCATCTAGCATATTACAGGTTTTCATTTTCCTTTTTATGAATGAGTGAAATATAAGTGAGAATCCGCACGATACGCAGCAAATTACACAGTACTGAGGTGCTGCTTAATGTATTTATACAAATCAGTAAAAAAAAACCCAACTCCAAAGTTCAAGTAACATAGTTGGTATAAATTACACAGAACAATAATTTGATGAAAGCTAGTGCTAGTGACTTGTGCTTAGACTGGAGACAAGAGAGCTACTCCTCAAGAATTCCAAATTCAGCAGAATTGAATTGAGGTTTATACAGAGGAAGGTGTGACTTGGATCTATGGTTCTACGCAGTTCTTGGAACATTTGATGAAGACCAAACAGTTCAAACTTCTTCTTATTGCTTCTGCAAAAGATTTTGAATAAAATAATTTTCAATTGAAAATTCAGAAGTTTCACATAAACACGAAAGATGCTACAGAAAATACATTTTTAATGATGTAAAATGTGCATTATTTTGAGTATTTAATATAATTCTTCTATGTATGTTTCTAAGCATAATATTATCAATGAATGGTGAGAAAAATCTTGCAAAAATTAACAAAAATCATAATTTTTCTTGAGTGATATATACACATACTATAATGAAAGCTCAAGGAAAGGCTGTAACAGGGCTTTTCACTCATGTGAAATAAGATTTCAGAGACAATAAACAAAAAAATAGGATTTATGGGCCAATTTTACTTTGACTAATAAATCCCAGTTATAATTTATATTAGATTATTTTATAGGAAAACTTTTTTTCCTGGAGTTCAATTTTATTCCTTACAAGAAATGAAAACCTCAGTTTTGTCAACACCTTTAAGTCCAACGTAAAAAGTTACACAGTTTAGATATCCCCTTACATAAATGAAACAACCCTAATGAGCAGAGTGCCAGTGAAGCTCAGCAGCATATTACTATTGATATGATGACCTTTGTTACAATAAACAATAATCAGTAAGCAATGGGAACACAGTTTAAAAAGTTGAACATTTCCAAAAGGGCTTAACTGTCTCAAAATCTTAAATTTATTTTTTGAAGGAAATGAAAACTGATGAAGCTTGAATGCAAGTCAAAGACTAAATTTTCAAAGCTTACTACTAAGTATCTGAGTAAAACTGAAAGTTTAGGATTCTCTTCTAAGAATTCTAAGCATTTTTGTCACCTGCAGACATAAGGAATAATTCCTCTTTAAATCTACATTGTGAGGCTTTTTTCTAGTTTGCACTCTGCAAATTGAACTAGATGCACTAATTGAGAGGCTTGTTTTAAACCTTTATGACAGAAACAGTTTAAATTTAACTGCTAACATTAAAAGTCCTGCATTGTATATAGTGGACGGAATAAAACACAGATGAGTTTTTGGAAAAGAAAAAAGATAAAGGTCACCAAGTTCATTGACCTAATAATAGCTAACAGAATAATGGTAATAAAGGATTACTTTATTCTGGAGAGTTTGTGCAGTATAACAGAGAGCTTTTCCAAAACTGCAATATCTAGCTTAGAACTTCGAAGCAATACAGAGCAAGTCCGGAAGAACAATTCATTACTGCAGGCTTCCAGGAAAGGCTGCAAGGAACCTGGAAAAGAAGATAATTTAAAAACTGTATCACAGATCCACACAGTTTTTCAGTGCAGAGAAAAGTGTAACTGCTACTGATACCGTTAGAAGGCCTTAAACACATCATGTTGCTCAGTAATTACAATAACCAAGTAGTTCAGTTTCTGTTGAATGTGATGCAAAACCCAGGTAAAACTAGAAACTGAAAAAATGCAGGTTCCTAAGAGTTCTGACACTAATCCTTGGTTTAATCCTTGGATTTAAGTAGCGTCTATTCTCTTGAGAACAAAGGAAAACAGGAAACAACCATTTTAAACTCAAATAAAAATTCTTACACTGCAGATGTTTAGGCAATGCTCATTTATCATGGTTCTTTCCTTTAGACCATGGGAGGGGAACATCAAGCTGAGCAAAAAGACTCAGAAAGAAGTATTTTAAGCTGCTGCAGATCTCATGGACAGGGATGGTACATATAAGAGATTGTGTGAGACCTGACAGTCTTTCACTATCAGCATACGGTCCCTGTACTCAGTTTTTAAAGAAGAAACACAGTAATTAAGAGGTAAAAGTAAGATCTGTTCAACAATTAAATACAAAAACCCCTCACTTAAAATAGTGGATGAGTTTTTATGTCACACTGAAAAAACATTTCCCTCTACCCTATTTCTCAAAATCTAGTAATTTCAAAATAAGGTTAAACCCATTCCCTGGTTATCTCACTCTTGGTGCTCTTATTACAGATTAATTTACAGCAGAAACATAAAGAAAAGAAGTAACAATTAGTTCTTCCTTAAAATTAACAGACTTTCATATACCACAGGGCATTTGCATTATCAGAATACACATGTGAGGAAAATACTTAAATTGCATAATGTTAAAATATTTAATGTGTTCCACTTAATAAGAAACTGCAATATGCAAATTACAGCCAACAAACAAGACATTAAGAAAAATTCATATCCTGAATACTGTACTTCATAAGTAGGACATCAAGGTGCTTTTATCAGTACAAAGAGCACTGGATGCACGTTTTGGTCAAAATCTTCCCCTTCCTCGTTCAAGGACATCCAACTTACTAAAAGTACCAATTAGCCTTGGAGTGAATTCAAGGTTTTAATTTATTTCTGAAAGTTTACTGATAAAAAAATCTGAAGAAGTGCTACAGAAAACTGCTTGAAATAGGGCTTAAAAAAGAAATCAACTTGGCATTTAAAGGCAGCCTGACAACCTAGATAACTAATTTTCTGAGCTAGGCATTTATGCTGAATATTCAGTAAGGACCCAGTTATTCCTATTCCAACAAATGACCAAGTGCCACCTCCCTAATACAGAGGGAACTCATGAGGCTTGTGGGCCTTTGCTGGTTTATACCCTCAAATGAAGAGGCTGAGAAACAGCAAATGCCTTTATCACCGATCAGAAAAACTATGGCTATACATAATCTTTCCTTTCTTTTCAGCAGAGGTGCTTTTGCTCCTTTGATTTAAAATGCTGGATTCAACTGGTGGGATCCACAACATACATAATGGAATGTGTGGATGGAAATCATACAGATGCAGGATAATAACAGAGTTTGGTAGCAAGAGGCCAACCTTGCAGCAATAAAAAGCAATAACAACTGATGTTCTACGAAGTTTGGAAAAGGCAGGCAGATGTTTTCTGGTTTGCATACCTGATGTATCCTCTGTTCTTTACCCAAAGCAATGCAAAACAACAATTATTCAAAGAGATACGCGTTATCAAGGCAATAAATCACTATAAATTAATCTCCTTTTCTGTTTACATCTGCTTCCGTGTTTTTTGCATTCTTTTTACCATGTTTAATACACCTATGGTAAAACACATTGGTAAAGCACATTGTCCTCTCAGTTTTAGTACTACTTCCAGTCACAATTTACTGTCTCTAAATTGTAACAGTAATAAATATAAAACCACAATGAAAGTAAAACAGAAAAGAAAGGAGTAGTCAGTGAGAAAAAGATAAGTAAAGATACTATTTCTCATTTATTTTAGCTTATGGTCTTCAAGGCATACCACTTTTAATATTTTTTTCAGTATTTCTGTACTTTCTCTGCAGAAGGTATTATTTTTCAGAAATTGTGCTACAAAAAATCCTCAGGGCTATCTGTCAATTGCAGCAAACAGAAAATCCTTAGATGAGTTCACCACATGTGCTACATTTAGTAATATGTGACTGACATACACTCAAGACTTGGTGCTCTTTATTGAGCCACTGGTGTCTGGGACAGAACATAAGTACATTAAGTACATACAGCAGAGTCTTAAACCCAGAAAAATAATTAACTAAAATCTCACTTCTGGTATGATGCTGTAATGCCCTAGTGAGGCTAACTTGTTAAAATAGATGAGAAATTGCTTTAAAAAACTCATTTAGCATGATTTCTGACTCATCCAACCTCTGATTCATAAGAGATATGAAGGTAACAAAGACTGTGTGGATGAACAGGGCAATCCTACAATTTATTCCTATAAATACCCTTAAATAGACATGAAATGCTTTTAATTTCTTTTCTGCAGGGCAAACAAATACTATATTTAGCTGACCTGATTATTTCTTTGCTGCCCTGCTCTTACTGGTTCCTTAAACATACTACATTAAAAAAACTGTACACACACATATGCTGTAAGAATATTATTACTTTGAAGTTTACAAATTAACAAAAAAGACAATATTACTTTTAAGACAGAGAATTTTTCCTACAAAACAGAAAAGTTAACATGGTAATAATGTCTAAAAGTTTGCAGAGTTAATCACATGAAACCCAACTTAAAAATTCACATGTTTAAATGGATTCTCTGTACACTGTTTATATATTCAATTCAGATAAGCTTTTGAAGATTATATTCTAAATAATCAGAACATGAACAAAACAAATATATAATTTAAATGCATCTCTAGCTGATTAACTAAGAATAACAAGCTTCACATTTTTAAATATTTTGGTGGCTTAGATTCTGCATAGATTTTTCTTTAAGTATTTTAGAAAAATATAATTGTAATTCATCCTGACAGGACTTTGTCACAATTTAAAATAATCTAAAAAAGCCTCCAGTGGTATCCTTAAAAAATTGGAGCATGCTGTAGTTGCACTAACTTAGTTTGATTGGTAGACTGCAACAAACAATATGCAATTTATCACTGCTGACAGAATTCATATGAAATTTACCCTCAAAGTAATCAGTCACAGACCATAAAATCTCACCAGCTATAGTCACCCAGAAAATTCTGTTTCATACCTAAAGCCATGTCACTTCAGGAAATAAAATGACAACTCTAAGTTCATGTTTTAACAAATTAACAATTACAGTTTTGCCTCATTTTCTAATTGAGAGAGGCTTTGCTGGGAGAAAGAACGCGTTTCAGCAGTGCAAGTGAATGATGCAGCAGTGTCTGCTAGTGTGGAAAAGTTACCAAATGCAAAAGTTAACTGTGCACAACAGCAGAAACACTTCAAGGGAAACAGCAACACCACTTGCTTATAACCAATTGCCTCTAAGAGTGACCTATAAGATTTGAACCATCTGCTGAATTTAACATTTTCTCCTGTAATCAGTAGCTGGGACTGTTCAGTGTCAGTGGTTAGAGCACAGAGTAGGTGCCTGCACGGGTGACACTGAGTTAACAGAGCCTCAAGTGGCACTTTCAGCTGGTCACCCACTAGGTGTTGACCTCAGTATGATCTGAATTGCTCTTCAGTTTCCTAGGATGCTCAAGATACTGAAATAGACATGGGAGACAATGTGTAGGAAACCAGTATAATTCTCATATGGCATCTGGAGATTACACCCAGATTAAAAAATGGGATAGCCCTGTATTTTATGGTGTTTTTTGACTGTCTAAAGCTTGATGAAGGTGATGACAGTGTTGAGTGTTTGGGGCTAAGAATCAGGGGAAAGGCCAAGGCAGACATCCTGATGGAAGTCTGTTATAGGTCATCCAAGCAGAATGCAGAGGCAGATGAACTAGTCTATAAAAATCAGGGAGATGTCTCATAATTCCTAATTGTTCTCATAGGGAACTTCAACTTACGTGATGCCTGCTGGAAATACAATACAGTAGAGAGGAAACAGTCCAGGAGGTTCCTGGAGTGTGTCAAGAACAACCTGACAGATGGTGTAAAAGCCAATTAGGGAAGCCTCCCCATTGGATCTGCTGTTTGTGAACAGAGAAGGACTTGAGGGATATGTGATGGCTGGAGGCCATCTTGCACACAGAGATCCCAAAATGATAAGAGCTTTTTATTCCTGGAGAAGTAAGGAAGGAGGCCTGCAGAACTACTGAGACTTCCAGAGGGGCAGACTTCAGCCTGTTTAGGAGACTGATGGAGAGTCCCTTGGGAGGCAGTCCTGAGGGGCAAAGGAGTCCAGGAAGGTTGGACATTCTTCAAGAAAGAAATCTTAAGGCACAGGAACAGGCTGTCCCCATATGCCAAAAGACAAGCTGGGGGAAACAGCTGGTGGGGAAGCAGACTGGCCTGGCTGAAAAAAGATGTTTGGCTAGAATTCAAGGAAAAAAAAAATATGGCCTTTGGAAGCAGTGGGAGGCAACTCAGGAGGACTGCAAGGGTGTTGTGAAGTCAGGAAGAGAGAAAATCAGAAAGGCCAAAGCCCAAGTAGAACTTAGTCTGCCTATTGGTGTAATAGACAATAAAAATGTTTCTATGGATACACTAATAACACAAGGAGGGCTAAGGAGTATCACCACCCTTTACTGGATGTGAGGTGGAAACATAGTGACAAAGGATGAGGAAAAGACTACCTAATGCCTTCACTGCCTCACTTTTTAATAATAACACCAGTTGTTTTCTAGGTACCCAGCCTCCTGAGCTGGAAGACAGGGACAAGGTGCAGAACCTAACTCCCATAATCCAAGGGGAAATGGTCAGTGACCTGATACACCACTTACACAACAAGCCTTTGGGACCAGACAGGATCTACCAAAGGGTATCGAGGAAGCCAGTGGGAAATGCTCAACAAGCCACATTCCATCGTTTACCAGTGTTCTGGTTAATGGGGAAAGTCCTGGGTACCTGCAGGCTGGCAAATGTGACACTCATCTACAAGGGCCAGAAGGACGACTCAGGGAACTCGAGGCCTGTCAGCCCACCCTTGGTGCCAGGGAAGGTCATGGAGCATGTCATTCTGAGTGTCACCACATGGCATGTGCAGGGATCAGGCCAAGCCAGCACAAACATGGGTTTATAAAAGGCAAATCTTGCTTGATCAACCTCATCTCCATCTACAACAAAGTAACGCTTGGTGTGTGAAGAAAAGATTGGATATTGTTTACCTGGAATTTAGTAACACCTTTGACACTGTTTCCCACAGCATTCTCCTGAAAAAACTGGCTGCTCAATGTGTAGAAGAGTGTACTGTTTAGTGGGTAAAAAAACAAGTGAAAAAAACCCAGACTGGTAAAAAACAAGTCAAGAAGCAGCCCTTTGCAAAGAGAGAGTAGTCAATGCAATGTATTTGTTGGATTTGGACCAAAAAAGTGGAAAACTGAACATATGTGCCCTTTAGCAAAAATTGAAAGATATTTTCAGGAACTAAAGTGAAGAAATAAAAAAGAAAAAATGTACTTTAAGTTTATCTGTGAGTATGTGTATAGGAACTACAGTTGTTGAGGCAGAACACTTAGGTATTTTTGTTTGAAAAATAAAGGTAGCAGTTAGAACTGATCTAGACTTCAATACCATTTGAGAAAGCAACATTATTGATATGATATTATATTGCAGAAAATAGGGGTTTGTAGAATGGCTGGAAAATGTGTTGTGTAAGGAATTCACTAAAATGAACTTCAGTTTTAAACACTGATTTTTGCAACTGTGCTTATCTGGTGTACTAATTAATGACTACATCATAAAGGTAGGAATAGTCTAATGAAATTCAATGCTGGAACTGTCTACTTAGAATGCAGCAGTATGAAATACATGGAAATAAGAATTATCTTACTTGCTAGAATAGCAGAAGCATAAAGTTGATAAACTAAGAATCTACATACATTTTTTCCTAGAAAATCTGATTATCAGTGGATCAAAGGATGGATTTGATCATCAGAGGATGAAAGCTTTTGCTGTGCTCATTGAACTCAGTTTGTCTATGAGCAATCAACATGGTCTTATCATTAAAGACTGATTCTAATGAGGCTTGACAGAGAAAAAGACATTTTACAAACAACCTAGGTAGCATTTTAAATTGAAGTTGTACACTACTATGGATTACTTTGTTCAATAAGCCAGAAAAGGCCTAATGAAATGAAATAAAGAATCACAGAAGGAATCACAGCTCTCTCAGGGCACACCTGAAGGGGCTTTGTTCCAAACACAATGACAAACTCTAAGAAAACCTTAACATAAATAAACATCACTTGGTATCACCTGTAGTTCTCTAACATTAGATTGCAAGTGAGCAGGTATATGAAGCCTGAGCTCTGACAATGCATAGATGTTACTCAAACTACACAATTTTTATTTTCCACTTCCAAGGAGAGCCTTACTTTTTGGAATTATTTCAATTGTGACATTGCTTGAAAAAAAAAGCTGGCTAAAAATTACAGTAGTTCTGATAGTAAAATAGAAAGCAAAATGTGTATAAAAATATTTCTCCTCCTTAAATAATTTTATGGAAACTTATAAAACTGTAAACTTTTTATTAAAAATATGCAAGTTTAGTAAATAAGAGCTTACTTGAATAAACTTCAATGTTCTAAATATTTCATAACTTAAATTGACTGGAAAGTGGATGTGTATATCCAAATACTGATATAAACAACTCTTTTTAACAGAAAATACTTTTTAAAAGTTGGCATTCACATCTACCTTCAAAATGATAATTCTGCTTAAGAACCACATTATTGCCCTAGAAACCCCTAAAAAACAGTGAAGCTTTACTTCTGAAATGGATACTTGGCTCTATATAATTTATATTTAATGGTTCCTTCTATTTATTCCTTTGGAGAGGATGAGACAGGGGTCTAAAATTCAGAATGGATAAGCATTACATGACTGTTACTAGAAGAGGGAGAAAATAATGACACAGATATTATTTGTTAATAGAGAAGGGTACTTCATACTACATGAATTTTATCAAAATCAAAGTATTCAAACTAAATTTTAAATTAATTAACAAAAATATGTGCAAAGTTTTGGTGCACTTCCTTGCTTTCAACACATATAGGTAGGTCCTAACATTAGCTAGGCTGCATTTAAGAGTAAGAAATCCTTATCTGTGTTTAAAATACTAAGCTAAAACATCTATTAATGCAGCACAATTATCCACTGTTTTCAGAAAAATGAGGAAAAATTACAAAGGTAAGATAGGATAATAGAGGAAGGACCTCCTTTTAAATGGCTTATATTTCAATGTTCATACCACGTAAGCTGTAAATCATTTCTATCACTATAGCTTCAAAACACAAGTCCTCAGGACAACTTCACATCTGCTTTTCATACAGGTGAGGGAATCCTACCCTAATACAATATTCAGAACCTTGACATTTTTATCATTTCAGTACTGCAGAATAAACTCCCTTGAAAAGCTGCAATCCTGAAAAATTACCAGTAAACATAACATGCTGGAAAATGTTAATCTGTTTAAGCATACAGGCATTTTTTATCCTATGCCTTCACTGCCTGTAGTCTCTAAAGTCTCAAAATGCTAAGACTCAAGAGGAAGCATAAAGGGGCAAGTTTGAGTTTTCTTGGCAAATCCTGACCATTGACTTCTTAGAAGTACCCACAGAACAGTGCATGTTGTAGAATTCCTAGCATCAGTTATGGGAGCATTCCATGAAAAAGGACAAGAGGAACGTCCTATAGATAGTCAACATAAGAAGCCTTCAGTTTACATGTAAATAAGCACAGCTTCTTACTGTGGAGAAAATCCTATTATCTTCACTGGCTTCATTAACTGCCCTAGGAGACGAGTGCATCTGGACACAGACTTGGTTATCCATGACAGTAATATTTTCTTCCAAAAAAAAAAATTAAAACTAAAGTAAGGTTCAGAGAATATGTAAATACAGCTCACTTTTGCAGTTATTAAAATTCTTCAGTTATGTAAATATGGTTAAGAAATCACACTTAAGCCCTACCAGAATGTGCCATAACTTACAGTAAACATAAGAATATAATTCTGAGATTTTTTTAATGTGCTCTCAATTTTGATTTGTGAATAAGTACATGCTAATATAAAATATTAGCATGTACTAATATTTTAGTACATGCTAATATTTTAGTACTCTGCAAAACAGAAAAACGCTTGAAGACAAAGTACATTTAAGTTTTTTTTAAAGCAAATGCCAGTGTTTTGTAATGTCCAGTGAGCAGGTAAGTTTTGATTTCATTGAATGAACTTAAGGTTGAGAAAGGGGAACCTACTAATCTATCTGACAGCAGTTAGATATCACTACAGGAAGAGTTTAAGACATATGATGTCTTAGTATAAAAGTGGAAAATGTGAAACTGAGACAGGGAGCTATGTGCCAACAGATTTCAAATCAGGCATGAACCAGAATGCAGTTAACAATGGTATTTTGATAGGTGAATACAAACTCACTACATCATTTGAAAACCTTTTAACTGATTCACAAGTTAAAAAAACACAGTAAGCTATGTGAGAAGACAGGAAGAACACTATTGAACAAGACTGCATATGACAAGTATTCAACTACAAGGTGATTTAATACCAATGATGTGATGTTCTTCAACATCCACAGAACAAATTTTCTTGATGAGGTCATGCTACTTATTACTAGATTGTTTCCAGAAAATGTTTCAAGTCTGGTATTCAGGAATTCTCTTGCACAGTGTGCTACAACTACTGTCCTAAAAACAAGATCTGCTGAGAAAAGAAATTTGTAGTCTTAGGGAGGGAGCTTTGGTGTATGAAGGTGTCCTGGAAGCCACCGTTTCATACTATAACAATCTAGATGATTAGAAGTAACTATTACTTTAATTATCAAGCATTAATTTTAATAGTAATTTTAGTGGAAAATGGTAAGAACTTTGTTAAGCAATAAATACATTATATGTCATTTGACTAAACTGAAATATCAGCCATGTAGCAGTTAATACATTTTGCTCTCAAAATTTCAAAGGCAGTCAGAGCACTCTGCATTCGTAGAAATCTATCACCAAGCCATTCAGCATTTCACAAGATACTAAACCTACATTCTATGACAATTCTATCAGAGGAGATTTTGGTTTTAAATCTGTCTTCAGAAGGGTCATAGCTTAGAGATGGGACTAAAAACCAAACATCATAGCCTGGAAGCCTGCTTTCCTTACTGAAGTAAGGAAACCTTCAAAAGATGTGGTACTGAAATCTTTCTTCCCTATTAAATGAGCAGGAAAGTCTTACCCTTTTCCTCAATGAGAAGCAATAAAGATGCCCTCATCTGAAGCTTCAGATTTGAGGAAAAGAGCACCATGACTAAAATAACACTGCAGGACTTGCTCCCTTGACTCTGCTTTTATCAGTCAATCTTTGCAGTAAGGGAAAGGTGGACATCCTCCAGAAAACATACATGGACTGAAATACTGGTGATGGGTATGGAGAGCAAGAAAGAAATTGAAAAGGATATAACTGAACTGACAGTCCTCCTATCTGACCATGGAACAAGGTCTCATGAACCAATGAGATAGCTAAAGTAAAAGTATAGCTATGCCAATTTATACACCATTATGTACACTTTTAAATAAAAATATTAACAGAGTATAATAAGGGAAGAGAGATAAAATATATTTGTGAAGTTGATTTTCTACTGTCAGGTTCACAAGCTGTTAACTCTCACAGCTGAGGAATTTAGAAGCAACCTATTATTTCCCCTTAAGAGAGCTGACTAAATCAACTAGACTTCAACTTAGGCTACTGAGCTCATCTGAAAAAAAAATTCTCCATCATATAAACAACATGAAATATAACAAATTATTTAGAATTATATTGTTTATCCTAAGAATTACCTAAAATTTCATGTCAGTTACTTATTAAGTTTCTAGCATAGGTTAAAATAAGCAATTTGCTAACAAAATGCAAGTGGTTAGCTAAGGACCCACACAGCTGCAAAATTTTGTTCCTTAAATCTACTAACAGTAAAAGTAATGAATAGAATCCACAAAAGTACTGGAGTGTGGAAAAAACCCCAGCACTATGAGAGCATAAAAGTAAACTGAAACTGAAGTTCTTTTGACACAAAGTAAACTGTCCAAATTACTACATAACATCTTTAGCAGTTCATCTCACTCATGCCTTGAGGAGCATACTAACCTCAACTTTTTTTCACTCCTGACATTTAAAAGTCAGCCTTTGGTCCAACTATGAATGAGTTTGTATATTACAAGAACAATGACCAGTAGAACATTTTACCTCCTCCTTAGGCCTTAAGATCTTTGTAAAAGAGGTGAGGCAAACAAGATTGGTGTATACATATATATATATACTTATCCCACAGACATATATATATTCTGTATATCAGACACATTGTTACAATTCCAAGTATGTAATGATTGGGTGTACTGGGTCTGACTGAGACAGAGCTAATTTTCTTCAAAGTGCTGTGCTTGGTATTGGTAGCTAGAAAGCTGCTGGTAACACACCAGCCCTTGGCTACTTCTAAGCAGTACCAGCACGGTGCCAACACTGTCTCTAAAATTCCCTCTCACCAGCAGGCTGGGATTGGGCAAGATCCTGGGAGGTGACACAGGCAGAAGAGCTGACCCAAACTAACTCCCATATCATGTGGTATTTGCTCAGCAATACAAGCCAAGAGAAAAGAGGAGGGGGAAGGCAGCATGAGAGGGAAAGAGGGCATTCCTTATTTATGACACACCTTCTGGAGCAAACTGTATGCATGCTGAAGCCCCACTTCCCAGGAATTGGCCAGACACTACCTACTGATGGGATCTTTTGGTTTGCTTTGGTTCCATGTGTCGACTTTGCTTTTGCTTTAATAAACTGCCTTTATTTTGACCCACAATTTATTTCTTCAAACTTATTTTCTTTCCCCTGTTCTGCTGAGGAAGGGAGTGTCAGAGTGGTTTGGTGGGCACCTGGTGTTCAGCTATGGCCATCCCACTACATTGGGACAAAATAGTGGGATTATTTTTTCAGAATTATACAATGGCATGGAAACTCACACATGTCTGGGAAATAAGTGCAGCTAAACTTGATGCAAATAAATTTCAAGAAACACATACAAATTAGCTTCCTAGGGGCACCAAAAGCCTTGAACATTTCTTCACAGAATTCCACTAGTGGCCTATCTGGAGAAGTATACTCTGTTTATCTACCCTGGTACAGAGAGAAAAAAGTACTGAGGTATGTCACCTTTCAGTCCTCCATAATTTGCCATTGAAATGTTAGTGTCAGGACTCTCAAACAGATTGTTGATGCTAAACTCCTGAAGAAAGATGGACTGCATGAAAGCCTGTCTGCCAGTAAGATCCACAGCAGTGAGACTTTAATTTTTTTTTTTACATTTTAAAATTGGCAAATTAATTTTAATTTGCCATTAAGGTCTTGTACCTAGATAGAAAAAGATGATACTAATGCCTCAGCTGTTGCATTTGACATAATGTTTTCAGTAAGTGAAGCACTATCAGTGTGAACTTGCAGTGGAAAGCTGGATTCTAAACCCACTGTACCAAACATACTATGAAGCCAAAAGCAATGATCCAAAATCTTAGATCCAAAATCTAAGAACATGCAAACCAATCCCAAATCTGCTTAAGCAGTACTGCACACTCACATTCTAGTTTTCAGCAAAAGAAATATCTGTCTTATGTAGGGAGGTACCTTCAGAGAGACCTCAACAAGTTAGAGCTGGGCAATCACCAACCATATGAAGTTTAACACTGAAGTGCCAGATTCTGCACTTAAGATGGGGCAACCCTGGATGCAGAGAGAGACTGGGGAACGAGAGGCTGGAGAGCAGCACTGAGGAAAGGGACTTGGGGGTCCTATCAGCAGAAAATTGAACATGAATCAGCAATGCCCTAGCAGCCAGGAGGGCCAACCCTGTCCTGGGGGCATCAGGCACAGCCAGGCAAGGGAGGGGATTGTCCTGCTCTGCTCTGCACTGGGACAGCCTCACCTCCAGTGCTGGGGACAGATCTGGATGCCACAATATAGAAAAGACATTAAGCTATGAGAGAGTGTCCAGTGCAAGGCCACAAGGATGGTGAAGGGTCTGAAGAGGAAGAAGCCTTATAAGGAGTGTCTGAGGTCACTTGGTCTGTTCAGCCTGGAGGAGACTGAATGGAGACCTCACTGCAGTCTTCAATATCCTCATACAGGGAACAGGAGGGGCAGATACTGATCTCTTCACTCTCATGACCAGGGACAGAAATCAAGGAAATGGCATGAAGCTCAGTTAGGGGAGGTTTAGGCAGGATATCCGTGGAAAGGGTGGTCGAACACTGGAACTCAGGGAAGTGGTAACAGCCCCAAGCCTGTCTGAATTCAAGAAGCATTTGCACAATGCTCTTGAGCACAGGGTTGACTCTTGGGGCATCCTGCACAGAAGCCAGGCATTGGACTTGATGATCCTGATGGGTCCCTTCCAATTCAGCTGATTCTGTGGCTCTTCATATGCAGCTTAAGTAATTATCCTTAATATATTAGGGAAAGCTAGGCTTCATTTCTGGAACATGAGAAAAATAATTTCTTACAGGAGAGAGAACCTACCTAAGGACCTCAGATAAACCTGGACTGCACAGAAATATTAGCATTCATTGCTTACTATAAAAAAAGTACATGTAGTTACAGGGAATAGTACTGCAACATAGTAATTATTTCATATCTGATTCTCATTTTTTCAGCCTGGACAGCTGAGATTCAACTGAGAAAAACATCTCATAAAAAAGAAAAAAAACACCTTAAAAAATAAAGTCATAGAAAATTATGTGCTAGAAAAATCTCCACTGGCCTTTTTTCCAATTTAATTTCCAATTGCTTAATTTCTAAAGGTATTATTTTTGAGCAAGAGTATTGTAACTCTCCTACAGAGCCAGAAAATTACTGCAATGAAATGAGAGAATGCCTAGGATGGCATATATTACATAAAAAGTAGATGTCTAGACTTTGCCTCCTGTTGATTGGATGCGGTCTTTTTGGGTAATATGACTCCATATTTTAGTATATGGCCACTACCTATGTCTTCATATTTAGGGCTGCACATGAATACAGCTTTAAAATTGAGCATGAATTCCTGTTTTACTCTGAGTTCACTTCTGAATAGTTACTGCTGCCTTCCAAAGTTTGTCTTTTAATGACTTTTTAATTGGAAACTTACAAAGGAATGAAAACATAATTTCCCATCAGCAACATTATTTCTCATTGTTAAAATTTCTTGCAAAACACAATGTATTGGAAAAGAGTAAAAGATGCCTAATTTGTGTATTGGCAATTTATTTTACCCAAGAGTAAGGCACTACATAAGGCTTTATATCCAGTTGCCAAGAAATAATTTGCAATCAAATGTCAATTTAATAAAACAGTACTCTCTCTTCCCTGATTTCACATAGATACAACTTCTCTGAGAACCAAAAGCAAAATTTGAGTCATACAATATATCTTCATTATTCTTCAAACTGCAGGCACCTAGTGTATCAGAATGACTACTGCTAGGTAGCAGAAGATGCACTGTCACAGTCATTACCCAAAGAAATACCAAATACTGTCCATCATCCTTGGATTGTTACCTTTGTGCATTCAATTAATTCTTTCCCAATCACAGTTATGGCTATTAGGAAGAATAGCATTACTATTAATAATAGCACTATTAAAGCAAGACTGCATTAATTACCTGGTCAGAAAAAGACTATAAGGAAGAATAGAACTTTAGCTAAATATTTTTGAACTTAGGTTGCTACAAAATAACTTTTTTCTCAACATTACACCATCCCAAGTCAAACATGCTTTCTATTTAACTAGTACAATGCACAATAACAAAATACTTCCAAAACAATACACATTTCTGTTCTTAAAGGCAGTGAGTGATTTTATCTTTTTTAAAAATACCCACTCACAAGGTTTATTCAATATGGCATTGGAATGTGTCACTACCCTCATGCTCATCCAGGTAGTTATCAATTGATCCTTTCTTACCTGTATCACCTGGAAAAATGTGTGACAAATAAGATTACTAATTCTTTTCTAGGGCCAAAGCATAGTAAAATTCAGCAAAACATAATCATCTTGGCATAGTAAAATTCAGCAAAACATAACCATCTCATCTAGAAATACCATTTCCAAACACTAGAAAATGAAAAATGATTGGAGATGAGCTGTTCATTCAAACTAGGAGAAGAATTAAAATAGAATCTATTTTTTATCTTCACCTTCTGGCAGGTTTTCATGATTTGGCTTCCCTAGCACATATATCAGCAAGGTAATACAGTGGAATAAACTGAAAAGCCAAACAAAAAATAACAAGAAATTCACAGCAAGAAATAAGAAAGTAACCAGGACAAAATACAAAATACTGTGGCTGAGAGGAAGAAGAAAACAAGATGACTCAGAAAAAGACAATTCAGAAATACATTTTACATTTTTACTGAATGTACACGATACAAAGAACTGCTAATAGTACATTAGACTATTTATACAGTTTTTACACTGTATTTTTATACTGCTTTAACATTGTTTTTATGCTTTCCCCGCCTGTTTTCATCATGGGGTTTTTGTGGGTTGTTTTTTTTTGTAATTACATAAATTTACCAGATTCCATGGTCATCTGAAGTAATCCATCAAGAGCACTGGAAAGCAGACTTGTACTGGATACCTTTAGGTGACTTAATATGACAGGCACGCATTGGTATTCCAAAAATAAGGCCTTCCCTTCATCTGTCTTCAAGTCTACACGAAGGGACTCAAACGCCTGAGCCAGGTAATCCACTGAAAACATCACAATACAGTAAAATACAGAATACAATAAAACTTCTATAATTATTGTTTCATTAAACCATGTGAACAACTGACAGTTACCACAGCAGATACAGACTTAAAAGTTAAATAGCTGAAAATATTAAATTTAATTTTTATTTAAAGACACCCTCTGCCTATTTTTATTCCTTAAGAATTTATTGTGAGTGGAGAAAAAGACTATCTACAATTCATATGTTTAAGAAAAATACAAATGTAATGTCCTGCAAATATTTTGTTAAAGAGGAAAGAAAATACAAACTCTCATAATTTGAGACAATGTTTGTTTCAACATCTGGGAAACTTCTATTAAGGGAGTCACTGGCTGATTTGTCTGAGTGAGAGCAATTATTTTCATGAGAGCAACTAGTCCCATCCCTTCTATTAAAAGCTCTAGTTTAAGTATAAACATTTTATATTCTCATCCATTGTGAGAAATTATACAAAGGAGGTAGACTAAGTGAACCAATTTATTTTCTTAACTTCCTGCTGTCAAATCTTCCTCAGTATCTTGGAATTGCATTGATCATCTGGAACACAGAAAATTAAGTAGAAGGAAACAATTTATCCTACTACATAAGTTTAACTATGGTGCCATCTGCTGGATACTAACATTTTGAAGGAAAGAGGACATATGTTCAAACCAAATCTGCTATTTTATCACCAGATCATTAGTGCCATGTGGTCAGAGTGATCGAAATTCATACATGGTGATATCTGACATATGTTTAACAACAGATCATATTTTTTGTGTTACAAAAGCCAGCATTAAAAAGCAACCATGAGAAGCTAAAGTGATTCATTCTAATCAAGGATATTCATCTGCTTAGGATAAATCAGTCTCTGCAATGACTAGTTTTTTATTTCAATTCTTCTTGGATTGTTTTTGTCAAACATTCCCAGAATGAGTCTCAATTTGAGACTAATTATCATGCTTCACCAAAATATGCTGACTGAAATAGTTCCCTCCAACAGCTGGAACATTGTGCTAGTTTATGAATGATGTCAGGACGGCCTTCCACCGTGTTCTATTCCCATGTTTACTATAAATACTCAAAATATAAATACTGCACAGGTCATTAGGCATAAAAACATATTAATGTGCTTAAACATCTAATCCAGAAGCACAACTTTGTGAATAAAAACTCTATTCATTATTTATGCATTTAAAATCTTTGGCATTCCTGTTTTGTGTCAATCAGGGTGCCACAGATCGTAGCCATTTTGTGACATGGATCTCTGCTGTCTAAGAAATGCCCCAAAATTTAACATATTTCATGGAAAAGAGTAAAAATATCAGATACCAAAGCAGGCATCTGGTTTTGACATTTTGGCATGGTATTTCAGGATTGCCTTGAAAATTAAAGTCTCTGTAACCTGTATCAATCTCTTTGTGTTATTGACAAAAGAAACATGTTACTTGTAAAGATATTTTAAAATACAAACCATTTTGAGAAAAAATGGTAGCAAAAATAGAAACATGGAATAATTTAGGTTGGAATCTAGTCTAACCTTCCTGTCAAAAGCAGGACCATCTCTGAGGTTAGGTTAGATTGCTCAGTTGAAACCCCACTAAAAAAATTACTTGCTTTTAAAATGATCTGTGCTTTTAAAATGTCTTTGAAAAGGGAAAAATAAGTGGTTAGTACCACAAAGAGATGAAAAGGGGTTATAGAGATGTTCATTCTTATGCTATCCTTGTAAAATTTATTCTTGCAGAAAATCCCAGTTATGCAGATACCCAGTAGTGCTAAGTTGCTGCAGGTAAGCAGCAATCACATCTTACACCTGCTCTTAATGGTATAGAATTACTTTTCTGCTTGACTTCCATAAAAAAGGATCTGCAACACCTTGTTCCCTGTTTCTCTTGAAGAAAGTTAAGACTTCATAACTGAAGCTAGCAGTTAACAAATCAGCTGAGAGAAGAGTTATGTTATTTGTGTTGTATTTTCCACATCTTTTCTCACACTGTCCAATCTGATTTGTGTAATCTCACAGTATCTACTTTGAATCCTTTACCTTCTCCCCCTTCTTCAGGAATGCTGACTTGTCTGACAAGTCATCACATCAAAAAGAACCACACAAATTCTAACATAAAATTAATAATAGCGAGATTCATACTTGTATATTTTGCTTCATAATACCGAAGTAAAATCACTTTTCACTAATAAAGTATAATAGACTCCATAGTACCATTAAAATGCTTTTTGTCCAGGCATATGACTGAAATAGACAAATTAATGTAAAAAAAAAAAAAATCTTGACTTACCTTGTTTCACTGTTTTAAGCACAATCAAAGTTGACAGAAACCTCAGAGGCATACAGAAACTCTTAAAGAAAGCTGCTGACTTTGATTTACTTTCTGTAGACTGTTCAGAAGAAATGTGTGCATTTCCTTTACTCACTATGCCTTTGAAAATATCTTTTCCAAGTCTCCTCATGGTTGATCTCATTTTTGCATGCTGCTTCAAACAGTGCATACAGTTAGTGCAAACTTAAAAATTTGACATGCATATGTTCTCCATGCAATTAAGTATTAAATTGCAAATGCTTTGACCGTGTATAGAAATATAATCAGTATAGGAGACACTGCTTTGTGTTCCAAAAGTATTAACATGGTGTCTTATCAACACACACTGCAGCAAGAGATTAATTAGTGAGGCTCCTGGATACTCTGACATTATTTAAGTTGCCTCTGGCTCCAGAAAAAAGCTGTTTCAGTCAACTCAATTTTGTAAGCTTGCCTGAAGTTATATCCTTTAAAAGCATTTACAGAATCAAGGTCAAAACTTGAAGCTTAAGAGCACTGTACAGGTAACATCTATTAGATTTTAATCATAAACTCTTACAGAAATATTTCCACAGAATCAAACTTCACAATATGCTTAAAATATAGTTACTTAGTAGAATTGAACCCAACATCTTACTATTGTATTGAATTTAAACTCAGGATATTTACAAAGTTTCTAGCATTTGATTTAGCAAGTGAACATTGACAGCACTATGCTGGGTCTTTACAATACGACTACTGTCTTGTTCTTTATTATACTCCTAAATATTTTCTTATGGCAGTCTAGTCACAAAGAATATCTTGTGGTTAGACACCAAGCAGAGGACAGAAAAAATCAAAATTTCTTTGTGGCTTTGCCACTCACTTCCATCACTTTCAACAAATCTCATTTATAAAATACACAACACAACAACTCCTTCTCTGCAAGTTTTGGTAATACATATGCAAAAATATAGTTTCAGATGTACTTAGACATCACAAGAGAGATCACATACATAGGAAAACTACATTTAAATATACAATGCAAAATTTAAATTTAACTTGAAAAAGAATTTGTTTTTCATTTGCCACCTGTCTGGTGAACACTATGAATTTGTTTTACAAAGACAGCAGTTTCTTTTTTATATGCTATGTTTTCTATATTTCTACTTGCTACATTTTATATATGCTACCTGAAAACATCCATTTTTCATATGTATCTAATATGCAAAATCCATTCATATCTTCTGTGATTTTTTTTAAAAAACATACTGCAGGAGGACTACTTGTTTTACCTGTATATCAGTGTCTATCTGTCTTATAGACCAGTAAATAAATTTAATCACAGGCAGGTGCAGTTTAGGATTCACATATGGCATCCACTGGAGTTGCTCAGTAGCTATAGGCAAAAGCTGCAAAAATATACAAAACCAGTATTACATGCAGTGTATGAACTATTTTATAAGCTAAGTGTAAGGGAAAAACAAACAAACAAACAAACCTCCTAACTTTCTCTTGGAGTTTATCAGATTACATATGGAAATATTCTCTGGGCTGATCCAGTACAGTTAACAGAATTATAAGCATACACAGGTTTTAAATTTTACATGGGTTTACACGTGGGAGTGGAGATACACGTGAGCTCAATCTCAGTAAATCCAATCACAGTGGCTACAAATCTTTTATATAATGAATAAATACAACAAAGTGAATTTTCTCAACACCACACCGACTTCTAAATTTTGGTATCACAAGAAAAAAACAGTAGAGCTGTTGAAATACAGCATAGCGTCACCTTTTATTGGTGATAAATTAAAATTTTAGTATCTAAACAGGCATTAAAATATTTTAGATTTGTCCTGTTGATCTCCTTAAAACAATGTACCACACACAAAACACAAGACAAGCTATCACCTCACAGAATTCACTTGAAATAGAATGCTGAAACTCTTAGGTTGAGACAGGACACCACACTTTTTATTAAAAGTTATCTGTATGCTTTACAAATGCTTTATCTTTATCTATTATATCTTACTGCTGGAAATAATATTGACTTACTAACAATTATTTTGTTTTCATTACCTGCTGTCCTGTTATATTCTCAGAATCATTTAAAACATTGAAATCTGAAAATATATTAACACAAGCAAACAACTCAACCCTCTTTACCTTCATACACTTTTCCTGAGTACAGGGGTTCTTTGAGCTCTGGGTAACCATAGGTTTATGAGTGTCCTCTCTCTCTTCTTGTGTTTCTATTTTGCTAAGATACTGCTCAGAGATCCAATCCATAAGATAAGTTAAGAGCTCATAGACTTGTGAATTCAATGGTAGCTGTAATATATTCACAAAATCAGATATTTCAGTTTTCAATTTAATGCTTTTTCTAAGCTAAAACAGTAACAGACTGAAATACATGAGAGTACATTAGCTATGAAATATTATGCATAATAGAAAGGATGAGAATTTTATGCCTGATAAAATCTGAGAGGTGACTTACTATACTGTGAGCCTGTGGAAAAATGTATCCAAGGAGACAGTGATCTTGAACAGGCCATGTGTGCTCTGCTGGGCCTTGTCCCTAGGGTTTGAGAAGCCTGTATAGTATTAATGTAACTGCAACTTACAATATCTCTGGGAAAGGTAAACTGCATGCAGATCAAAGGTTGGAAGGTGGCAGTCCTGACTGGGACACCGCTGTACATCAAGGAGTCAGAGATCCACATCACAGTTCACCTGAGCAGGTGCAGTCTGTGCTGTGCTGCACAGATCAACCAAATGCACAGTTTATCCTGTGCTTGGCTGCAGGATCCTGCCTGGCCTTGCCTTGTCTAAAAGGGCAACAAGTTCTTCTCCCATGAATGTCCATCATGAACAGAGTTGTTTACTTGCAAGAAAATTATATATATGCTGAGTGGCCAAAAGGGAGTGGCTTCTCTCAGTGGACAGGCTCTGCTCAGCATGCCCTGGTAAAAGTCCACCAGGGCTCCATTTGATGCTGCACAAACGTAACATTCCCAGCATCTAAAGGGACACAAGATTTACTCACTCTCTATATTCTCCTCTTACTCTGCCTTATTAGCCATATAATCAAGCCATTAAGGTCTTTATTAAAAAGACCCAGAAGGAACTGTGAAGTGTTACTTTTTCTCACACCTCACGCCCCAGTGCAAAACAAACACCTATTGTGATGGTTTCTGGGTGTGAAAAACACATACCCATAATTTATTTTGTACTTGGTCAAACAGTAATAAAACAGCTTGGAAAAAAATTCACATACAGAATCACTGCACTTTATAATTCTGGACAAATGAATTACAGGAGAAAACAAGTCTTTAATGTCCTTCACATGGAGAAGTTCTTATTTCAATGCACCAGACCTACTTTGTTTCATTTCATGCACTCCACTGTGGATAAATTTAACTGGGTACCTAGCATTGTTTTAAGAAAGAACAGAGTTCATGAAACTCTTATTTTGGCTCTACTACACTGCAATGAAATACTCTACAAAAGAAATCCAGATACCTGAAGACAGGCTGCAGGAACAATTCCCTAAAGACCTCAAAAGTTTTCTTCTATCTACCTTCAGATACCGCTTTTCCTCTTCACTCAGAACTGTAACTAGTGATACTATCTGTATTTCATGTACAACCAAAGTATGCTAAAACCTATATAAAGAGAATTTGTTGGCTATATATAGACAACACGGTTTTAAGGCATTCACTGTAGATCAATCAGATAGGGTGTTGTGAATATCCTTCTGATTTCACAGTTTACCTCTAGCTGGAAAAAAAAAAGCATAACCAGCTGAGAGACGTTGGCAGAGTAATAGCATATAAACGGAACCACATGGAGACAGAAAGAATTTCATTAAGTGATATAAGAAGATTTTTTTAAGGGAAAAAAGTGATTGTTTTGGAACTGTGAATGAACACTGGATTTAATCTCTGTCCTTTACTAAAGATTATTTCTCAAAAAAATCACAGTAGTATACCACTTCTGGTTTAGAAGATTAAGGTTCTTTATTGGATACTTCTGAAAGGCTATTTTTTCCTGGTGTTTTCATAAGGATAGTGCTGTACTGCAGCAGTAACCAGGAGTATAAGATTTGTTCTGATGCAGCAAAAGAAACCTGTGACAGTGGACACAAGTTATAACTGGTTATAATTCTAATTGGCAAATGAAAGACAATATGAGGAGGAAAACTTGCCATATAAATAAAAATATATGCATACACATAAGCAATATGAAATCCAAGACATATTTTTAGCAACAAGCCTAATTCTTTGTTAAGTGTGAGTTTTCCCCCAATACAATCTGTTTCTCTTCTTAGTGTAACTCATAAAATAAACCTAGAAGCTACATTTTGCAATTTCTAGCAGGTGCACAGACAATGTTACACTGCCTAAAGTATTTCCAACTAAAAGATTCAAGACTTCTGCTTGATTCTTACCGTAGCAGTTTTTGATGTTGCCATCACTTTTTCCTGTTTCACAGGTCTGCTTTCTTTCATCACTTGACATAAATTGTTAGATTTACGTACCATTGAAAATTCATGCTTCCTCTACAACAAAATATAACAATGAATTATATTTCACTGGTTACCTATAAAAACAGGTACATGTAAGAACAAACCTTACTTGTAGATTCTCTAAACGAGCTTTTACTTTTCGTGCTTGACCTTCCAAATTCTTGTTCAACTCTGTTACATCACTTAACTGAAAGAAGCAGAAAATAGTCGAAACTGTAAATTCAAAACTCACTTCTTGACTTATCACAGTGAAGTAACTTGATGTTGTTATTGAGCAGCTAAATTAAGTTCCAGATTTTTCTTATTAGCATGAAAAGTGATAGAAATAAAATCATCATCCACTTCCCTCAACAAATTACAGGATCATAGACTGGCTGAGATTTGAGAGCACCTGTGAAAGACATCTGGTCCAAGCCCCCAGCTCAAAGTGGGCCATGAAGAACGGGCTGCCATGTCCAGACAGCTCTTGAACAGTTCCAATGTGTGAGACTCTTATCACCTCTTTACAGGACAGCAGCAGTATCTCATTGCTGACCTGCAGGCCAGCCTTTCAGAGTGCAGGGGAAAAATAACCACTACAATGACATTCTAGATATACAGGCATGTCACATTTGATCCTTTTTCATGAAAAAGTGACATAAAATGAACACAAATTCAAGAATGGTATAATAGTCTTGTTAATGAGGAAGGTGGTTACTGACCACACTAAAAAACCAGTTTGCTTGGTGAGAAAAGATCAGGAAACCTGCAACCTCCATTTAAATAAAAAAACATATTCTATCCATACAACAACAAACAGCATAATCATCACAGAAGCCCTCAGTTTGCAGTGAAATGCAAAGATTTAATATTGAGAGGAAATAAGACAGATGGGTTGCATCAAAACCATCAACATCCTAGGAATTAGGTCTGACTCTCTTCAGGGAAAGAAAGACTCTGCTGTAGATTATTATTATATTCAGATTATCAGAACATTAATTAGTTCAATGAATAAACAATGCTCAAAGAATTTAGATAATTTGTGTAGCACCATTTTAGATCAGACTGAAAAGTCAAGTGAGACAAACTCCTACTCTAGGAACTGCTATGAAACACCATTCTAGTGGTGAAATAGTGAGAAAATACTGCCTTCATTAAAATTCGCAAAAAAACTGAAAACACTGATCAAATGAAGTTAAACATGCTGCTTTTTATTTAATATAACCAGCATAGCAATGTGGCACAGCAAAACTGTACAGAGTGGATTCCAGTGATTCCATTATGTCATAAAATACTTTCCATCCATTCTCAATGGATTTTCCCTTCCTAACAATTAGCTGTTGCTAGTGAGTGAGTGGAATAAATCCAACTTCTTTTTTATACTGTAAAAGGACAGAAAGGGTAAATTTCAAGTACTAGAAACAGGTAAGAAAAGTACTTTCAGTCTATTCATACAATTCTTGTCTTAGAGAAACAAAAGGTCAGCAATTTTGCAAACTGAAGCTGCTCAAATATTTAAATTATTGACTGTAACTTGTAGAATTATTTATAGCAGGAAGTAATTTTACCTGTTTTCTTAAAGAGTCATTCACTTCCTTCAAGCTGTCAAATGATGACTTCAGCCTCCTATTTTCTTTAGTTATTTCTCTCAAGGCTTCTGTCAGCTGCTTAACTTCTGCCTCATATTGCTATAGAAATATCAAATTTAAAAACATGTTTTAAAAGAGTCTATTCTAGAAACAATAGGTTCCAGTTAAGTGTTAAAAGAGTAGGACAAACTTTCAAATATCAAATTCTTCATGTCCCAATTTGCACGGTCAGTCAGCAGTGAGAAAAAACAAGATCTGTCCTGCCTGTTAAAACTGACAGCAACATGCACAGCCTATAGCTCCAACTGCTGCCTATTCTACCCAGACCAACTACACACATGTATATTTCTCAAACAATTCAGATCTGAGATGCACTTGTGAACTAAAATCAATGACAAAGCTTTTACTTACAGCTCACTCTTCCAAATATTTACAAAAAGTTGTGATTGTGTTTTGAGGTTTCAACTCATGTTTCTGGTTTTGCTTACTCTGAATCATGCAGAGTGAGAGACTAATCCTATGCCTTATAGAGACTGGGGCTCTGGTTTTACAATGCAAATATATGAATTATTAAATACAACCTGCATATCCATTGTTGTTCATCTCGTACCCCTGAAATTTGTTTCATATTTAATCCTCTCTAGACCTTAGATTTAAGTACCTCAGATTTGGTAAAATAGCAAGGTTTGATTTTACTGAAAATATTCCAGCTTTCATTTCTCCCCTCCCATGAATTCACTCTTCCTCACTACTCTTTCTTCCCACATCCCCAAAGTTAGGTTGGTCTTCCTCTGAACCTTTTGAGCCTTTGTTCGCTAATACTCTCTGCAATAAGTGTTATGTTGTAAGAGCTCAATGTGTCCTAAAGCATTCCCAAGGAAATCCACTGTAGCTACAGCTAATGCAAAGATACTCATTTAACTTACACAAATTACAGACAGACCACTTTTTTTCTCTAATATTGGTCACATAGCTTTCACTATTGTACAAAAAAAACACCTCCCTTTTTTAACTTGTAACTGTAAAATTTACTACACATCAGACAAGTAAATGCACCATTCTGAAACAGAAGCCATACAAAAACTCCAGCAATATTGTTCAGTACTTTTTATTTAAATCCTTCCTTTGGGGGTTTCAAGGACTTCAAAGAAATAAGCAGGATTTCCAGCAAACATGTGATGGCTTAAGACAACTACAAATGAAAAGGGTATATAGAGCAATATCTATCATTAAATATATTATTTCACCTCTTTTATAGCTGCAATTTTTGTGTGAACTTCTTCCTCAACACCTCTTATTTTAGCCAAAGCTGCTTCATGTGTAAAAAGCAATGTTTCTTGCTCTGTTAGACAACGTTCTCGCTTCTGCAGTTGCAGAGCATACTCCTGCTGTGCTGAAGTTTCTCTCTGTATCAAAAGAAAAAATATTAAACTATTTTAAAATCCCATGTGATGTTTTCCCAAATTGTGCTGAATTTAAAATTTTGTCTCATGCCTAGCTCCCTGTGAAATTATAGTCACACAAGAGCTTACAAAGTACCCTGAAGACCACCTCTGTCCAGTTTCCTCCCACATTAACCCAAAAGACTTCCATGTGCACTGGAATGGTTCAGCCTCCCAAAATACAAAATTCAACTCTACGTTGTTGCTCTAGAAAATTAGACTTTGACTTTTGCTTCAAAAATATTTGGATAATGGTATTAACTGTAGGACAGAACAGAGTCTGATGTGAACACTAGATTAATGATATTGTTTCTTCAGCTAATGAGAAGCATCCCTGAAAGAGCGTTGAAGAAAAAAAGAGATGCAAAATTATTTTTATCGCATATGTTGCAAAAGGCAGTCATGGCAGGGAATCCAGCAGCAGCTTAAGAACTGATACAGAGGAAAATCATTTAGAAGGTTCTTTGTTAGTAACCTAAAGCTGCTGGAAATGAATGGGTGGGATGAATAGAGGGATTCTGGAGGAGGCCAAGAAGGCAAGTCCTTTGGAATGCCTAGAGTCAGAACAGTTTCAGATGTCCTCAAGATAAGCAATGGTTGTGGGTGCATCCCTGTACACCCAGAGTCTTGGGTGTAGAAATACTGTGTTCCAACTCCCTCAAGCTGAATCTGCCCACCTACCCATCTACCTGGTCTACCCAAAATTCAAGTCAAAGAACCATCACATAATCACTGAACTAATCTAGGGGAAGAGGCAGATAAAGACGCAGATTTAGTGTATAAGTAACTGTGATTGGTATAAAGTAATAGTAAAAAACAATAGTTTCAATATATAAGTTTTACTATATAAGTAGTTTCAGATTTCTTTCTCAAAAGTGAGGAACTTCATAGCATTATTCAACAAAAATTTTAAGATGATTCCAGTTCCTACCTGGAGCTTCTGATGTATCACAAATAATTCATCATAAATTTGACTGATGTGAGGTGGTATTAAACCTTGTCTATCACATCCCTGAGCACCAGTTCCATGCAAAATTTTCTTTAACAAACCATGGTTGATAATTTGGTCCGTATTTTTTTGAGTATTTGCAGCCAAGTGAGATGGTAAAGTGAGGCCTGTGGACATAGGAAAAAAAAAGCATTTTACATTAAAAAATCAGTCCTAGCTAAATATTGATATAATTGTTTTACAAAGCCAGCAAAAGTGTTCTAGGAATTCAGAATTATAAGTACAGAGAGAGATATATCAAAATGTGAAAGTAATCTAAAGAATTACAGAGATTTGATCAAAGTTCTTGTTCCATGATTTATTCAAACTGATCAAGAAACAACAGTTTTATAAGTAAAACTATGCCCTCCACTGCAATATAGAAATCCCAGAGATATCTGTATGGAATCTGTGCACAGACTGAATCATGTCACCAAAATCTCCTATTATTTTTGTAAGGGCTTCATTGATTTGCTGCTGATTAGACCTTAGGTGACACCTAAGTAAACTGAACAAGACTTAAGAAACTACTGGATACTACATGAGAAAACAACATTTAGTATTGCTTCAAGTATGTCTGAACCTCCTAAAATAATTCTAAAAAAAATACTCATATTGATGTGAAAGTTTAAATCCCCACATTAAAATACATTTTAAGGGCCTAGTGTATTTCTCAATTGAATAGAAACATTTACTAGGAAGATTTTTAAGCTACATGTTATATTTCACAGGGAGTTGTAAGAATGTATAAAATCAAATATTTATTACCTGATCCCATGTATAGAGCTGTATTTTGAATTGCATCAGTTTCAGAGCAAATAATGCTATTTTCTTCTAGACCACTTGAATCACAAACAAAATCTTGCTCATCATCTAAACTAGAAGTACAAAAGAGCAGTAACTTTAAATTACTCAGTTCCTTTCTAACATGATACATAAATGATACATAAAAGAGCACTGAAAAGTCTGTATAAAAAGAGCAAACATTGCTTAATGTAAGACTTTGATATTTTTACTGATAACAAATAGCAGAGTTAAACCATTTGGATGAAAGGCATTACTACTCACGAATCTCAACCACAGCAATTACATGCTGCTGACTTAAGAGTTGTTACAATAAATAGGCTTTTCATGCTGTAAGCACGTGTAAGCAACAGGTAAAACCAACACTCTTCTTCTCCCACCACAAACCACCTAATTTCCTGGAGAACTAAAAAAATTATATGTTTTCAGTTTGGTGAAAAATAGCCCTTAAAAGAGATTTCTTGGCTTCTGGAATTGAATTATACCTAAATAAACATGAATTTGTTTATCAGTCTGGGCTATCCACTTTCCTCCTGGTTAATTTTTTTATCACCTAGTTCAGTTCATGCCATTCCTGTATCCCCTTAGCAATTCCAACATACACAGATTAGACTAGAAAGAGAAACAATATTCCTCATCAAAGTCAGCACCCTCATTATGTCATAAATTGGCCACAAACAATTCTTTATTTAACAAGAAAACAAGGAACTTAAACCAACTTTTGCACTGTCCAAATAACATTTATTTGTCATTTATCTGGATTATGAGAGAAAATAAATAATAATGAAGAAATAAAAACATCTCCTACCAATCCCAGTCTTTCAAACTTTTATGGAAAGCATGATCTGATCTGTTCTGTCTTCCAGTTTCAGTAAATTCTGACTCTAAAGAACAATTTGATAAAGAAATAGTTATATTTTTCAGTCAGCTGTCAGTGTCAGCTGAAATACAAAAAATTGCAACAATTTTATTTTGCACTTGAGAAGCTAACATTAAGAAATCAACAAGGACTTATTAAAAGTACTTGGCACGTAGTCATGTAGGTTTAAGAACCAAAACCATCACTGATGCAGCCTGATGAATTATGAACCTAATTATAAGAGTTTAAGCCACAGTAAGAATTATTTAGCTTTCACATCAGATTTGTCTTTGTGAAATTTTAGAGCTTGTCTGCCTACAGATATTTTTCTGGAACTGAAGTTTGACAAATACATTTATTCAGCCTGCTGAATGCACCAATTTCTGAAAGAGACCAAATGCATTCTAAATATTAAACAATTATGTATCTTTAAGTTAAAGCTAAATACATGCATTACAAAGTGGACTGCTACCAACTAATTCAAGCAGGACTTAAAGAGAAACAGGCTGTAAACCACTGTTCCAAAACATCCTTTGCACTCTACTTGCTACCATTCCCAGGCATCACAACCTCCAAACAAGCTTATCTAGCTATTTAAAATGAGACAGTACAGAACTAAATAAATGTAGGAACACTATATTTTAGTATATTTTTTCCCTGTAAAAGATATCAAAGTACCATTACCTTTGTAAACTAGGGAGCTTCTGCTTTTACATTTGGTATGCAATGCTCCTGAGAGGCAATCCTATGAGAAAGCACAAAACCACTGCACTCTGGTCAGAATTTTCATGGAAAAAGTATCTTACAGCTTACAAGTTTAACAGTTAAGCTGTCACACCTTGTGACAGAATACTTACTACAAACTATTGGCTTTGAAAAGGGAGGTTTGTTTTTTTTTTTAAATACATAAATGTAAATGGTCCTTATATTAACATAAAAAGGCAAATATATTCCCTACAGTCAAATAACAAAATACTCGTGGTGTTATATGTTAGAATATTTGAGAAACTATAAAGAACTATGAAGACAGTGCCTAAAATAAAGGCATGAAGGTAGAATCAGGTAATCATGGAAACAGTGCCATCTACCTTCATATCTAGGCTTTTTACATCAGTGTTTCCTGCTTTAGTTTTTCTTACTAATTTTTCTTACTAAAAAGGGGAATGACAGAAAATTTAGGCTACAAGCAAAATCAATTAAATGCACAATACAAAATATCAGACTCAAGGCAACTCTCATGATCTTGTTTCACTGCATCTCTCTGCTACGCTCTAGATCAAGCAATCAACTGCGGTATTTTCCTGCCCTTGAATGACCAATTTTTAATGAAATAACAAAACACACAAACACATGTAACATTTTCTTCCTTGCAAACATTAAGGCCTCAGTAACAGTCTTTTAAAAATAAGTTTTAAAAATTACTTTCCTTTAAAATACAGTTCTGCAGTTCAAAGCAGAATATTCCCCAAGAAAAATAGAATCTAGAACACCATCAAATGCCATTCAAGTTGCAAACCCATCTGCAGGGACTAAGGGCACATAAAGCCCAGTTTTAGCTGCTTAAAATCTCAAAATCTTCACATCACATTTGGGATAGCTCCTGATCCTAAAATTGCAAGCTACTTTTCCTAGAGGAAAAAAAAAAAAAAAAAAAAGAGGCTGGGTTTTGTACTAATTTGATGACTCCCAGGACTAACTTGATATCCCAATCCAACTATGTACCTCACTCCAACCCACTTTCGATCTCTCCCAATCTTTGGTTGCTCATGGGTATTTTTGCACCATATGACTTCCCCTGCAGCATGACTTTAAGCACTTAAGGCCTGTTATCCCCCGGACATACTGGAAACATTTGACCCACCATACAGATGCATGAAAACAACTGCAGAAATTAGTTTCATTGAAAGAAACAGAAATCAGGCAAAATAAAGGTGCCTGGCCAGCAAGTACTCCTCCTACTAAGTATCAAAGGCTGTTGAAACACCAGTATGGGGGAAGGGTCTTTGCTGCTGAATTTTTAGGCAGATCAGTTTTGACTTGTCAGCAAAAGTAATAGAAAGAGAGGAACCACAATACAGGTCATTCATCTGAGTGCAAAGAACCTGACCTCCTCTGGTGTAAAATATCATTGCCGTACCTTGGCAAGGGAATGATACCCATAATTATTAACTGCCTGGTCATTGCAGCAGTCTCTAATGAACCATGGGTTTGATTCCTGATTGACTGGATATGGAACAATTTCCTGCTCTCTGACAACAGAGCTAATCACTCAGCTTTAGAAAAAAAAGAATCACAAACACACCTAACACATTCTAAGTAGGGCTGTCAATTACTGTGGGGAAAAAAAA
>WEIU01019311.1:626520-657320 GCA_013389925.1 Aegithalos caudatus
AGTTATCCTGTTATATGTATTTCATACAAGCTTAATATACTCCTAAGAGGATTCACATATTTTCTCACTCAACTGGCAGGCATCAGGTCTTAGGCAAAAACTACACGCTAAACTGTACCATACTGTCTTGGTAGGGCACAGAACCTGGAACTGCAATTTCCAGGGAAATTTCCATCTCAAACAAGGATGACACTTCAGCACTTCAGCTCCAAGGCGATCGGAGCAGCATGAGCACGTAACCTCCTCAAGTCTCTTTAAACCCCACTTATGTCTCGCACTGCACGGGAACGCAACACACGGCGCTCACAATGAACCCGGAGCGAGCGGACAGGCCCCTCCCTCCATCTCCTCCGNCAGCACCGGCCCGGGCGGGCAGGGGGAGCCGCCGCTCCGGGCCTGGCGGGGAGGGCACACAATATCGCCAGCGACAGCAACCACCGCTCCTCTCCACCCCCGGCACAGCCGGACGGCGTCCAACCCGCCTCCGAACATCACCCTGGCAACCGGACCACTCAGGGCCACCTCAGCGACGGTGATTCCAACACGGGCCTGGGCCGCCCTTGCCCTACCAGCCTTTTTGGGAGAAAACAACTCCTGTTGTCCTACCTAAACCTCCCCTCGCACAGCCTAAGTCTATGCCCTGTTGTCCTGGAAGAAGATGCCGAACCAGCTCTACCCTCCAGGCTCCTTTGAGTGGTTGTAGAGAGCGGGGTAAGGTCCCTGTGGACCTCTGAAGACATATTACTGCCATCCTTTAAAAATAAATAAATAACCCCCAAATAAAGCTAAGCTAAATGCATGTTGCCAGCACAGAGCTGTACAGTATCAGTTGAAATAAACCCAGCAGTTACCCGTGCACACTCACTCTAGAAAGGCAAAGTTGTAAAAGGTACAAGCACGCTGGAATACACAAGCTAGAGCCTGCAGCAAGGTCAGAGAAGTTGGCCACTGCTAATAAACACTGAGCAGAGTCAGAGGGTTATATTTACAGTATGCCAGGTAAAATCCCAGTGCTAAGTAGATGCTTTTCATTAAACCAAGATTTTTAGAAATAGTTTAAGTACACACACACACACAAAAAAGTTGCCATACTGCTCTAGCAAAACATTGATCAATCATTTAAAAAGCATGCAGACAGAACAAACCAACATCCACCTGGCCCAGCCTGCTTTCTGCATGTTGGAATACCCATTAACTTTCAAAGGACTTCAATGTACTGTCCACCAATTTGCATCTACAATCTGTACATTCAAAAGTTTCCTGAGAGCATGAACCAAGTTATGCAAGTTTTCTTTTAAACAAACCAAAGTGAAGACAAGACATTTATTTTAACAAGACTAGGATTTAATTTTTAAAATTTGACACTTAATACAAATATGTCAGGATAACACAAATACACCTGAAATATGCCAGTGCCTGAAGTTTATTTACCATGCAAAAAATCAATTAGAACACATAAAAAAATTCAACTATAGCCTGTAATTTTACATTTATACATCAGAAGTGTCCATTTTAAGAAGTTGAAATAATTAGTCAATAACATCTAAGTACTGATTTATACTCCTAAAACATTTGTATACTCAAAGAAATAATTCTATATTTGCCCACAGTCTGTAATGACAATTCTTCCATTTACTAGCCCTTTAGGAGAACCAAAGGATTCGATCTTTTTCACAACATCCATTCCATCTTTCACAAACCCAAATACCACATGCTTGAAGTCCAAGTGTTCTGCTTTTTTAAGTGTTATGAAGAACTGAGAATTATTTGTATCTCTGCCCTTATTTGCCATCGACAACAATCCAGGACCAGTGTGTTTCACTATAAAATTCTCATCTTCAAATGCTGTTCCATAAATTGACCGTCCACCTGTTCCATCATGGTTAGTTATATCTCCTCCCTAAAATAAAAAACAGACACAGCATTAACTGACAAGTCCCAAAACAACCCAAAATTGTGTTTCCTTTCAACAAGACTTTCGGAAGAGCTCATTTTTCATTTTCACAAGTATCAATATCTGCTTAGATGCAGTGCTTCCTAGCTTCAGCAGGTTTGTTCCTGCTAAGGGAGGCAGTAGTAGAAGGTTTATCCCTTGTTTATTCCAAAACCAGCATTTTATCTTCCTGCTCCCCATGGTGACATTCCTCTACGCCTGCCTTTCCCACTGCCTGCAAGACTTGGCCCAGGAAGCTGCCTGGACCTGCATTATCTCATTGAAGGCCAGTCCTTGCTTAGTCCCTGCAGGCAGAGAATTAATCACCTGAAAAAGGTTAACATAGCAGTGAGCAGTAATTCCATACAGCTTTGCCACATAACTGGTTGAGCAGCAGGTAAGTGTGTCTTTTATCTTTCTAGAATGTAGCAAACTTCTGGTTCCTGATAATGAGTATATGCATAAAGGTGACAGTATAAATTGTTTCTGTACAGCCTTAGTTATCATTGAAGAGCTTCTCACTGTACCTCAAGAAAGTCCAGGCAAAGCAGAGCAAACTTAAAATATATCATGTAATATGATAAAAGCTCACTTTGTCAAGGCACACATGGGGCAGCTAACTGTTTTAAAAGAAAGTCTGCTAATTTATAGATTGTGGAATACCCTGAAATAAGCTTGAACCCTAAATAAGTTTATCAAAAAGGCACAAAGGTTTAACAAGGGAGCCAAGAAGTGCATACTTCAGACAGGTACAGATAATCAAAAGACAGGCTAATATTTTATTCTGGTAACAAGCCATTCATATACTATCCCAGAATGGTTTATGTTGGAAAGGACCTTTAAGATCATCTAGTTCCAACTCCCCCTGCCACAGGCAGGGACACCCAGAAATAGGACCAGGCTGCTCCATCCAGCCTGACCTAGAACATCTGACAGGGATAGGGCATCTACAACTTCTCTGGGCAACTTGTTCCAGTGTCTCACCAGCCTCACAGCAAGCAACTTTATCCTAAGATCTAGTCTAAACCTGCTCTCTTTTACCTAGAAGCCATTCCCCCCATGTCCTGTGACTACATGCTCTTGTAAAATGTTTCCCTCCACCCTTCTTGTAGGCTCCCTTCATGCTCTGGAATGACACCATTAAATCACCCCAAGCTTTCTCTTTTCCAGGATGAACAAATTCAATTCTCTTAAACCATTCCTCATAGGACCAATGCTCCATCCTTCTTAAAACTCCTGGCCCTCTCTCTGGGCTCGCTACAACAGGCTGATGTCCTTCCCATTACTTTTGTATATTACGTTCCTATGTTTATACATGCAGGGCTTGTAAAAAGTCATCTACATGCCTCATCTATGGGGGTGTAGTGACATGCACATCATTAGCATAGCATGTTCTGATGTTGGTTCATTTTGTCTGATCCAAGATACTAAAACTCAATGAACTATGGATGAGAATTTTAAGAAAAGTCTGGCTGAGCTATGATCAATCTCCTAAACCTTCAGCACTTATGAATAACTTGCAAGTGTTACTGAATGCACACAGAGGTTTCAAACCAACACTGTCTACCTGAGGTTACAGATGTACTGCAGGCTGGTGCTCTCAGCACAAAATCTGATGTTTTAGGAAACAGGCCACTGCGTGGTTACTGCACCTAGAAGACTTGTTTTAGATTAAAACCAAACATCTATGATATTTGGAATATCAGTTTTAAAGTGCACACGATCTGAAATACAAAGTGTACTTTAAAGTCCAAGAGAAGCCTGAAAAATAAGTGTTCCTAACAGGTGAGCATACAGAAGTTCTCTGGATACAGGATGAATGGTACTTTTGGGAATGCCTGCTTTCCTTAGTGCTCCTGTTTAGCAACAGGCTCCTTGTCTGCTGTAAGAGGACTCCACCTCCCTCCATTTTCTTTCTTCCACCCTGACATTATAGTAACTAGGAAACACTGAAGCGTGAGGACACTGGTAGGCACAGGTGAAAAGCATCTTAAGAATAGTATGTGCTACTTCCACCATTTCTCATCTTCTTGTAGGGAAAGGACAGATGAGACTATCCTGCGCAGTGGATCCATGCTGCTAACAAGAATGTGCTATTCTGCAAAGCCATTTTTTGAAGTGCTATTGTTAGTCAAGATGCATCTCATTCCCTCTGTGAAATCTTCCTTCTGTACTTACCTGACACACAAAGTCCGTGACTATTCTGTGAAAGCGGGAGTTCTTGAATCCAAATCCTTTCTCTCCTGTGCACAGGGCTCTGAAGTTTTCAGCAGTTCGAGGTACAATATTTGCAAACAGTTCCATGGTTATGTGTCCTAAAGGTACATCATCAGCAGAAACTTCGAAATACACAACAGGGTTGGTGTCCTTTGACAGTCCTGCTGCCAGAGACAAGTGCCCCTTCTGTAGTTCTGACAAACTTTGCTGGCATTCTTCAAACATCTTCTTGAAAGAATTGGCCATTTCTTGGCTTTTAAATCTGACTGCAAATTGCTCTACTTTTACTTCACCATCTGAAAATAAATCCAAGAAGGTCTGTTTAGTTTCATCTTGTAATAATCTCCAGGGAAAAACAAAACACAAACTACAGACCACCTGAAAAAACTCACCAGCATAATCTGTGGCTGTCCAAATGAAAGCATTGTTTGATGTATCAGAGGGCACTAAGTTCATTTCTTTGGTGATAACATGGTTTGCACAGACTTTCAGAACTTGGTCTCTTCTCATTAGGACTCTGTAGTATTTCTTCTGTGTATGGAAGAGTATTTTGATCTCTCCAACACCACGTTCCTTCCACTGCGTTACGTCCCTGTCCCACCTGTAAAGTTTTGCCCTCTCCTTGAAGAGAATTTCTTCATCTTCTTCTCCAGATTTTACTTCCACCTAAAAAAAACCAGCACAGTAGCCTGAGTATCTGTGATTTCCTAGAAAGATATTCAATAGTTGTTACATATACTTCTGAAGATTCTGACCTATTACAGTGGAAAACTATTCAGTGTGTTCTTTTCTCCAACACCCCACTCATCATACCAAAATGGGTAAAACATTTTCAGAATTTAAGAGTCCAACAAATTCCACTATTTGAGACCAAGTACAGCACTGCAAACCTCCTTCATTATGCTACATGTAGTTCTGCTGGGTGTCTGTTGGTTTTGGTGGTATTTTCTTTATATGTGGGTTTTTCTTTTTCCTTTTAACAAAACCCCAAGACTTTATCAAGTGTTCTGGCAAGTTTCCCAAGTTTCAGGTTTTCTGAGTGACGTGCACACTGATAAATGAAGACAAAGTACTGTTATGATTCCAGGAGTTACCTTTAGCATGCTGTTTAAGAATTTGATATGTGAATTTGAACAGAATAAACACCAAGTACACAAAACTTTGGCCTGACAACCATATCTCCACCTCATTTTATGTATATGAATTTACTGGCCTCTAATCTCCTTCAGCTAGCACTCTCCAAAGATATGGAACACTAGAGAGAACTGGAGAAATATGTGAAAAAATACTGCTTGTGAAACTAAAAAAGGGAAGCAGAGAAGAAGAGTACCATAGAAGTCATAATGTGACACACAGGCGAGCAAAGGCACACCAAATATTAAAGAAGGAAGTTGAAAGCATGTTACAAAATAGATCAGATGAGCTGTTCAAATTGAAGGACACCACATACTGTTCCTTTGTGCTCTATTTGCCTTGCTCAATAATTTTACTAATCCATAGTTAAATTTCATTAGTTATAAAAAGGTCAGGCAATATGACTATATCATCAAAAACATCTGAAATGATTACTAGGCTAAAAACCAAATCAAGACATGAATAACTGTGTGAAGTCTTAGTAAGTTATACGGCTACCTTCAAAGTTGAAGGCTCTCCTACTTCTTGAAAAAACATTTATTCTCAAACTAAAAATGTTAGGTCCCTTAACCTTCAGGTAATGTTAATTGTATATCTTTTTGCTTAATGATTCTAGAAACCTCTTGCCTAGCTTAGAGTAAACATTCTTAGTTGGCATGGCTTTCACAGAACTGAATCTACAAGTCACTGATACAAAGCCATAGCTGAATTGTATAAGCACTAGCAGTTATTCAATTCCCCTTCCTGATTTTCAGCTGTGCTATATTGATGGTTTAGCTCTTACAAGCTACATGTACACACTGGCATCCTGATCAACTCCTAGTCAAGTTATAAAGAAATCAGCGTTGGAGATTTTAACTGAGGCACCAGACACCTCCCCAGGGCTACGCTCTACTAGGATTTAAAAGAGTGTAAAACATGCAGAACAAGGCACAACACCACAGAAAGCAAAGTTCGTTGACCAAAACATATTTTAAAGCTTACTGTGTTAGGAGAAATGCTTATCTTAATGTTGTTTTATATTACAGAAGTCATCTTACCTCTGGTAAGGACACAATTGGCTCAAAGTGGATATCATCACTATGTACTACCTCATCATCACTACCACCTTCATCTTCATCTGCTTTATGGGTGGTATCTCCAAACACAGCTGCTCCTGTATTTGCCCATTTGAAGTTTTTATCTACAATTAAGAGAGTTACATTTTAAACTTTGTGAAGTTTTTTCTTCTTCCTGACAAAAACTTGCAAAAAACTGTTGTTTCTAATGATCAGCAGAAATTTTGTGCACAAAAGGTATATTGGATGAAGCAAAAGTTCAGCTGAGGTCTGTCTCAGAGACTAGTTGAACTCACCTTTTGAGCCAAAAGCAAAGTCTTCAGAACTTTTGGATGCCAGATCTGCAAATGACAGGCCTGCAGCATTGCCAAAACCAAATGAGATGATTCTGTTTTCTATCAAATAAAAAGGGGAAAGTCAAAGATTTTTCTCTACTTTCTTAAAGAAATGCATTTATGTAGTCACAAGAATAAACTGGAGAACTGTCTACGGCATTTTTTCCCCTTGCAATAAATTTAGTTTGAATGACACTTTTCATAATGACCATCTACTATGGTCCAAAAAAACAGGGCCCAAGACTGTGTGAGTATCAGCATACTATTTATATGCAGATCCACAGAGCTTGTGTGGTATTTAACAGTAAACTAATGAAAGTAAATAATATATAAATTACACAACAGACACTAGCATTGTTTTGTTACTATGAAATTGAACTCAAAATTTAATATATACATATTTTTACTAGACTGGTACCTACGTTTCTACTTCAGTATTGGTACTACTTCTCCCTAAGACAGCAACTACTCTAGATAAACTGATCCACAGAAAAGCATAGTTTCCTACAAAAAACCCTCAGAGCATACCCCTGACCTTACCTTGTGTTGACTCTGAACCATCTGAATCACTCTTTTTAGTTGACAAATCCACAGGTTTGTCTTCAGCTCGTGTTACTTGCACAGTTTCTGTGGTGGAATGTGATTTTTCACTGCTGGTATCTGACTGGACATGTACTGTCACCTCATCTTTTGATAAAGCAGGTATTTCTTCCTTATTGGTACAGACTAAATCACTTAAGCTTGCAACTTCATTCTCCTGCAATTAATCAAGAAAATAACAGGTAAGTAAGTTGGAAGACCTTAGGATTCAAACCTCCTCCCTCAGGAGTCTAAGAACATGCTTAAAGAACACCAAGGGAAGTTGTTGTAAACTTTCTGAAGTTTTTTTGTTACACTTAACACAAGGATGTTAACTTGACAAGAGACTGAAGTATCTTTGAAGTAGTCTGTTTTCAAAAAAATACTATTGCTCCCCCAAAATCCTATCTCCTGTGTTGGCAGACACTTGAGGCACAGCTACAAAAAACCACCTCAATTTTTCCCAACTGGATATTTTAGTTCTAAAACTGTACTGATCTCACTAGTATATGAAGTAACTGTACAAGTTTAAGAACAAGAAGTTCAGTGAAGATTCAGCTCTTACTTTCATTTCATGAATTTCAGCTTCTGACTTTAAGTCCTCTGGACTGTCACCTTCAGTGTCAGTACTGACACCACAAACAGATGTAGAAGGAACCTGCAGAGATTTTGTTTCATCTTTCTCCTCAGGAACTAGTTTATTTTCCCAAGTAGCAGCACATTCTCTTTCATTGTTGAATTCACTTTTTCCTGCAAGGCCTGCTGTAAAGAATTAATGGAAAATAGCTGTGAAGGCAGCAAAATAATGAAATAATTTTTTTAGCCCCTACATTATAAATTAACCTCATAATAGCCAGATCAACTTGAAGACAGACTTCTTGAGTTTCACACACAGCATTACTGTTTAAATAGTGGAAGTGAAAACTAACTAACCTAACCTGGAGTGACTAGAATTAAATATACAACATCTGTAGTTTTTTACTGCTATCAGAGAATTTCCATGCAATGATGAAGAGCTTAATCATGCAGCTGCCACTACTACTAACTTCCTTCAGTGTCTCCTCACATTTAAGATGGTGCAATCCTTCTAGCACATCTCAAAACCCCCCCAAACGTTACTTCTAGAAGTACCTACCCAGACTTCAAGTTTTACAATGCTGAGGTCTGAGACACAGTCACACATAAGGAAGTCTACACATGTGTTTTTAATATAGAGAGTGAACAGCTTTTCTTTTAGATTTAACATTAACTCACAAGCTTAAACTGAGTAACTGCAGAAGTAGGAAGTATTCAAAGATGTAGACAACTTTCTCTTGAGCAGTATCATGCCAAGCTGAATTTTTCATATTTACAAGGAGCTCAAGATAGGAAGAGACTTTCAAGCTCTTGTTTAGAGATCACTTGGAATGAACATTTCTCTTTCAGGTACCCCTTTACTGCTAATTAACAATTTGACACACTGAGCTTAACTCTGTACTTTGACATGCAGGTTTTCTGCACCCAGCATCTCTACTTCTAAAAACCATCCCAGGAAACATAAAATTAACCTCTGCTCATGGTCCTTCAGATTCATAGTTTATGTTTCAGTACACGAAGCACAGTTATTAAAATTTCTCAAGACATACCTTTTACAAGACCTTGCCCTTTCTTTTTCTCTTCTGAATCACTGGGATAGAGTCTTCCATTAAGTTTCTTAACAGCTGTTTCATAGTCTTCATCTTAAACACAGTAAACAAGAGTAAGTTCTCAGGCACACTAGGTCAGAGAAGTCTACTAAGCCCTTCCAACTCACAAGGCTATCAGGCATAAGTATTTTTTGCTTATGTTTTAAGAGTTACACAAGTCAACAAATAAGCTTTCACTTCTAGTTTTGCTTACATATGCTCCAGAATGCTGTTAACACAGTCTCAGCCTAGATTGCTACAGATACCTGTCATAGGTTTTGTTCTTAGAAAATGTATTTCTTACTGAGTGATTTTATTAAGACTACCACTAAACAGATTTGGAAAAGAAAACGGAAGATTTTTTTTACATAAAAACTTGCAAGCTCAGGTACTTGGGGGAGGGGGACTTGTATTCTCCCATTTGCTGCTGAATACAATGTTTCAAAACTTGCATTTAAAGTATCTGCTGCTGAATGAATCAAACAATCTTAATTACATGCAGTAAGATTTGACAAAAAGTAAGTTTACTAATAGTATCAGGAATTTGCTTTAGAAGAAAAAACTCATTAGCATAGAATTTAGGGAACCTGAGATTGTTTTTAATAAAAAAATGCTTTGTATTTGTCTCAAAATACTTATTAAAGTAAGTCTCTTGCTCAAACACTTCTTACCTAACTGCCTTGGTAATGATGTCAACACCCATAATACACCAAACAAATACCTTTTAGTCACTCCTGGGCCTCCGCTGTACTATGCTGTTTTGAAGATCTGAGTGTACATCTCTGGCCGTAAGGACATCGACAGGATTACTTCCCATTGGCCCAAACAAAAATATTTCAGCATCTAATGGGTCTAATGGTGCTAACTGAGTATCTCAAGCTGAAAGGGACCCATAAGGATCACCAACTGCAGTTCCCTGCCCCTTGCAGGACCACCTAAAACCAAGCCATGACTAAATGCATCAACCCAGACGTTGCTTGACCTCTGATGGGCGTGTTGCTCTAACCAATGTTCCAGGACCTGAGCACCCTCTCAGTGAAGAACCTTTTCCTATTCTGAACTTCCCCAACAGCTTCATTCCATTTCCTTGTGTACTATAGCTGAGCAGCAGAGAGACCAGATCAGCACCTCTTCCTCTGCTGATGCCCTTGAGGAAGTTCTGGACTGTGACGAGGTCACCCCTCAGCCTTGTCTTCTCCCAGCTGAAGAAACCAAGTGACCTCAGCCACTCCTGAATCTGGCACTCAAGGCTGTTCAGCTGGGTCACCCCTCCAACAATTTGATATCCTTCTCACAGAGGCCCCCGAGACTGCGCACAGTACTTCTGAAGGTGGGGCTGCACCAGAGCAGTGTATTACATCCTTTCCCCACAAAAAGGCAGTACAAACAAATTTTGGCATTCCTTACCATCATCCTCGTCACTCACATATCCAGGCTTATTCTTGTAACAGAAGAATGTTGAAGGGAGTTTGAGGAAGTCAGCAAGAGCTCTCTGTTCAGGGGTAGGCGTTAACTCGTAAACAATTACAACGTCATCAGATGGAACATCAACCTCTGACACCGTGGTCTTCTCAGCTTTTACAGAAATTGAACAAACCATTAAAATGGAATAATTTCAGAACAGGAAATAACATTAACCCCATATTAGTAGAGAACTGAATTAATTCAAAGGGCCTACATGTTTTCTCTTGATAGACTGGAAACAAAAATCAGACTTATAGGAGGCGAGGACAGAATAGCAAAACTTACATGCTATTCTGTTGCTTTTGAAATTCAAGCATTGAAACAAAACATCGCTGCATCTTTTATATTATTGAAAGGTTTGTTTAATTAAGTCCTCATGTCAAATAAGAGACAGCTACAGAGAAGAGCAATGGAGGTGTCAAACAGAGGTAAACAAGCAAACTTTAGGCCTGAAAAAAAGTGAAGTTGTGTACAATAACCTGTCCAAGCAACTGAATAGAACTCATTTCAGATTACTTATGGGATAGCTGAGCTTTTTATTAGCTCATCTCAATTTATCATACTAGTTAATGCTGAAACTTTGATTGTTACAAAAGGAAAGTAATTCTTAGTTTCACTATCAAACAACAGAAAATATTGCTTTCAGCCTATTTAACTAGCTTTTGCAGCAAGGAAATATCACCATCAGTTTTATTATTTAGCTTTTTGTCTTCCTGCCTTCAACATTAAATTATTCCTTCCACCAGTACTGAGAACAGCGCATTATCAGTGCAAAGGTTGAAGCTGAAAGTAAAGCCTAAAGCAAACTGCAGATAAAACATATGGCTGCAAGACAGCTTTGGAAACAAATATTTAAGTGTATTATGAGAGAATGGAAATAAAGAGGGAGGATATAGAAATTTAAACATCAGGTATGGTTTGTTTGGGATTCTGCTTGTTTAGATTTTAGTGTTGTTTTGAGAAGGGGAGTTTGGGAATAAAGGTCTAAGAAATATATCTGTGAACTGTTTTTAAGAACTATCCCATAAGTACATCAAATAGCCACAACAGCTGTTTCTAAGAACAAAATGATTGCTTTAGGACCTCAGCTTATAGCCTATATTATCTGTTCTCTTAAGCTAGAATCTGAAGGTTGGGCTCAAAAGCTCTCTGTTTCTCATTAAAAAATAACTTAGTAAATCTGTGGCACAGTGCAATCGGAGGAAACCTAAATATCCAGCTAGAAACCAAACTAGTACCCCAGTTCCCAAAAAACACTGATTTTTCTGATCATATAATTTAACATCATTGCAAGAAGAAAAAAGGACAGAAGAGACATGTTTACAGACATGTCCTTTGATCCTCTGACACAACTAACAAACTAAAAGAAGTCTGTGTTTTAACAGCAGTTTTCTCAGTACTTTTTACTTAATTGTCCAGTAGATTAAAAGCAGTATAAAGTAACAGCAAAATCTCCAGTACTGATTCAATCTTACATATTTTTTCAAAGCATTACCTGTGCAGTCTTTGGCCCACCTTTGTTTACAAGTTGATAATTTCAGGCATTTATACACCAGAGCTACAAAATAACTAAAACCCATCACCAGCACACTCTTGTAGACTCTTTTTGCTCAGATTTTTAGATCTCAGTAAGTTCTCTGAGCCTGCAGAATATAGATGTTTTCATACATCTTCTCATAATCGTATCCAAAAACCTCACTCTAGCTGATTAAAGGATTAGAAGTACATCTAGTACTGTGTTATGAAGATATGCAGATATCCTGCTTATTACCATGTGTTTTATTCTTTCTGGTTAGTTAAGCAAGTGTCTTAATTGGACTGAGTAAGTTTGCACCAAGTTCACCTACGATTTAAATGTGGAACATTTAGTCCTATGCCAAAAACCAGCTTTCCTTAGGATCAGAAAGTTTTCAAAACTGTATCTCTGAATATAACAAAACACTTCTTTCAAAACAGTCAGGTAGATGGTAAAAGCATGTGCTTTCTTTAAACTGAGCAGTAGAAATCTAGCTAGAAGCCATGGCAACAAATACACTGTTCCAGTGTTTTACCACACTCATTGCTCATCAGGTTTGACAGCATTTAAAAAGAGTTATCTATCATGCAGTCTCTTTCAGTACCCTCTGGCCAGAACAGCTGAATAAGAGAAATACATTTAAAGTCACTTCAGATTAGCCTGTAAGTACAGTTGTCCATGAAACTGTTTTATCTAACACTGGAATAATACTCTAGTGTTCCAAACATCTACTCAAAATGATAAAAGACTTCAACAATGAAAATTACTGCTGCAAACACCTTAAATACATCTTCACAGGCAGCCATGAAACAAAAAGCCAAGCATATGTACAATGTAATCTGTGAAGACTTGGTTTTAGGATAATAGAACTTTCTACTGTAGGTGAAAAAATCCACACAAAACATGAATTAGTATATGGAAGAAGCAAAACTCAGGACAGTATCATGCACAGTAGTTCTTTTCAATGCTGTACTCTATTTTCACTTTTTTTGAACTGACATTAAGACTAGGTAGGCCTAAATCTCTCTAGCTGGTCACAATACTGATATTTCCTCCAATGCATTGATCAATTAATATCTTCTGAATATAAGGGGAAAGCACCAGTTTAAATCCTAAACCATGTAACAGGTACAGTAGCCTTCAACTGACATGATTCAAACTTGTCAAGTGCTGGTGTGGATTAAGTCCAGGTGGCAATTAAGCACCAGAGAGCTGGTGGCTCACACCCTTAACCTGGTGGAATGGGGAGGAGAACCACATGTAAAATTCATAGGTGGAAATGAGAACAGTTCAGTAATTGAAAAAGAAGTGACATATATAATAATATTAAAAGGAAAAAAAAATAAAACTCAAGGGAAAACAAGAGATGTACAATATAGTTGCTCATGACAGGCTGACCAATGCCAGACTCCATTCCCACACTCCTATTGGCTCCTCTTCCAGGTAACTCCACCAGTTCATAAACTGAGCATGATGTTCTATGTATGGTGTGGAATATCCCCTTGGCCACTTTGAGTCACTTGTACCACCAGCAAAGCTCCCTCCCAGCTTTTATTTGCATACCTCAATGGCACAGCATGAGACAAAAAAAAAAAAAANACCACATGTAAAATTCATAGGTGGAAATGAGAACAGTTCAGTAATTGAAAAAGAAGTGACATATATAATAATATTAAAAGGAAAAAAAAATAAAACTCAAGGGAAAACAAGAGATGTACAATATAGTTGCTCATGACAGGCTGACCAATGCCAGACTCCATTCCCACACTCCTATTGGCTCCTCTTCCAGGTAACTCCACCAGTTCATAAACTGAGCATGATGTTCTATGTATGGTGTGGAATATCCCCTTGGCCACTTTGAGTCACTTGTACCACCAGCAAAGCTCCCTCCCAGCTTTTATTNAGAAAAAAAAAAAAAAAAAAAAAAAAAAAAAAAAAAAAAAAAAAAAAAAAAAAAAAAAAAAAAAAAAAAAGTCCTTGACTTAGGGTAAGCAGTGCTTAGCAGCAACCCCAACATCAGTGTGTATTCAGCATTGTTCTCATACTGAATCCAAAACCCAGCACTGTACCAGCTACTGAGAAAAAAATAACTTTACCCCAGCCAAAACCAGAACAAGAACTTAAAAGTTTACGATCTAACCTGAAAAAAAAGGAAATGTGTGGAGCTGTGGAACTATTACAAGGTTAAATTACTTTTGAATGTTGTTCTAGTACAACCCAGAAGCCACTCCCCAAATGAAGTTCCCCACGAGAAAACTCTGTATTATATTTGTATTGGATAGGCTTGAAAACCTAACTTAATCTATGATAATCTAATTATCATAAAAGTAGAAGTGAAGTCTTAAGTACCAGAAAGGCTTATTTTGTTTGTTTCTCTAAATACATCCCCCCACCATATGTCCCCAGTATAACACCACAACCAATTTGAGGTAGGAGAAGTTCTTGCATGTGTGCATCGGCACTGAATGATTAATCACTCCAGATTACAGACATCATATACATAAATAGAACTGAACTGTTACTAAATTCCATCCACAGAGATGCTTGAAAAGACAGAGCAAGTGACTTTAGGTTACAGATACAGAACAGGAATTCAGTGTTCCAGTAAGAACAGCTTATCAAATGACATTTTGACACTTTTAAACAATGTAAGACTAATACTGGAAGATCTTACGCAGACTAGAAGTTTGTTATTTAAAATTAAAGTACTTTTAAACCCATGTAAGTTGAGCTTGCTTACAGCAAGCACACAATGCAAGCAGCACTCACTGGTGGTAACCTATAATCAAACCACAAGCTGTAACAGTTTTGTTTACAGGGTCTGAATGTAAACAAATTCATTACAAACAGGCAGAAGTTTTCTAACCAGCTAAGGAGTTGAGACTACACATGAAGGTGGCTCTCACTTCTGTACACTCTCTTTTTAAAAGCGTGGCAGCTAACACTGATAATCAGGAAACTGAAGTGAACATTTCCACAGAGGCTAAATACATTAAAGCTCTTTACTGGATAAGCTGTCTCAAGATCTTCAGGCATTGACATAGAGTAAAACACATCAGGCACCACAAGACATTCTCTGAAAACAATGTAATTTCTCTAGAAAAAAGGAATTGAAGAGATCCAGTGTGCACACATAGTAAAAACTGTGATGGAAGAAGTGCAGGGCACATATCCTCAAAAAATAAGGCAGACAAGCCAAAAGCTTAAACAGGGCCATCCGTTGTGCTGGCTCATGTAAACATACTAAGAGCTAGAGACATTCTTTAACAGGACCAATACAGTAGTCAGACACACAATTTCAAGTACTCTCCTTCAGCATGCATGTTAATTATAAGGATTACTAAGCCAACTGCTTTGACACAGCTGGGTTATTATTGCCCATGCCTGCTAGAGTGTTTATATCACACATTCAGTGCAGTATGTAAATACCTTTACTATCAGGTTGCAAGGAGGATGTGCTTGTCCAAAAGGCCATGGGATTAGATTTAAAGAGGCTAAAATTAAATCCTAAAAAAATAAATTGTTGGTACATAAGTGTTCACCTGGAATTTTAAGAGGAGATTTATCTATGTTCTGCAAGTATTCCATAGTCATATTTCAAGGCAGGAAATTTCATCTGTTCATTCTACACAAGCTTATCCAACCCATGTGAATGTACTGCAGCTATTACCTTCTGCCATGTCACTTTATTACACTTTAGCTAATAAACAGACAGGATGTGTTCATGAGTCTGAGACATCCCATCCTTCTCACAAAGACACCTCAGCACTTCACAGTGGTCCTGTCACAGCCACAGCTTCTGCCTGTGCATCTTTCCTAGACTATGACAGAAGCCATACAACTGAGTATGCCGTCACAATCTCTTTTCAGGCTAAGGAACTAGGCTGACATCTGATGTTGAGCTACACAACCAGAATTGCAGAGGCCAGTATTTAACACCTGAAACAAAGGTATAGACTAGTTTCACATCTACTTAATTATGGGGATAACGCAAATTTTAGCTGAAGCATACATCTGCTGTTCTCACACTTTGCCACTCAGAGCACAGGTCCGGGTTTACCACATCAACTACCTATTTAAGCCCCAAAAGCAAATCCACAAATTCTTTGAGCATTTAAATCCAAGATTTGGATGCAGCACTTCAGAGTTTAAGGTCTACCTGAAAATCCTGTTCTCAGTAAACAAATTTCCATCCTGCATCATACACTTTCATTTTTATTTGAAAATAATTATGACTTAAAATTCCCTACTTTAGTTGAAACTCTGGAGAACATGTGGACAACTGTGCGTCAAAACTGAAAGATACTACCTATTCTAAAGAGAATAAAGAATAATGACAGCACAGAGCTGACTGCTTAGTAAGGTGCCTGCCTGAATAAATTACTAGTAAAACTGACACTCACCTTTTTCCAGAATTCTAAATGAGAAGTTAGACGGTCCATCTTGTGTTGAAGCAGGCAAGTTGTCTACCTTGGTGTCTACAGGCTTCTGAGTAGCATTTGAGATTTTTGGTGGTTCAGAGACTTCCAGTCCTTTCTGTGCTGTGTTCTGAGATGCCGCAGTATGGCCTTCACTCTTTCTTGGGGGATTAAAACTGAAGCCAAAGAGAGAACCAGTGGCTGAAGTATTTCCAAATGTGAATGTCTTTGACTTTTCATTACTGAAAATGCTCTTGACGGATTCAGATCCAAATACAAACTTTGGAGGAGAAACCACTGTTTTTGTTGGTGTTTCAGAAGTACTTGACACCTCCGCAGCCTCTACAGTTGTATCAGAAGTATCACCACTATGGCTGACATCAGTTCTTTCTCTGGTTGTTTCTTCCAGGACAGCTACAGCATTTTTACCACATGGAGATTCCTTTGGTGTATTAGCACGAGAAGAGAGAGGCGTTATCAGTGTCTCTCTCTCTTGGGCATGCTTTGCTTCATCAAAAATTTGCTTAAATGAGTCTGCAACATCTTGCAGCTTGAATCGCACAGCCAGAAGTTCTACTTTTCTTTCCCCATCTGAAAAGTCACATGCAGTCCATACCCAGGCTCTATCAGATCCTTTCATTTGTTGCATATTCATATCTGGTGTTATCCTGTGATTGGCACAGAGTTTTAGTACCTGGTCCCTTCTCATTACTATACGAACTTGTTTGTTGTCATAGTTCTGTAGTATCTTGATGTCCCCAATCCCTCTCTCTTTCCATTGATTTGCATCTTTGTCATATCTGTAGAGTTTGGCTCTATGACTGAAGACAACTTGCTCATTTTCCTCACCACTAGTCACTTCCACAAGATCAGGCAGAGGTACCACAGGTTCAAAGTACTGTCCATCTCTTTCCTCTTCTTGAGTAACATCAGAATCCTCATCTGTGCCTACTGACGTTCTACTCTGATTCTGTTTGGCAGGAGATTTGGATGGGCTCAAAGCAGATTTAAAGCTGAAACTAAAACCAGTGGTAGACTCTCCAAATCTAAACAGATTTTTCCTTACGGGGCTACTTGCAAGAGGGGATGCATATACAGAACTACTTACACTGTCATCCAATGCTTCTTCACGCAAGTCATAGTTATCCCACTCCAGAGTAGGGCCTGTACTTTCAGCATGTGGCTTTATAACCAAATCAGAAGTACTGCTGGTACAAACAGAGTTTACATTTTCCTCTTCTGACAGTTTAGTTTTGTCATCTGTCAGAAAAGTTTTGAGATCCTTTAAGCCACACTTCATTTCCTCTGCTCTCTGTATAAGCTGAGCTGTCCTACCTGTATCAACAAGTTTATGGGGTGTCTGCAGTGGTATATCTAGTAGTAGCCTCTGACATTCTTCAAACTTTTGTTTGAACTCCTCAGCCTGCTCTGGCGTCTTGAATTTTGCTGCCAGGTGTTCCAACTTTGCATCACCATCAGAAAAGTCATTAGCCATCCACATCCATGCTTTGTCTGAGCCAGACAGCTGTTTCAAGTTCATTGTTGTCGTTATCCAGTGGTTCGCACACACCTTCAGTACCTGCTCACGCCGCATCAATATTCTTACTTTGCCATTAACTTCATTTTTAAGAATCTTCAGATTGCCCACGCCCCGTTCTTTCCACTGGCTTGTTTCTGGATCAAACCTGAACAGCTTCACTCTCTGGGAGTATAACACTTTCTCATCTTCCTCTCCTGTAAATGGTTCTACTTTTTCAGGCATCTGAACTATAGGTTCAAAATGGATATCATCACTGTCCTCCGTCTTATACACATCATCATCCTTCTCACCAAGGTCAGCAGATGTGTTTGCTTTCTGATCTGTTTTAGAATTTTGTGAAGAAAACAGCTTTTCACCTGCACCTGAAAAGCCTTTGAAATTATGGTCCTTTTTGCCAAATTGAAAGCCTTCCCTAGGAGTACTTTTTGCAAGCTCAGCAGAAGTGCTGCTGTTTTGCCCAAAAACAAAATCAATTTTCTCCTTGTCTGCTGTTTCTTGAAACTGGAAACCAGTTCCACTGTCTGAAGGTAATTCCTTTTTGTCTTTTTCATCAACACTTTTTAAGAAACCAGTTGTATGCTCTTTGGATTGCTCATCTTTCGTAGTGGTATTTTTACTAGACTCCTGTATCCCAAATTTAAATCCACCTGCAGGCATTTGCATTGAAAAGCTAAATCCCTCCTTTGCAGACTTGGCTTCAGTATCAGAAGAAATCTGAAACGTAAATGGTGGTGTCTTGCCTTGCTCAAGACCAAATTTAAAGCCTGTTCCCAACTGTCCTCCATCAAGTCCAGGTAATTTACTTTTCAAGCCAAAAGCAGGAGTTGGCAAAGTATCACCAGCTGGCTTAGCAGATGGATTTGGTGTGGTGCAGGCTACGCAGGCTAGGGAAGATCCTTCATTCCTCACAAGACAAACATTACAATCCCACTGACCTTCCTTTTTAGTAAAAAGCCCCTCAAACCCATTTTTCAGGGGCTTACTCGTATCAGCAATGGAACCAACTCCCAGAGCAGCAGATGTCTGAACAGAAGATACAGATGTATTTGGTTGACTTTGAGGTTTTGGACTCTGACAGGAACAGCAGTTCACATCTTTTGCTTCATTCTGGACTTTGCATACAGAGCAGTCCCACTGACCTTCCTTTTTAGCAAAAGCAGATCCAAACTTGTCCTGCACTGTGTTACCACTCCCTTTCAAACTAGCAGAGCCAGTTAATGGGGTGCCATGTGTTTCCCACATACCTGGATTTGGACTTTGACATGATACACAATTCTTTAGAGTTGCTTTATTTGGAACTAAACATACTTTACACTCCCATTGATCCTTCTTCAAGAAATGCTGCCCAAACCCACCAGAAGAACAGGCTTGCTGAGCATCCTTTCCAAATGAAATAGTAGTGCTGGATGCAGCGGATGTAGCTGTAAGGGTGCCTTTGCTGTCAGGTTCACTGCTTGCTCCATCTTTTGGAAACTGAAAGCCCAAATTCATGGTCCCAGAAGTGGTTCTGTTGGGCTCCTTGATGTCCTGATTTGCTGTTTCTTTTGCAGTCCCACTGCTCTGAGCCACAGGCATATCAGCATTTGATCCCAATGATTTTAAAATATTCTGTGCCTCCTCAAACTTCTTTTTGAAAACCATTGCTTCTTCAGGTGTTTTAAATCTAATTGCGAGCTGTTCTGGTTTTGGCAATTCATCTGCATAGTCTAAAGCATGCCATACAAATGACTTATCTGATGCAGCATTTGGAGTTAATTTCATATCAGTATTTATGTAGTGATTTGCACAGATTTTCAGCACTTGGTCCCGTCTCATTAAGAGACGAAATTTGCCAGATACTTTATGTTTCAGTATTTTCACATTTCCAATACCCCTTTCTTTCCATTCTTTAGATTCTGCATCAAAACGGAAGAGCTTGGCTCTGTTGCAGAAGAATTCTTCTTCATCTTCCTCACCTGTCTTTACTTCAATCTTATCAGGAAGTGGCACCACAGGATCAAAATGAGGACCATCATCATCCTCATCTCCACCATGGGTGCTTCCTCCTTCTGTTTCATGACTTCTATTAGCCAAATCTGAATTTGAAGGCATAAATACAGGCTTGCTTGGTTCTTGAATACTAAATGTATCATTCTTCTCGAAACCCAGGGTTTTGTGTGCATTTTGTCCTGCGTTTTCTCGAAGAGAGATGCCTGGAATATGTTTATTGCTAAAATTAAAGACATTTCTTGAACTGTTTGTGGGATCGTTAACTGGCTTTTGTTCAATGTATCTATCGTCCTGTAAGGGTTTATCTGATGTTAGAAGATCCAAGAGGCTTTCTCTGCTATTAAAAGGTCCGCTAAGGGGCTGTGGTGCAACTTGTGGGGGAGAAGAAAAAGTGAAGTCCCCATCATTAGACTTGAAGTTAGGTTTAAATTTAAAAGTTGTCGGCTGACTTGGCTGTGCTGGTGGTGGCAGAGGTGTTTTTGATCCTTCTGCTGTTCCTGGTGGTCCGAATTTAGGCATTGCTTTCGGTTCCGCAGGCTTCAAAGTGGGTGGTGTGACGGAACGGTTTGTGAAATACCCCGGCTTTGGCAGTGTTGGATTGGTGCTTGCCTGGGGAACGCTGTAGTTGTAATAATCATCAGCTGTACGAGGAGAAATGAGTGCGGGTCCAGGAGAATCAAAACGCAGGGGTGGGCCATACATTTCTTGGGAAAACATACAGCCAGAAGTGTTTTGCAGAGGTGGTGTGTGCATTGGTGGCGGTTGATAGGAATATATATGTGGCTGAGGAGTAAGTCTGTTCATGCCATAGACAGGAGGCTAAAGAAAAAGCAGAAAACAAGTGCTCTGCTTATTATGGTAACAAAGAGGACAAAATCTTACTGTGCTGAAGCCCTTGTAACGTGCATTCTTAAAAGAAAGGCATGCTTTCAAGTTTAAACCTAAACCAGTTTTATCTTCGTTTAAAACTTGATGAGCATTTGAGAACAAACATTGAGAAGGGGGCACAGTATGAGTGGGTCTCTTTTTCATGAAAAAGAGCTTTGAAAACCCCCATTGTCTTTTGTCACACAATTAAGGGGGAGGATAGTTAAGTGCTTTCATACATACCTGTAGGAGAAATATACACACATATAAAATGTATTTTTCTAGCTTTTCCTCCCAAACTCCATATCCCAAAAGTTAAGCAGGAAGACAAATTATCCTTTCACCCACAGCAGTTTAAATTCACCAAATTCTGCATAAGGAACTGCATTTACATCCAGCTACATACAGAATCAAAACCAGTCAGTCATTTTCAGGAGATCATTTGAAACTCTTTAAGGAAATAAATTTATTCTCACCTTTGCTGGTGTTACATTGGTTGCAGCAGTTCCCAGAAGATACTGAGAGTTATAGGCAGGTGACTGGCTGTAGAACACAGATGGGCCAGTGGTAGCAACTAAAAAGGAACACCAAGAAAAGTTAACACTTATCTTTTCTTCTTGTTTTTTTTACATAGTCTTCCCAGCAATCAGCTTTTAATGTGAATCATTAAAACATTTTAGCATTATTTTCAAAAGCCTTATTTGATTTAGCTACGCATTTAGATAAAAATTCTGCAGCAACTTGCCTGTTAATGGGGCTTCATGAAGATTTTGTGCTCTCTGATAACTGTCTGGCATTGTATCAGTTCCATAGTTTTCAGCAGGCCACCGAGGAGATGCATTTGTGTTGGAATTAAGTTTCATTTCTTGCATTTCATTCTGTCAAGAATGCCAACGAAGAATATAAGTATCTATTGCACAGGTATTTGTCAAAGAAAATATAAAGCATGATCCCCATCCTTTTGCTATTCAAAAGCATGTTCAATCCAGAGGGTGGAGGGTAATTAAAAAAAAAAACAAACACAAAAGAATAAACCAAAAAGTACCCACCAGATCATGGGAGACATGCCCATGGAGTACAAAGTACTCCCACTGTGTTCTAAAGCCAGAATGAGCCAGTAAAAAACCCAGAACCAAGTGGATGAGAACCAAACTGATAAAAGCAGAATTCTTTCTACATACAAAGAGTCCCTTAGATGAGTTGCCTCAGCACTCCTGTCTAAGTCCAAAAGAGGAGTTTTAAGCAAAAGGATTTACTCTGGTACTCACTTCTGGTAGCTATTTACAGAAGGTAATTCTAGGAACTGTAAGTTAGCCCATGCTCTTATCACTAGATCCTTACCATAACTAAAAGGCCAACAGTTCTTTACCAAATATGGTGACAGAATTTTTACCTTCAAAGCTTCCACTTGCTGACAAATCATTTGAAGTATAGATTTATGGTCTTCTGCCCACTGAGGGGGAGTTTTTGAAGAAAACTAGGAAAAAAAAAAGTTAATTGATTTACTTGAATTTTTCTTACAAGATAACAATTCCCTGAAATAATAACTGGCTAACATACCTTGTAGGTCTTAGTTGGTGAAAGAGAGAACTTGGTTGGTGATGGAGTGGAATGTTTCATTGCTGAATCTACAGTTCGTGAGAGACCATTTCTGAAGGCAAGACTTCCCTCTTCACCATTCTCACCAAGTTCCTGGATCACTGTATCTAACACTTCTCTCACAGTTTCAATAGACACCGGCAACTAGAAAGTTTTTTCAAACATGAGTCATGACTGCAATTCTCCCTCAGAACAAGACAAACTACATTCAGATTTCTGGCTGAGCAATTCACGAGTCTTTCATTACATAAATACTAGGTGTTTGGGTTTTTTAAGTAAAGCTCTTAATTTGTTAGTATTCACATAAGAAAACAATTCACACAAACTATTTTATTTTTTCAGACTAAAAGACAATGGCAAAAGCTCTTATTTACATTAAAACTTTCATCCACAGGGTAGCCAGGATACCACGTGATCTGGTAGGTTACAGAAACCACCCAGGATTTAACTTGCCTTAATACAAAGCCTGGTCTAAAAAACCCTAACTTGAATGCAAAGGATTTCACTTTTTGAACACTAACCTAAGCTACTGTGTGCCTTGGAACAAGTATTCAAAGCAAGAATTACTTACTTTCTCAGCAACTGACATATCTGAGGAGCTTTCTGCAATAATTTTCATTAGATAATACTTGGCTTTAAGAAGGTAAGTTTTATGCTCCTCATGCTCTTCTGGAACCATGACATCATTTTCAATCTCTTCTGCTTTTCTTTGGAAAATCTAAAGAACAGGATGCAAAGTGAGTAGTATTAGTCAGAAGGAAGCTGAATAAAGACAAGCACTTCTGGGTAATGCAACTTACAAACTTACCACAGCAAGATTCCAGTATGACACCACATTCTCAATAGCTTCAAACGCTGATAAAGCATCATCAGTTTTGCCATCAACTGCATCCAACATAGCAAATGCTATTTGTGCCTCTTCTTCATATGCTGCAACCTGAAAGACCTAAAAATAAAGGGAAGGAAAACTTCTACTTAACAATGGAACAACATAACCTTTTTTCCTATAATGCAGGGAGAATTCTTTTTCAAGAACGTTGGTACTGAGGGTGTTTAGTATCTGCAAGTCATACACACTATTTTAAAAGTAAGGCCAAAGTTTATAAAACACTTTATAAAACACTATTACCAATCTCACCTTTAAGAGATTCACGTCAGTAACAACATAGATTAGTACAATGTAGACAAAAATCCCCTAACTATGTATGCTTCTGACACAGACCCTTCTGTTCAGCCTTGGCTCAATTGATCTGTACCTGAATGTCTACACTATGGAAGTGTTTGAAGAGAGGATCAGTAGGCTCAGAAATACTCCTCTTCTTTTTAATAGTTTCCAGCATAGGCAGAACTTTCTTCCAGTAGTAGACACTTCGTCCAATATATTCCTTCTGGTCATAGAAGGAGTTCAGGTTAATTCCCTGGTGAATAAAAGGGAATAGATGCATATGTTACTTCAACAAATTCAAGTCAAAATGCCATTCCTACATATTCTTCTCTTATTTTTTCAGAGTTCCAAAATCCTTCTCTTAGACTAAGCAGAGCAGCTATGTAAAATAACAAAAATGTAGAAAATAACACTACTGTTTAAGACAAGAGTCCTTCATAGGGTGACTAGAACAACAAATTTCCATGATAAAATAATCAGCTGTTCTTAGTAATATACATTCATCCAATCCCCCATCCCCTGAGTCTGTTTATAACTTAGAAAATAAAGAAAAACATTTTGGTTTCCATGTATTTAAAAATAATCTCATCTTACTGTTTTCTGCAAGCTTTTTGCCCAGTGTATGATTAAGGCAGGTTGAAGGCCATGCTTCTCCAGTGTTCGCAGAGTACTTATGCCATGCTGTACAATAAGCCTCAGCTTTGCTGCAGTTCCTGGTCTGAATATCAGAAGAAACATTCCTTGATTAGCATTTTCTGGTTTTCATCTGTTCACATACAATTCACTTGATGAATACAGCCTGCAGCTTAAGTCCTAACTTGCCATCTAGAAATGCATTGTTAGAAATGAAAATTCCATTTACAGAAATCTTTCAAGCGTATCAAATCTCTACTACAAAAAAAGCTTCAACGTGAAAAATACATCCAAAAATTATTTTTACAAGAATCTATAGGGACAATCCAAACTGGTGTAGCAGACACTGCCTAAAGGCTTGATCAAACATCTCCAAATTTAAAAAGCCTTACACTGATTTTCTCTGAAGAAAAGTACGAACAGCATCCCACCAGGATCTTTGCTTTTCTGTATAGAGTTGTTTGCATATTGGCAATGGTAAGAATTGAGGCTGATGTGCACTGTAGTGAGAATTAAACTTCTCTTGCAGTTGTAAGTTGCTAGTGAATACCACCCCAAGTAGGAATACCTGTTTTTAAAAAATAAATTGAAGTTATTAATTACAAAAAAATTTCATTTGTACAGTACACCCTAAAGAACTTGAAAGTTCACTTACTTCAAGGTCTAACAGGCAAATAGATTCAGGAGCATCTGTCTCAAGTCTTGATGTTTCTTGGGGCAAGTGAAAAAGCTGTTTTAACCATTTGCGCATGGGGGGTAAGACTGACATGGAGTTCCACTGCAAGCCAAGCCACACAAGGTGCTGGAGACTGCCATTGTGCAATCGAATGGCACCTACACAAAAAACAAGGTGGGATGCAAAGTGTCAGCTTCCTGCAAGCCCTCAGCACTACTGTCTGATCAATGCTGGGTTTCACATTTCACTGTCAGAGTGGCCAAAGATACTTTACAGACCAATGAGCATCAAGATTCCAGCTTTCACTTAGGAAGGGTTACAAACTTCAGTAGAGCCAAACATACCCAGTTCATCTAAGAACTCAAATCAACTACTTAAGCTTCTGAGGGGATGACTCATCATTTCCACTCTCTACTTACTCAGTCCAAAAGAACTAATTTAGCAAACCTATTTAGTTCTCCAAAAATCCTTAAGGAATTAATGAAGAAGCACTTCTTTACACATTGCAATGAAGTGTAAGTCTTTCCTACAACATTAAGGCAACTTTGGACAGCTATTCCAGGTATTTGTCTTCTGTTGCAGTACAAGTATTTGCATACCAGTACCTCTTCCACAAGTATTTGCAAGATCTTCCACAAGAAGAGATTTTGGTACACAAAACTGTGTTGAGTTTCTGAAAACAACACCTCTTACCAATATCGTATTTGTGAAGTTCCACTTGCACTGGTGCTTGTGGACTGACGTTTCCAATATCATCTGTGCCAATAAAAGACCTCTCCCTGGAAGCTCCACTCTCAAACAGGCTATCAAACAGTGCAAAGGAGCCACTCTTGTTTGCAAATGATTCCACAATCTCTTTAAAGAAGTCTTGCTTGCCATGACTTAAGTTCAGCAGCATATGACCTAGAAAACAAAAATATCACTTCACATAAATAAAGCAGTGAACACGAGGAAAGTAGTACTTGCTATGCTGGACTGCTCTTTGCTACTGAAGGCTGGATGGGAATCAGGATTTCCCCTTATGAAACCTACAGACTGTTCAGCTATGTTTCTCCCTGTAATTAGGTCAGTGTTTCAACACATAGGCTTTCCAAGCTTTTAGTGACAACAATCCCAAAGAATGTGTAAATCCAGTACTTTAGGAAAACAAAGCCCTCCCACCATGACTGTTCTAAGGGCACTGCATGTGACCTTAAAATAAACAGCTGAAACAGAACTCTGCCTTATCAAAACACATTCTGAAGTAAATGAACCTGATGTCTAGCAGGTTCATCTGTTTTCATCTAGGCCCTCTAAGAACTTTGTAGGCTGAAACGCTGTCTATGCTTGGCAGCACAAAGAACAAAGCTGATGAACAAGTGAAAGGATGAAAAGATCAGGGAAACAAATTAATATTTTCCTTCCCTCTTGGGCTAACAATACTTGCAAAATAGCATCGGCAGGCAGAAGCCATTATCAGCAGATTTAACAGACAATAAATGCTAAATTCTACCTTAGCATGCTAGAAAGTCAAAAAGGAGGAAAAAACCCAACCGCTACTGAAACAAAGAGAACACACTCTACCAGCATGCTTAAGAAGTGAAAAATAACTTTAGGTGTCAGAACCAAACTACTGTTTTGTTATACATACGCAGTCAGAATCTATAAGGTTTGACTACACATTGGAGAGATAATGTTGAAAGACACACAAATGTGTTCTTTAACCAATCAGCCTTTACATTAAATCTGCAGCACTAAAATGAAACTATACAGCTATTTTTTTTTTTTTTTTACCAGACTGGCTTTTTCGATCACAGGCCAACGTTTCTAGAATATCTTGTCCGGTTTGATCCCCCTTTATGAGTTTTGACTTTGGTTTAGGAACCTGGTGAAGTAAGGAGAAAATTGTTACATGTTTTTCACACACAACATTTAAATGAATCTTAGAAATTAGGAAACACATTTCTTTTTAACATTAGGAAGCTATAGGAAAACAGGCATTATTCATTCTGAAGGTACATATATTGGGTTGTGGTTCTGTGTGGGATGGGCCCTAAAGCACACAGATGTGCAAGTACAGGTATTAAAAATAGAATTAAGCATACACAAGAGTGTAATATTACCCAATTGTAATACCTGCAATTACAATTACCCAATTGTAATACCTGCAATGCAAACAATAGTATAAAAAAGATGGTCAAAGCAAAGAATTAATAAGGAAAAGAAGGTTGAGCTTTTATATGGTTGTCTATTGAACAAGTATATGGGAACTAATCAATTCCTCTCCTTCCCTCCCTAAACGAGTAGGAGACACTCAACATGTATATTTGTTGTATTATGAATTAAAAAATACACTGCAAGAAATAAATGCACTAATACTTAAGAATCAGGTTACTCTGGCAAGGGGAACAGTTAAAGGTATACTTTTACCCTATTTGTGTCATTTGAGACTTTTAAGCAATTGTGAAAGTGAAGGGTTTGGTGAGTGAGGACACAGTTCTCCTTTAGGTACACAAACACTAGTTCATTGCAGGAATACAGGAATTCAATACATGCACAGGTAGAAAATTTCAAGAAAGCATCAGCTAAAGGCTTAGACTGAAAAATCATTTACCTGGAAACTCAGGAGGTAACACAATGCTGCTAGTTCACACATAGCTCTCCACTGTGCTTCGTTGTCTTGGGCCATTTTCAGCAGCAAAGCTCCAGCATGCATGTACAGCTGTCCTTTCATTTCCACATAGGTACGAGACAACTCATCAGCCACACTCATGTATGGTTTTACTGACTGAAGTGTGCGATCAAAACTAAAAGGCAGAGAAGACTCATTCTAAACAGAGTCCTAGTAATAAGCCACAGCAGCTGATTTTGGTTTGTGCTATTTAACTGTGAATTAAGTAACTTCATGAGTCAATGGTAAAGTACTGTTTCTTGAGTAACTTGCTTAAACCCAAGTTACTAGAAAGTACAATTACCTCAAATTCCCACAGCTCTCAAGTTTATTGAGGTAAATATTACCCAGATACTTACAGTCTTTTTCATCATATTTTTGCACAGCTACTTTTAAAACTGTTGTCCTGAACCACATGGATAAACTTCTTCACTATTGCAGTTAGAGACACATAGGAGGTATTGGTGACTCTGCCCTTTCTTTTCATTATCAGAAAGGTCCAAAATATTGTTTAATGGCTCTTCAAAAATAGAAGGTACTACAGAAATTCTAGTACCTGTGGATTACTCTACAATCCCCACTCAGGAGAGGGTCTCCAGAAAACAGTTAAAATAATTTTTCAGCTGCTGAAAAAGATTATAATGGCTGTTAGCATTGCCATGATCTGGAAGTGCATCAGATGTGAACATCTCAAAATGCTCTAATAAATCAGAAGCAGACAACCCAACATGGTCAATGTCAGAGGAGAAAAATAAAATAAAACATACTTCAGTATTAAACATTCCTCATCCATTCTGTAACAGACTCAAGAATACTTTTACAAAATGCAATATAACAGCCATTATACTACCAAGGAACAAAGGCAAGTTAGTAAAAACCTGTAACAAAGGAAAGATACTGGCAAGAAAGAAACACAGATCTTAATCAAATTATTGACTACAAACACTATTTTGTACTACTCTAGGTGCACCACAGACGGTAAAAGCCTTTAAGATAGCTGTAGCACCATCAGTTTTCTCTGAAGGAGGTTATTCTTGCTTCATGTGGCTTCCTCCCTCTCAGTTACACTACATACATGAAGTTCCCAGTTACTCCAGTGTGCTGTGTTATTTAAAAATAGAGCAACTAGGACAAAATTGATACACAAGAGGTAGTTTTGGTTTTTCAGTTTGACTTTTTTTTGTTGCTTTGTTTGGATTGGAGTTCATTTGGTCAGTGGTTTTTTCCCCAGTTGTCTGGGAAATTTAGATTAGTCAATTGCTTNNCCTAACTTAAGGAAAAGAAGGTACAAAGACCCAGGATATAAATGAGTCTTCTCTATGGTTGTGTGCTGACCACTCAAACATCTATCAAAAGACAGCTTGGGGTTCACATCCAGTAAGAACCACTCTTGCTGGTCAGTACAGAGAATCTTCTCTCCCATCCAAAACCAAGCTGTTAAAACAGAAGCTTGGTAGATGTTATTGAACCCAAATCATTCTTAGAGGGTTTTTTCTTTCTACATAAAAGTTTAAACAGTACCTTTCAAGTGCCTCTCTGCATTCCTGAACATCTCTAGAAGAAAGTGTCAGTTTGACAAAGCTGGAATAGGCCAGCAGATGATCTTTCTTGATAGTTCTCCAGTTATTTTTATCAGACTCCAAGTCTTGTAAAGATTCCAGATATTCCTAAAGAAGAAAGTTCATCACAGGATAAGGAACAGTCATCCTTCCATGAAGACAAGGGCAGTACTTCTCCAAAACACACTAGTAGCATTTACTGCATAATCCAGTTTCACAGGTGAGACCTTAACATATTCTTCAGCAGCAAAGTTCCAGGGAACTATTTGCTTGAGCAATTTTATCCCTAACGGAACTGCTGTGTCTAACTCAGCTTTTGAAGTCAGAAACTCAATAGCTCTATAAAGGTTAATTTTAGTGAGAAAATTCCAATTAAAAAAAAACCACAAGAAGTATTTTGTAATTCCAATGGTTTCAGTAGACTTGCATTTGAAGGAGTTAAATCCCTTGAGAAATAGCTGTCAGAATAAGAACACTAAGAGAAACAGACCAGGTAAAAAGATACGGAAGACTACCACAGGATCAAAATATGATTAAACACCTCAAATGTCTCTACAACACAGGAACACCATTCCAAGCTTGACTGCAAAGGTATTCTCTTCTCTGCCTCCTGACAATGGAGCACAGCATCCTTTAATCTGTTATTTGAACGATAGAGCGCAACTAGTCTGATGTTTATGTAGACATCATCTGGTCTTGCGTAAAGTTCTGCTTGAATCAAGTCAAAAAGCTGATTCCACCCATCTTCACCTTTGCAATCCAGTAACTGCTCCTGTTGAAACATGAAGGCAACACGTTAATGTTTCATTTCCCACATCAGTCTTTTGAGCAGCTACAGTACAGACAACATTCTTTCCTCCACTACATCGACTACATCACTCTAACTAGAGTACTCTTAATAGCTTTCAGGTATTACATGAAGTTTGATGATACTCAAATATTTGAAAATGTATGTGACAATCACAGATGAAAAATCCTCAGAATTTGCCTCTCACCAAGAGTAAGAAATGTTTCTCAAAACACTTGGTTCAGTGACAGCAGACCATGCCACAGACTACCTTGCTTGAAAAAACCCCCAGACACCTTGCAATTTCAATGTGTCTGCTGCCCAGCTACACAAAATTAATATACCCGTGCAAAAGTGACATTGCATGGCTCCAAGTATTTATATGGTATTTGAGAATTACAGTACTTCTAACACTCCACAGAAATGTTCATTACACAGATTTAAAAAAAAAAAACAACAATGTAAAGCAAGAATGGTAGCAAGACTGGCTACCTTCCTGCCAGTGACACAAAAGAAGAACAAGTAACAACTACCCAGTCGTTAACTTCTTGACTGTGATAAATAACAATCTCTCAGCATTTTGGAAGAGGATTAAACTTGAAACATTAGAAAGGATATGAAAGCATGCAGCTGCAGCTTCCTTTAAACTGGACAAAAATGTCAGACTAGAAAGAGTGTAACATCTAAAAGTTTTAATATTAAAGATGCTGAAATAATTTAGCCAGAAAGTTTTGCTTGAGGTGACATGCAAAAGGCACTCCAGACAGGTGCTGATAGTTTGTTCAAGCCACTGAACAGAGGTAATTTTGAACTTACCTTCAACCTGTAAATAGCAGGGCTTCCAGGAAAGAGCTTAGCAGCTCTGTCAACCCAATATTTTGCTCTTCCATCAGTGATGTCATTATTGCATAGTAACTCTGCAATCTTCAATACAAGATCTTTCTGTGTTGGGTTCAACTCCACAGAACGCTATTTTTCCCCATAAAGACACAGGAGTCAAAAAAAAAAAAAAAAAAA